>KZ308314.1:90745-169780 GCA_000376725.2 Ladona fulva
CCTTGAGTTTCAAAAAGAAATGTCTGAGATAAATGAATGAACAACAATATTCTCGATTCCTTCCATCTTCAGCAAAACATATTATCTAAGATCAATTCTATTATATGTACATACACACAATAAAAATGTTTTCTTTGCTTCCATTTCATACTCGTAGAATGACTGCGTTTTTCAGCCCTCAGATAAAACCGTTACTTTATTTGTCTTGCTATAAAAACTTCTTAACTCATCCTCTGCAGTGGTCCATTCAATGGGAAGGATTTCTAGAAAAAATTCTATTTCAACAAAAATTTTCCAGTATATTGAAATTGGTCTTGCGTAACTTGATAGAAATTTGGTCCTAAAAGAGAGTGCCCTTAATTAAATAATTTAAGATTCAAGGAGTTAAAGGATAAAATGGTAATCAATTATTATACTAAAGTATCTATTGGCGTCCTTAGTAGATATCCAAATAGGAAAATGAACGTAATTACTTTACCAACGGAGCTAATTCATGAGTTCGAGGAAATCCTCTTCTATAAGTCAGCAGCGCAATGAAAATATTATGTGATAAGAGGTAAAACATAGGAAACATAAAAATTCGCGTATGAAAAAATGAACCAAACTGAGGCTTATAGAAGTAACCAGGGCAATCAGAATCGAGTTTAATATATAAAAGTGATTCTTGTTTTTTTCCAAGGTTGAATTTTCTAGATATTTTTTTCGATGGCAATGAAATTATATATTCTGAAAGAAATTTATACCTCTGCATTGTACGTCATTGGTTTTCTGTCCTCCGAATCCAATGATAACGGGAGATTTTGGGAAAACCTTGGAAAACGTAATCCCGGGATGAAATCCCTTATAAAAGACCTACGTAGGAGAAGCAAAAAGAATTGGCAGAATGAGGGAGAAGAAAGAGAGGCGCCTTAGAATTTTAGAAGTCCTCGAAGTGATTCCTAGCGTGGAGGGAAAGAAGGATAGAAGCCTAGCACCAAAAGGATTAAGAGAGCGAATGAAATTCTTAGGTCTAACCTTTTCTGTAGGCTTCGAAAATCGAAAATAACAAAAGACGCTCACAGAGCCAGAAGCAACTTCAAGGGCCGTCTTGGGGGCACCTTTGAAATATTTTAATATATGATTGCATTCTGATTTAATTATCTAATCCAAGTTAATGGTGTCAGTAATAAATCGAACCCTTTAAAAAGATATCTAGAATCTAAAAAAAACAAATTATTTTCCCATACATACAATTACAGCATACAAACATCATTACACGATAATTTCGGTATTAGATACATTGAGAATAAACCACACAAACATTTTATATATGATTTCCTTTAGTAACAAAAAGTATTACATTATTTAATTGCATTTCGAAGAATAATATATCTGATTAACGAGCATAGAAAAGCTAATGACGAATACGATATACGATAATTTCCCCAATCGAGATATTGCGGAAATCTATTACTAAGAGAATCTAGCTCATTTTACTTGCAGAGGGAGAAAAGAGAGATAAGAAACCAAAAGAGAAACCAGAAAAAAACGAATTAATTCAAAAAAGTATCTAAACTGATTCAGCTGTATCACGAAGAAAATATGCTCGTGATAAAATATATTTCAATAGAACTGCTTGAAAACCAAACTGGACTAACGCGTGTTTGAATAAGTTTAAAAAATACCTTCGAAAGGTAATTGTAGTTTTCAAACCGATACACCAAATAACACCAAGCTCTATAACTAGAAACATTTAAAAGGATAACCATATTAAGTCTTTCAGGAGAAAATCTACTCTTCGAGTCGTCATATTCCTAACTTTATTGGGTTTTTAGTTACTAACTGGATCATTCATGGCCTGATATTCGCCTCATATGTAATTAGGATTGTATCAAATATTTGCAATCTTAAATTTAAGTAAAATTAGGCTTCATAGTGGATACTATGTATAAAAATTTTTGAAATATTTATAATTTTTTATTTAAACACATCTCAAAATTATCAATAGACTCGTTATGGCTTAGTCAGAAGTCAATATTCACTGAGTGGCAACTTTGATGGAAAAGTTTTTTCAGATACCGCAAGGGAAGTAACCACAAGGTTAATACGAGACTCAACAAATAATTTTAATAATTTATTTTCTCTCTCTGGCTAATTCCATCGAGATTCTACGAGCTGTGAGGAAGAACAGGATGAAACTCATTGTCTTTCTCATCAAACTTTTAATAGTCTTTAAAAACTTTGACGGCGAATCGGCGGACTCGGCAAAGAATGACACTTCCTATGAAAAGTTACGCGTTTGGGAGCATTTCCTATGGGAGATGCCAATGAAAAGCACAAGAATATACAGTATATCTAACTCTCTCTAAGAGTGTATCTAACTCTCTCTTGCACACTACCTGCTTTAACGCCATATCTCAATTGTCTCTTTTAGTCTAAAGTCTATTCCTAGATAATAAAGTCTACGCTTGGGAGTACAAATAAGATGCCCCTCAGCTATATGTACTCCCTGATGATATAATTTTAAAAGCTGAACGATTATGATCCATATTTTTTGTGTTGAAAAGATTTTGATTGCCATCTGAATTCTAATTTAAAGACTACTTTACAAATAGGAATTATTCTTAAAATTATTATTTAAAGAATCATTCCTTGGTCGAAGAATAACGATGACTAAAATTACTCGCATACTTCAACCTTGTAGCTGGTGTACATCCACTAATCAACCGATATTGTCGCTCCAATAAACTCATAAACCATATTAGGTTTAGTATACGAATTAAGAACATGCATTGTCGTACAAATAATACCATTCTGAATATAAGAGGCGCCTTTACGGATCCAACTATGAGGCCTCGGAAATGGGCTATAGTTTCCTGCTGTACTATGTAACGCATCCTTATGATGCCCTCACGAAGGCCCTCATAGAGCTCTAAAACCAATGCAAAACGTAAAGAAGGTATCAAGGCTCATATGGGTCGCAAACAATCCTTATAGATAGAGCCAGAAAATTTGCCACTCTCAGTTCGCAAATTCCAACTTTCCTGTAAATCTCCTATGGAGTTCCATTTATACTGACCTAGAGTCGAAACCAGGACTATTTTTCAATATATCCAATGCGTACATATAAGCGAACCGCATCCTTGATCAACATACCGGATTACAATTGTCCATCTCTTCTGGAAATACTTATAAAGGTTCTGAAATTTACCTGTTTTTATTTTCTGTGGAAGAGTTTAGAGCCGTTCTGGCGTCGAACCCAGGAGCAATTTGGGAGATTTCCGGGAAAATTACTTTTTTAAAGCTTCTCCTGTAATTGTATTCCATGTTTCAAGATGATAGAAGTGACCTACAATAAATATATACCTATTTTAAATTCTTTATGCAGAAGGATACACTTGGTAAATTTTCCACACTGTATTTATTAGGGACCGGTTTTGTAAGTTGACTTACATCATTAGGCTCGCTCATAAATACAGTGTGGAAAATTTACCAAGTGTATCCTTCTGCAATGGCTTTCCACAAAGTCACGCCTGCTAATATCGATTTTATTAAATTCTCTATCTTTCCCAGAAGTACACAAAAAATACCTTAAAATTGGGAAAACGTATTTTTATGAGAATATTCGGGATTTATGGGCCTTCTGGGCTCATACCCATGATAGCTAGAAACGGTTTCTCCTTCCTTTGGGTTTCTACTGTAAGGACCTAGACGACAAAAATTCCGAGCCAGTGACGCTTTTGGTTTGGGCTGTGAGACCGGAGAATATATGGAAAAGCTTCTGTATATAATAAATATAAGTTTTTCCCTTTTCATCGGTTTCTCAAGTTGAAATCCCTTCCGAATCTTTTAGGATGAAAATGATAATTCTGAAAAGGGCTCCTCTTAAACTTCCTCCCTTGAGTTTCAAAAAGAAATGTCTGAGTTAAATGAATGAACAACAATATTCTCGATTCCTTCCATCTTCAGCAAAACATATTATCTAAGATCAATTCTATTATATGTACATACACACAATAAAAATGTTTTCTTTGCTTCCATTTCATACTCGTAGAATGACTGCGTTTTTCAGCCCTCAGATAAAACCGTTACTTTATTTGTCTTGCTATAAAAACTTCTTAACTCATCCTCTGCAGTGGTCCATTCAATGGGAAGGATTTCTAGAAAAAATTCTATTTCAACAAAAATTTTCCAGTATATTGAAATTGGTCTTGCGTAACTTGATAGAAATTTGGTCCTAAAAGAGAGTGCCCTTAATTAAATAATTTAAGATTCAAGGAGTTAAAGGATAAAATGGTAATCAATTATTATACTAAAGTATCTATTGGCGTCCTTAGTAGATATCCAAATAGGAAAATGAACGTAATTACTTTACCAACGGAGCTAATTCATGAGTTCGAGGAAATCCTCTTCTATAAGTCAGCAGCGCAATGAAAATATTATGTGATAAGAGGTAAAACATAGGAAACATAAAAATTCGCGTATGAAAAAATGAACCAAACTGAGGCTTATAGAAGTAACCAGGGCAATCAGAATCGAGTTTAATATATAAAAGTGATTCTTGTTTTTTTCCAAGGTTGAATTTTCTAGATATTTTTTTCGATGGCAATGAAATTATATATTCTGAAAGAAATTTATACCTCTGCATTGTACGTCATTGGTTTTCTGTCCTCCGAATCCAATGATAACGGGAGATTTTGGGAAAACCTTGGAAAACGTAATCCCGGGATGAAATCCCTTATAAAAGACCTACGTAGGAGAAGCAAAAAGAATTGGCAGAATGAGGGAGAAGAAAGAGAGGCGCCTTAGAATTTTAGAAGTCCTCGAAGTGATTCCTAGCGTGGAGGGAAAGAAGGATAGAAGCCTAGCACCAAAAGGATTAAGAGCGCGAATGAAATTTCACGGGAAGATAGAAAATTGCATACATTCTCGGAAGAAATCAGGTCGAGGAATCGAACAGAAAAGCGATGGAGTGAGGAAATTACTCGGAAAAAGAGGCAAAGGAGATTGGATGAGGGATGAGAATGGAATTGAGATTGAAGAAGAGGGGATATACTGATGAGAGGTGAGGAGAAAGTGGGGGATAGTCGTATTAACGGATAACGTTGTCAGGAAAGAGACACTCGCATTTTATTGCTCCTTTAGTGGAGATTTATTACCTCCATCAATCGGGTTTTAAAAAAAGGCTTATCTTTAATCGCGTCGTTCTTTGTTAAAACTTCCTCCTGAGAAATACAATGGTGTCTACTTATTTCAAATTCCTGTTATAATGCTGGCAACTTTTTTATGGAAGGGTAAAGGGAGACTGCTTTAGACTTGGTAGCGCTTTCGAAATTAGTTAAGCATAAATATGCTCGAGTTGAATTCTTAAACATAGTGAAAAATATCTTTGAAATTTATGAAGGGCCCCTTTCGGCTCGCGTTCGCAGAGTGTGTGAGAGCTCTTACACCTGAGCACGGTGACTACAGAAAGATAAGTTGAAAACTCTATTTAAAAAATCACTTTTAAATAAATAGATTAAGTATAAGGTACTGCATAAAATTCCGAGGACAGTTATTTCAAGCGCTCAGAAGTTGTCTCCGAGAAATTCATTCTTAACTTTGACATTTATCGCGTTCGTGAAAATAAAGTTTCACGAGAGGTATTTTGAAGTATCACATAAACTATTTTCCAAACTCGGAAACATTTCCAAGGGAATAATTCCTGAGTCTCTGATAGATAATATTAAGCGTAATGTTCTTGAAGAGAAACATTGGAGAAAGAAGTTCAGTTGCTGAAAACATTGACTTACTTATGCGAGCGACCCTGCATGAGAATGAGGCAATGTTTGCCTCCACTATTGATAAAATAAAAGGTTTCGTATTAATACAAACAGATGATTTCACTAAGAACATAAGAAAAAGTCAATATCTTTCTTTCTAATAGTAAAAATTGACGATTCCCTCCGAATTGAAAGAATTTTTGCAGATTTTCTTGATTTTTGATGATTTCCAGTCATCCCAAACATTAAAATCTATGAATTTTAAGAGCACCATAGCCGTGGAAGAGGAAACTACACGCCCATGGAAGATAACTCCATCTTCACTTTCTTGATATGAAATGTAGAACGCATTGAATTAAAAACGAAGAAAATATATTCTAACCTTACTTTCAAATGCGAAGTAATCCCAGCGTTTGCATCGCATGATACACTTTAAACTTCGTAACACATACGTTGTTGCATCTCCTGCACTACCTTCCAAATTGGGTTTTTCCGGTGTGCTACTTTTGAGAATTTTCCGGTAGTTAATTATTGAGAGATAACTCTGTGTCCTACCTTGACACAGTCTCCCAATCCCGGAAATCCCTCAGCAGTTTTAGACCCACTCACGTAATTACGTGTAACGGCGACAAGAGGAACAATGGAAGCAAAAACTCTGCGCAGTCTCTTATACCCAAAGGGAACATTGCCTAGTTTACGGCGGTAAAGTTTCTCGCCCGGTCCTCAAATCACTTTGACCTTCCATTTATGCTCACACCATAACTATGCTTCGGTATGTATGTGTATATTTTAGTTTTAATGACAAAAGAAACGAAGTCGCTGCTGAGTTGAGCGAAGTGTAGAATGAGATGGCGTGAGGGAAGGCAGGGGTGAGAGAGACACGTTAAAAGTTTGAGGAACATCATTGGGAGCCACGGCGTAACAACAGACCGCTACTTGGGAGTGCGTTCTAATTTACGGATCCGTTCTAAGTTGCGCGGTATCAAGGGAAGAGATTGTGTGTGAACTGGGACGAGCAACAATATTGAGGATTCAGCTGCCTGCATGCTATGGGGAGGGTTCAGGAAACTAGTAATCAGCGAAATCTTCCGGGCGTACTTCAGCAATTCGTCTCTATATGATCGACGGAATCTAACCCCTAAGAAGGGAGGATTTCATTGTGTCCTTTGTCCCTCAACCTTATTCAGATAAAAATGGATCACTTACCTAATGTTCTCAAAAAATAAACCCTAAAGCGTTATAATGAAGCTTAAAAAACAAAGATTCAAATTTTCGATCTTCCAAAAGGTTTACAATAATAGAGACTACGATTCTAATTCAATCTATAATAAAAGCATCATCATCATTCATTAGTTACAGAGTTATTCTAAATTTTCGTTGCTCCTGAATATTGCGATAATAAAATATTGGCCAAGAACGGCATCTACAGACTAAAAACATCATAAGTTTGAAGATATATTACATTCCTACAGAACTAAATAAGGAAAATCGGTCACAAAAACCCGCTGATTATTAAGTAACGATTCTTTATTTGTCTTGCTATAAAAACTTCTTAACTCATCCTCTGCAGTGGTCCATTCAATGGGAAGGATTTCTAGAAAAAATTCTATTTCAACAAAAATTTTCCAGTATATTGAAATTGGTCTTGCGTAACTTGATAGAAATTTGGTCCTAAAAGAGAGTGCCCTTAATTAAATAATTTAAGATTCAAGGAGTTAAAGGATAAAATGGTAATCAATTATTATACTAAAGTATCTATTGGCGTCCTTAGTAGATATCCAAATAGGAAAATGAACGTAATTACTTTACCAACGGAGCTAATTCATGAGTTCGAGGAAATCCTCTTCTATAAGTCAGCAGCGCAATGAAAATATTATGTGATAAGAGGTAAAACATAGGAAACATAAAAATTCGCGTATGAAAAAATGAACCAAACTGAGGCTTATAGAAGTAACCAGGGCAATCAGAATCGAGTTTAATATATAAAAGTGATTCTTGTTTTTTTCCAAGGTTGAATTTTCTAGATATTTTTTTCGATGGCAATGAAATTATATATTCTGAAAGAAATTTATACCTCTGCATTGTACGTCATTGGTTTTCTGTCCTCCGAATCCAATGATAACGGGAGATTTTGGGAAAACCTTGGAAAACGTAATCCCGGGATGAAATCCCTTATAAAAGACCTACGTAGGAGAAGCAAAAAGAATTGGCAGAATGAGGGAGAAGAAAGAGAGGCGCCTTAGAATTTTAGAAGTCCTCGAAGTGATTCCTAGCGTGGAGGGAAAGAAGGATAGAAGCCTAGCACCAAAAGGATTAAGAGAGCGAATGAAATTTCACGGGAAGATAGAAAATTGCATACATTCTCGGAAGAAATCAGGTCGAGGAATCGAACAGAAAAGCGATGGAGTGAGGAAATTACTCGGAAAAAGAGGCAAAGGAGATTGGATGAGGGATGAGAATGGAATTGAGATTGAAGAAGAGGGGATATACTGATGAGAGGTGAGGAGAAAGTGGGGGATAGTCGTATTAACGGATAACGTTGTCAGGAAAGAGACACTCGCATTTTATTGCTCCTTTAGTGGAGATTTATTACCTCCATCAATCGGGTTTTAAAAAAAGGCTTATCTTTAATCGCGTCGTTCTTTGTTAAAACTTCCTCCTGAGAAATACAATGGTGTCTACTTATTTCAAATTCCTGTTATAATGCTGGCAACTTTTTTATGGAAGGGTAAAGGGAGACTGCTTTAGACTTGGTAGCGCTTTCGAAATTAGTTAAGCATAAATATGCTCGAGTTGAATTCTTAAACATAGTGAAAAATATCTTTGAAATTTATGAAGGGCCCCTTTCGGCTCGCGTTCGCAGAGTGTGTGAGAGCTCTTACACCTGAGCACGGTGACTACAGAAAGATAAGTTGAAAACTCTATTTAAAAAATCACTTTTAAATAAATAGATTAAGTATAAGGTACTGCATAAAATTCCGAGGACAGTTATTTCAAGCGCTCAGAAGTTGTCTCCGAGAAATTCATTCTTAACTTTGACATTTATCGCGTTCGTGAAAATAAAGTTTCACGAGAGGTATTTTGAAGTATCACATAAACTATTTTCCAAACTCGGAAACATTTCCAAGGGAATAATTCCTGAGTCTCTGATAGATAATATTAAGCGTAATGTTCTTGAAGAGAAACATTGGAGAAAGAAGTTCAGTTGCTGAAAACATTGACTTACTTATGCGAGCGACCCTGCATGAGAATGAGGCAATGTTTGCCTCCACTATTGATAAAATAAAAGGTTTCGTATTAATACAAACAGATGATTTCACTAAGAACATAAGAAAAAGTCAATATCTTTCTTTCTAATAGTAAAAATTGACGATTCCCTCCGAATTGAAAGAATTTTTGCAGATTTTCTTGATTTTTGATGATTTCCAGTCATCCCAAACATTAAAATCTATGAATTTTAAGAGCACCATAGCCGTGGAAGAGGAAACTACACGCCCATGGAAGATAACTCCATCTTCACTTTCTTGATATGAAATGTAGAACGCATTGAATTAAAAACGAAGAAAATATATTCTAACCTTACTTTCAAATGCGAAGTAATCCCAGCGTTTGCATCGCATGATACACTTTAAACTTCGTAACACATACGTTGTTGCATCTCCTGCACTACCTTCCAAATTGGGTTTTTCCGGTGTGCTACTTTTGAGAATTTTCCGGTAGTTAATTATTGAGAGATAACTCTGTGTCCTACCTTGACACAGTCTCCCAATCCCGGAAATCCCTCAGCAGTTTTAGACCCACTCACGTAATTACGTGTAACGGCGACAAGAGGAACAATGGAAGCAAAAACTCTGCGCAGTCTCTTATACCCAAAGGGAACATTGCCTAGTTTACGGCGGTAAAGTTTCTCGCCCGGTCCTCAAATCACTTTGACCTTCCATTTATGCTCACACCATAACTATGCTTCGGTATGTATGTGTATATTTTAGTTTTAATGACAAAAGAAACGAAGTCGCTGCTGAGTTGAGCGAAGTGTAGAATGAGATGGCGTGAGGGAAGGCAGGGGTGAGAGAGACACGTTAAAAGTTTGAGGAACATCATTGGGAGCCACGGCGTAACAACAGACCGCTACTTGGGAGTGCGTTCTAATTTACGGATCCGTTCTAAGTTGCGCGGTATCAAGGGAAGAGATTGTGTGTGAACTGGGACGAGCAACAATATTGAGGATTCAGCTGCCTGCATGCTATGGGGAGGGTTCAGGAAACTAGTAATCAGCGAAATCTTCCGGGCGTACTTCAGCAATTCGTCTCTATATGATCGACGGAATCTAACCCCTAAGAAGGGAGGATTTCATTGTGTCCTTTGTCCCTCAACCTTATTCAGATAAAAATGGATCACTTACCTAATGTTCTCAAAAAATAAACCCTAAAGCGTTATAATGAAGCTTAAAAAACAAAGATTCAAATTTTCGATCTTCCAAAAGGTTTACAATAATAGAGACTACGATTCTAATTCAATCTATAATAAAAGCATCATCATCATTCATTAGTTACAGAGTTATTCTAAATTTTCGTTGCTCCTGAATATTGCGATAATAAAATATTGGCCAAGAACGGCATCTACAGACTAAAAACATCATAAGTTTGAAGATATATTACATTCCTACAGAACTAAATAAGGAAAATCGGTCACAAAAACCCGCTGATTATTAAGTAAGAATTAATTTTAATCTCTGATTCCTTTTAGTGTGCATTATAAAGTATAAATAAATTTTAAATTATCATAAATTCTGTAAATCATTCAGTTACTGCACTTAAATAATAAAAATATCATACCACCAACGTTCAGGAATAGAAAAATGTTACCAATCATTACTGTAACGAGAAAAACGTGCGTCAAAGCGCAGAAAAAACATCGGTAGACATATGCCTTCATATGACCTCTCAAAGAAATACATAAGAAACTGAAATCAAAATGCAGACAACACTGTAGCAGCAAACGATAGTGGCGTATTAAATAGTAAAAAGTAGCAATAGTATATAGTAGCAATAATAAAATTCGATAAGGTCATCGGTTCATTTTGAAGGCAACAGAACGATTGATAAGTTAATTTTCAGAATAAATATGTAACATAATTCAATCGTCGAATTACAATTAAAACAATTTTACTAAATTTCTTATAATGTCACACTCTTTCATCACCTAGAAACACGGTTTATAAACAAAGACTCTCTTTAAGGACTAATCTAGACATTTTGCCATTGAAAAGTATTAAATGGCTGTAAGAAAATTTCGTGAGAATATAAGCTAGTTTGGTAGCAAGCCAATGGAAAAAAGAACGAAATTTTTCAATCGGCTCCATTGGATTAAATCGAAACAACTTTCCCATCGCCTAAATCTATCGTCCCTCCTCCAGCACTTCCGTGAAAATGTTAAAAATAAGCCAAACCTCAGAGCATCTTTCTCCCACCTCCTCACGCACCAATCCTCTTCGTTTTTCATTCTGGTCGCACGCGCTAATCCCGAACCTCAGTCACGTCAACCAGTTGGCGCCGATTAGTAAATCCTACGGGGAAACGTCGGTAACAGAGGGAGTTGTATAAGGGACATAAAGAGGCGCTGGGGGGGAGATCAGCAAGGAAAGGAAGGGCAGATAGGGTCTCAGTGTGTGCGAGTTTGCATGGGAAAGAGATTGCGAGAGAGCTGGAATACCTTCTGGATTGCGAAACCTTCACAGGTGCCACTCCTTTCGTGGCCTACCTTCCACGTATACCGGAAACACCTCCCCTAACCTGTTGCCATTCCTTCCCTTATCCACTCCCGCTTCGCCCTATCCGTTATCTCCGATTTCATCCACATCCCTTTGGTATATGTCCTACTCAATTCCCTCAAGGTTCCCATCCCCATCGCCCCAAAAAGAGTTGACTTTATTTATTCGTATCCCCTTAACTCACCCCTCCATTTCGCCCCAACCTCAGATACATTCAGATTCTGAGGTTTCTAATCGGTTCGGCGAGACTACGTACTTTTTTTTAAGTATAAACACGTTTTAGCACGCATGAACTCTTGAATACGCAATACATGTACAATAAAACAAATCTACGTCATTGCGTACACGGAACAATATCCAGCAATCTTCTTCCCATATCTCCCAAAATTGCCTGTTATAAGACATAAACTTTGCTGTCGTACAAGCTTAACTATGGATTACATGTATACAATATGTACATGTTTCTGCAATATTTATAGAGGGCAAAGGAGGTTAGTAAGACTTTGTAATAAATTAAATACTTATGCGGAATAGTCTAGATCAATGGTTTCCAAAGTGGGCGGCACCGCCTTCTGAGGCTCGGTGAGTTGGTCTTGGAGGGGTGGCAAGAAACAAGAGGGCGCTCGATGCCAGGCGCTGACCAATTAGTGGCCAGAGGATAGGTTTCATGTCACTGACAAACTTCCCATTTCTTTACTTAAAACTGCTAAATGAAACACTTTAATGGTTTTCAGACGAACAGGAAAATGTAAGAGAAATTTCTGCTAGGTCTTTCTGAGGTTCAATCCAGGATGGATGCTGTAATGACGACTCTTTACCTACATTCCGGTAGGCTTCTATAGCTTGAAGTTCAATCTAAGGAACCTATTTTCGATCTGAAGAAGCCTACTGGAAAGTATGGAAAGTAGGCAAAAATGTTGTCATAGTAATAATATGGATATCTGAAAATATCATGCAGAGATAAACTGAATGCCATGGAAATCTGCGGACCAACAATATATATGGGAAGGACATGAAAGAGTATGTTTCTTAGGTTTTAGGAGTTTTATTGAATCTAGGACTTTCTCATTCAAGGGAAATCCTTTTTAGAGATGTCTTATTTGACCTGTGGTCATCACAATATCAGTACAGCGAGTTCATCTACGGCAATTTACGATTGAATTATCCATGCGTAAATTTCAATAAGAATGAGATCGTGTAAAAATTAAATTTTGTGCTTTTAGGTCAACTAGTTATTAGCCAGTTATTATTCAATCAGATCTGTTACAACACTATCATCAATGCTGCATGTGATAAGGAGATTTTTTGTGTGTAATCGTTCCTACTCTATATCCGAACTTCTCAAAGTTGTACATGATATTTGTGCATTAGACTGAACGATATTTAATTGATTAGTTTAAGTAACATGAAGTAAACTTTAATGAGTAGTAATTTTAAAAGTGCTTCGGTAGCTAATTTTTTGGTATCTATACGAATAACTGGCCTTAATATGAAATCCTGTCATCAGGAATGTTACTTAAGATTTCTCCACTTTTTGGCTGAAGAAGTCCATGCAGTTGCTACTGCCTTAATTTCTAAATTTCCACACAAAATTTGTGGAATGTATCTAAATGTATTTCAGTGGAGTGGAATGTCTCGGGATCACTCTTACAAATAACAAACTAATTAACATATATGCTAAAAATCTGTGTCAAAGCAGCTAAAAGAGTTGGTTTTATGAAGCGCATTATAAGAAGATGTGGTGAAATGGTAAGAGAGCGATGTTATTTCACCTTCGTCATGTCCTATNATATTTTAATATGGCTATACATAAAATTAAAGCTGACCAAAATTACCGGAATACTAAGCACAAAGGTGCATAAATACCGTAAAAAAATTGGTAAATCTGGCTTTTGTACTTAAAGCCATCTTGCATTAAGATGTATTTCTCTAAAATCGACCATTTTAACGCATAGGGCGTTTGCCTCTCGACATGCCCAAGTTCAACGGGGTACATACTTAAATAGAACGATCGCAGGGACCAATGAAATATGTCATTTTGTAGACCATATTGTGTAGAATAAGAATACACTATGTTTAACTTCCTAGTTAAAAGTCGAAAATTTGACTTTTGGCCAGCTTTTTTCGATTTGGGACCACTGTGCAACGTCTCAATATTTCACAGTACTGGGTCAGTATCATAGCCCGAACAGAGAAGGCGAATGTGCTACACACTCGAATCTCCAGGACACTGGAAGATGCAGATTAATGAATTTAAATATGAATGCATTTAAATTGATGTGAGAGTTCACAACCGATTCGAAAGGAAGCTTGTATCTAATTTATGTATATTTATTATTTTAATTGATTTTATTCTTTTAGAATTGTTACAGTATGTAGCTGTTTCTTAGTACCACTATAGAACATCAGCAATTGCCTTAAAATGCTATGTGATAGTGCAGGTCCTTATACCAAAAGCTGTCCAAAGGTGCTTCTAAAGAAAGCGTTAATAGTTTTGTAAACTCCAGAACTCTAAATGTTTAAGTTTCTCTTATTCAAAAATAGTCTCGCCCGAACGGTCTCTCACGGAAAATTTTCACGATTGCGCCACTAAAGTGACGACTTTATTTTCATAACGCACTCTCCCGAAAACGCCAATTACAGTGCTTCAAAAATATTGAGGTTGGCCTAGTGGAATTCTATGAAATAAAATTCGGAGAATATTTAACATAAAGTACAAAAATTTTGAAAACTCAAAATAACTGGGGAGAATTTCTGGTCCACCTCTGATAGTGACAGCTGCCAAAATACGTGATAGATTTTATCATTTCACTGAGTTTTATCTCTGTAATGTTTAGGAGATTTAATTGTTCGTCTCTTGGTAAAACTCTTGCCCATCCCTGGCTGGTTTTGTCCTGGTGACATTTTGTACTTGAAAATATCTTGTTATTTGTTCTAAAGTTGCTCTTGACGAGCTTATATTGGTTATTAATAAAAGTTTACGCATGTTATTTTATTTCCGTTTAATCCCTCCTTCTGATAAAATAATTTGATAGCTTTAGATGGCACATGAGCTAGGTGAAATTCGAAGCATAAATAAGAATAGTAACGGAAAGGAATAAACCAAACTCGAAGGAAGATGAGAGACTCGTTTTTAAAGGCTGGTCACTAACTTAGAGGAACAAGAAAACTTTAATTCTTTTCCATGACAATATCGGTAGGTAAAATGAAATTCTGTTATATCTACTATAATACAGATAGGAGTTTGTGCTCCACGTTATTATTTTGTTTTCCTGGGAGATTAGGTCCTCAAGCATATCTCAGCATTAGTTTCATGGGTAAATCAGCGATCTAACATTCCATAGGAAAGATAACTCGAATCTTAACAAGCCATCAAAACCTGAAGATTACGCTTAAATTGGGTTTAAACGAGCATTAAATAAGAGCATGAAATAAAACTCGACAATTCAAATATCAGCAGATGGTTTAATATTTTTTGCTATATAATAAGATCGGAATACTTTAATGTCATAATCTCTTTCTGTAAGCTCCTTTCTCACTTTTCCTTTTCTTTGACCGAGCTAGAAAATTACACAGCCGTAAGATTAATAGGCAGAATCAATTTTTTCCAATTAAACCCAGCTTATAAATAAATCCAAAGAGATATTTCGAACCCTTCTTCCGCAGCATTTGAATATTTTTCACATCTCCATAATAGATTCCACCTTCCTGACACTGCGACGACTGAAACAAAAACGTCCCTCCATTTCTTCACAGTCCACTTAACCCATTCAATCCTCTTGCAGTTTTTGTTGATGCGACTATCATCAAGGATAACATAAACAGGTCCCTTCTCGAAGCTTACCGAATGAAAAAAAAAGAGTGAAAACTGCTCGAGATGATAAATAACGCTACGAGATGAAAAAATCGGACATTTAAAAATCTCCGAAAGAATTCCAGTTAGCTTTCGCATACGATCCCGTTTCGAGGCGTTGCGTCCGCGAATAAATTTCCATTCTCTCTATATTCCCTCAAAGCGAAATCCTCACGCGCACGCCAAACCGGAGATATGGCCTCCCACGCGGAGCGTGTAAACAAAAATAGACTCGTCCAAACGGTCTCTCACGGAAAATTTTCACGATTGCGCCGCTAAAGTGACGACTTCATTTTCATAACGCGCTCCCCCCAAAACGCCAATTACAAATCCCAGAACGTATAAATTACGGAAGAGGCCGCCAGAGTGCGTGGGCGGAAGAGAAAGTGGGTCCGAAAAGGAGGCGATGATGAACGAATGGTGGAGGAAGGGAAGACGGAAGGGGAAAATGAACGATACGGCAGCTTTTATGAGCCCCTTTTTCTCTCATATCATTCTCTAATTGTATTATACTGCCTCTGAGCTCCAAATAAATAAGAGAAGCGATTGAAACCAGATGTTGATCGCTCGCTTGGAACTCGGTGAAGGTTGCCCGACTTTTCTCTCTAATAAGTTGAAAGTGAACTCCGTAAAAACAATAATTTGTGAGAAAAGTAGATAATAATGACACCTTCGCTTCAATAACTCTTTCTTGATACACACAATCAAAATCATATCATCATTTGGTGAGACGAATTTAAATAGAATGTAGGTGTAAATGTTAGATTCAAAACTGCATCTTTCTTAAATCTTGTTCTTGTAAGTTTTGCGGGAGTATTTATAATATAGCATTTGATAAATAGTATTTGAAGAAGGAACAGTCGCATTCGTTAAAATTCAATATGGTTATTCTAAAATGATTATAAAACCATGATTTAATCGGAATTTTCCATCTTATTTATCGTAATTTATAGTTTTAAATCAATAACAGCAAATTTAGAAAGACTATTTATTAATAGAAGATTTATTTACGTGAGAATCGATTTTTCAAAACAAATATAGAAACTGTTTTACAGGGAGAGACTTCTTTTCCTTGTCTGGAACCACAAGGTTTGATTCTGGGCAGACGCTCTTCTATTACAGATAGGTACCTAATACTAATTTTACGTAAGAAATTATCATTTGCATAAATACCCTGCAAGCCACCTTTTGATGTGCGGTAGCTTCTTTAGCTTATTGCTGTTGTGTAGTTTTGGTGGAATGGATGAGTCCCTGAAACTATTTATCCTCGCATCCATTTCTCTTAATTTTCCCAAGGAAAAACGGACATGAGAAAAGTCTGACAGAACCGGGACTCGAACCCGGGTCCCCCAATTACCGGTTGGTTGCTTTATCCATTGAGTTATCCCACCAGAACATTTCTCTATGCCGTTTGGGAGACTTTGGGCAAAGGGCGCGTGAGTTCGTCCGACTCAGCGGCATTGTTCACAGCCATGGCCTCGCAGAGGCACCGACCGTACAAAGTGGTGCAAGGAAAACCCCCCTTAAAGGATAACAAACAAGGAAAAGGGTTTTAAGTAGTTGAGCTATCCCACCAGAACATTTGCTCCGTTTCCGTTTCTCCTTGGGAATTTTCCTACGTGCACGCCTTATCGTGCCAAGTACCTAAAACCCTTTTCCTTGTTTCTTTTAATTTTGCCCATTGTTGGGAGTAGCAGGGAGGTCGCACACTTACCGACAACCTTTCACGCACGTCTCTTAATCTATCAAGAATTCACAGCCTGGCTTTTTACTTCCTTCCTTTCAAGGCTTCAAAACCTGCTTTTGGGAGCATTTTCACAACGCTTGCTTTTTTATGGTAGCATTTATTTTAACGAATCGTACCACTTTGCGCTGCACATTCTTGAGTTCGCGGGTACACGTTTCTTAGGCCGGATCCCATGTACTGGCCGCATGATCCAGATTGAGCCTGATCAAGATGAAATAATATCTTTCTTTTACCTTTTCATTGCATCAACCTACAATGCACTTTATACGGCTGATATTTTCAATTGCTTTACCGCAGATTCTTCAGATATGTGTGCTCCAGTTTAAGCTATTTCATGGAGCGATTCCGAGATATTCAACTAACTCAACCACATTTACATTCATTCCACAAACTTTGTACTGTTAATTCCGTCGCAATTGTTTCCTTTCAAAGAAATTAATTTTGTAGCAGTTACATACATTAAGATCTAGTTGCTATCTTTCGCACGACCTTTAACTATCAACTAGATCGTTCGATAGTGAAATACAATTTTCCTCTAATATTTCTCTATATAGTACCGAGTCGTCCGCAAATACGCACAAATTGCTATCTGTTTATTCGCTCAAGTCATTGATTTATAGAAAGAGAAGAGACTCATTACTCAGTCTTTGATGATTATCCATGAAAGTACGACAAGCAAACTGCAGAATATTTGTATTATTTTACAATGTGAATTTAACTTAAACCATTATACATAGACGTATTTCGTTATTTTTCTTAAGAGAAAGTTTTCTCTGTGAATCAAAAACTTAAAAATGTAATAAAATTCGAATACTTGGGGTTGTCTTAACAGACGAACAGAATCATAAAGGCATTGTAAAATTGATCCCACCGTTGTATTATAAAAAGGGAGAAACGTTTATTCCTCATCTGAATTGCTGACGTGTTAGTATATTTAGGTGGGAAACGACGCTTTAGGATAATTCATATCCTACGAAACGTTTTCAGATTTAACTGAGATTAAAATGATCAAAAACTTGAAGGTGTATTGCCTAATGTAAATTTTTCTCACCATAGTGGGGAAAAAACCTCTCTGATATCCCATTGTGGATAATTTCACTGAATCTCGACGCCAAAATTTAAGCAACTCAGGTTAAGTATAAACTACTAATTTTAGAGAATAAATGAATCTTAACCGTTTTGAAAACATTAAATACATCATCATGAGTAATTAATGCGATAAATTTATTTTTACTTTAACTTGTTCCAAAAAGAATTTTCATAATACAGATACGGCAAAGAGCAGCAGAAAGCGAGGTCATAAATTTATATTACTTCCCTTTTACTGCTTTCGTGATCATGGGTGTACGGCAAATTCGTCAATTTTCAAGGGAAAAAGAATTCAGGTAGGCGCGTGGCATTAAAGGATGCTTTATGGATAACGCGAATGGAAAGAAGAACGCCCTTTCCCCCGATTTTCATTTGTTAGAACGGCCGATTTTATAATAAATCTCTCCCCACGAATAGCGGATGTGCGGACAGCAGAGGTGGTGGACTTAACGAGGGGACTTATCACTATGAATTTATAGTAGGTCATCTCACTCTGCCTTTCATCTAAACAAGCTTTTATTCTGTGGATCATTTTCCCGTGCGGGTAATCGTCATTAATGGTTGAGCTAAGGGATATTTTGACAAATGCCTTTGCAAGCAATAACAATCCCTTTTGGACTTTGAGAAATAATAAAACCTCATTCCCAGAAAAGAAACGGGTGAAAATGTATCAGGGTTCATTGAACCACAATCGTTGAAATAGACTTAGGTCGCCACTTCTTCCCCTGTCCACCTAGTTTTTACATGTTTACGTAACCTAATTTAATTTCAGTATAGTCTCCATCTATTCTTCTCCTGGAGCAATGTGGCGCAGTAATGAGAGCTATTAACGCAGTTGCTCGTTGTCATCCGAAATGTTGGTAAATCGAAACTGTTTTTGCCTTAGGATTCAATTTAACATAGATTAGTCTATCCCTGAATCCCAAATAATTGTTTACATAAACTTTTGTAGTACGGATTTGTCCACACCTTTCTTTGCAAATTCTACATAACACCTTATTGATACTCCTTCTCGCCAATGCCCTCTGCAAATGGTATAAAGAGCCTTACCACTACTTTGTTCAATGCACCTTGGAGCATATATCTAATACATCTATGAGTGGATTTAAAATGTATTTCTATTAAGCCACTTAGGTTAGTAATTGGTGCTCTATCGCCAACACTCAAACCTTGCCAATAACTTCTATTGCCGACTTGCCTGTTTGCTACTCGATATAACGTTCTTCACCAGGGACGTTTTTGTTCGGAACATTTGTCCATAAACCGATATTTTTGTGAAAGAGGAGTTAAATGAGACTCTGAATACATGAATGAGGAATTGCAATAAATTTAGCGCTTTTATTTTATAGTCCGTAAAGAAAATTCCATAGCAGTCGTAGTTGTACAGCCCTGTGAAAGAATCAGCCGAATTGACGTAACCTAACACAGTTGGCCAATTCGCTAGACGTGCGATTCATTAATTCGATTAGGAATTTCTCAAAACTATAGGTAGGGTTGGTTTGGTTTGATTGGTGAAATTTTCACCATCATTTTCATGATCACCGTTGCACTCTCCCATTATAGTTGGTGTTATTATGCCAGTGTTTTAAAATTGAAGAATAATTATTGTCCCGTTGTTAAAAGTTTATGGTTTATAGTCCTTATATTCTTACCTGATTTTAAAAATTTGTAATTGTTTGTATATATGATCTTCAATTTCTTAATCGCTTTTATTATCCTAAGTATATCACTATATTTTTAGATATTTTACGCACGTAATGATATAACGTATGAACAATTTACGATCGGTTTCAACTGCGTTATGTGTAGATTCTTGTTTATAACTATACTAGAAAAGATTTCCACGGGAGCATTTTGAGGGGTTCCCCATAGAGCGACTGTCGGGTGTATCTTATTAATATTTCTTACACCGCATTGACCATTGCCACCTGTTTCACCGAAAATGTTTCAATATAATATTAAATTAATAAATAAACAGAAAATTTAATAAATTAACAGAAGTTCTCACTTCGTTTCATTACGCAAAATTCTTTCGGTCGGTCACTTGAAGCAACACAAAAGAATAATTTACATAAATCGAATTTTAAAAAGCGGAAATGATATGATATCAAAGTTTCAAAACAATTTGGATCTCTGTCGTCGTTAAAATAGTATGTTGCCTATAAAATGCAAGCCGGCCTACTTCTCAATTTGAAATCGCCACGCGCACATTACAACTCAGAGCGTAATGGCCCATATGGCTAGAGAATAAAACATGGCATCAGAAAAGTACTATCAATTATATTCTATCAAACCTTTTTATAAGAATCGAATGTGAACTAATAAACGCGAGATACTTGATGCTATAAGCAACCAATGTTTATAATAAGTTTATATAAAGCTAATAATAAAAAAATTATTCATTTGAATTTTACAATCAGTTTAAAAAGGTGAATTTTTAAAACTTTGATTATTGATCATTTTATCACGGAACTCCGTCAACGAGTATAACGTTAATTATATGAATAATAGTATGCTTTAAGGTAATACGACGACGATTAAACTACATCTGTCTATATTAATTAAAGCCAGCCATGCTACAGAGATCCAAAAGTTTTCAAAGTATGGCAAAACGAGAGTGTGTCAAGCTATACTCAGACTTAGAAATTCGTGACTAAAGATACAAATCACCATGTAGTAGGCTAAAATTCACAAAAAAAAACAAAATAATCAACTAATTACATTGAGACACCTGTGAAATGTGGATAATTATTCTACCTGAATAAGGACAGGAACATAATGAGAAGTTTTAACAATAACAAATCACTTGAAAGTAATTCAGGTATTTATATTCTATTTTTAAGTATCTCACGTTTCTAATAAAATGTAATTTATCTTATTTTAATTCTTTAAATGAATTTCAATCCTCATTTTACCTTTAAATTTTCCTGCTTATTTTCACATATATTTATTCCACGTCCTCGCTAAATTCGATTTCACTTTCGATTGTTACACTACTCCTAACCGTAATTTTTCATTTCCATTCTTCCTTTTCCCCTACTTATAGCTTCAACCGCTGAGCCCAGTAATTTCATTTTCCTCTCTTTCATTCTCTTTTATTTCTCCATTTATCTCTAATACCTCCATCCCCATCTTCCACCCTTTCCCCTCCTTTCCTAGCGATCTCCAAATTTTCCCTTTCCATTTCCTTTCTTACGTAGTTCCCTCTTTCCATTTACACTTCTATCTTCCTTCTCTTCGTCTGATTTCATATCTTTCAAAGTCTCTGTATTCTCTCTTCCAAAAATTGCCTCAAACAGCCAGCCAATTTTCTGCCATATCCTTGTTTTTTTCTATTCCTATAAGTTATTAAGTACTTGGTGTTTAATTATTACTTAAGTTGTGATTATACAAACTAATTTAAATTAATTCCATTCTTTGGATCGAATATAATGAGCTACATGCTTATACATGAACATACATACTTCCTTAGATTCCTAATTTTTCCATTTGTTAATTTTCAGAAGACGTATTCAGAATCATAATTTTGCTTTACCATTTACGTCAATAGTTAGAGAGAATCTGCCTCAAAATGAAGAACCATACTTATCATATTTCCAAAAGAATCTTCTATAATGATAAACTCATACATTTTCCCGAACAGTGTAATTAATCAATTCAGTGATTTCATTTTTCCATAAAAAGAAGCTTCAATTCCCTAAATTAGATAGTGGCAGTTAAGAATGTCCTAAGATGCAATATGGATGGAAAACGGAGAAGGAAAGAAAAATAACCCTTATCACATAGTTTTTGCATCGTTTTAGGTCCTATTCTTCTTCTTCGCGATATATTCTTAACACAATGTCCTGCCTGAAGTGATTCATAGCGTAGAATGGACATAAAAACATACACCAACATCCTACTCTTTTCGTTCTCCTCTCACGCAGTTTTGCCAAATCAAAAATACTCACGCAGGCGGAGATTACTCCGAAAATGATGGCGTCATTTCGCATACGGTGCTTGCTCAAAGCTTATAATATTCTTACTTTAGGCGCTGCTTACCCACCACCTGCCAATCTCTCATTACTCACCAGTAATTGTCTTGTCTTTCCTCATCCACATTCACTCTCAACTCCTTTATTGGCCATTCCACATGTGTTTCTGCTCGAACCATCCTGCAAACCGTGCAGTCTTCTCTTCCCATTCGTTTCCCCTTCCTGTGCTAACCGCACCTGCCATTTTTCCCTTCGCGCAAGAACCTAGCAACCACCCGCAGTCGAAGGGAATACAGACGCATATATATGTTTGCAAGCACGATCGGAGGATTAATCACAGATAGAGCTGGGCTCTGAGGCAACTCCTCACACCTTCTCTTCCCCTTAGTGGCGCGCTCTCTCCAATCTCCCTTGATATCAATCCGCTGCACGCAAGTCTTCATTTTGGGCCGAATGAACCAAGTAAATAAACAAACGAAGTTTCTGAGCAAAATGCCGAGATTCATACATTTGTGTTTCTTTTAGGGCAAAAAGCTGGATACAACTTCCCATTCTTTTCTGATATCTGAGTAAACGTTCTCCTCTGCCCTGTTTGTGAATACCTGAGCAATTGACGGGGGCGTTATGTCAGAATGATTTCAAGATTAAAGAAAGAGGGGTTACTGTGTTACTTACCGCTATACCAAACGAAGAGAAAATGAGATTACGGGAATAAGACATGACACATGACCATTCTCGAGGGCTGCAATAATGATCACAGTTTCGATAACCATCATATTTAAGCATAAATTTAAAAAATAAAAGACATAATATATTTTTCATGTAATTAATATGTGCATACGTATAGGCTATGAAATATATGAATGTACATTATTTGGAGTACATATAAGTTATATATAGAAATAATGCAAAAGAATTCATTCAAATGTCTGAAATTCATCCACCTACTTCGATAGAAAGCAAAACACATTTTAAAGAAGTTTCTTTTTGTCTTCTTTTGACTACATTTCTATAGCGCGTGCTTTATTTCTAAGATAAATCTTATATTTGGAGAAAATTTTCAGGAATGACAATCGGAGGAAAAATTTTAAGCGTGATGTATTTACATTTTTTTTCGCTAACTTATGAGCTTCTTTAAGTTATTATGTATTTCCTTCGCTTAAGCAACAGTAAAACTTTCAACCGTAACCGAGTATTCTTCCAGTAAAGCATACTTTGCCCAGCCTTCCATTTGGCGAATCGCAACTATTGTTTTGAATAAACTCCTAAGGTTATAGAGGGTATGCAGATAATTGTATCTAATGCAACAGCTACATTTATCTACAACTCCTTTCTAAATTTAGATTTATTTATCTACGACGAAAACTAAGGAACTAATGGCGCTATATCTAGCTAGATTAATCTAGCTGATAACCTATATACAGATTTAGAAACCGAAAGGTTTTGCGATCACTTTAAATAGCGACTACGTTTATCAAGCGGTGATTTAATTAAAACCCATCACCATAATTCAGGAATATCTAATTATGGTAAAGTGTATCAGTTACATATCACGCATTGCCAGAAGCACGTGATATCGCTCTTTTAGTATCCAAATTAACAGTTTTCTCATAAAATAAATTTAGCTAATACAGACGAAGAAATTCAGAGAGGAAAAGTCTACCGCGGCCGGGAATCGAACCCGGGTCCCCCACTTTCCGGGCGGGTGCTCTGTCCTCTAAACTGCCACGACAATCAGATTCCACACGCCGAAAAGTGGGTTGTTAATTGCGGCTTTATGTAAATATAGATGATAGAAGAAAGTTGAATTCTACATCCAAACAGTGCAGAGATAAAGAATCGAAAAACTAAATTAAAAGCAAAGAATAATGGGTGACATACTCTTATTGATGGGAAATTAATGTGATAACTCTGTATCCATACACCAGAATTCCTGTTTCCCATTATCGTCGTATTCCAAATTCGCTGCGCGACAAAGATCCATTAACACTGAAAGAATACACAACTGCGACATTAGTGAATGAAATAGAACGACCGAATATGAGAATGGAAACTGAATCTATTCCAACGGTGACGCTACAATTCTTGCCAAAAGCAATTCCATTATCGTGAAAAAAGATTGCTCCCTCCATTCAACGCAAAAAGAAAACTTTCTCGGCAATAAGTGATAGCAGAGCAGCACGATTACGAAAGGGTCGACGTCTTATCCGATGGGTCATAAGCATTGCCAGAGAGCAAGATAGTAAACCTCAAAACTTTTAAACCAAAAAAGGACTCACGATTTTTCCTAAAATTTTCCGGAATTATATACTATTAGTAGAACGGTGTGGGAGATTAAAAAGGAGGCAATCTATTTTCTGTGCAAGTTGAGAATACTCTCGATTCCGCAAATTGTTTCTACGTTTTTACCGCGAGTTTCCAGCGTTAGGCGCCGCAAGCGATGAGGCATTACGTAAGTTTGCCTCCCAACCTAAATGGATTAAAACTCCAGAAACTATTCCCTGCGGTCATTACCTTTTTTTCCTACTCCGTGAAATTATTTCCCCGAAAACGCTCGGAGTGTTTCTGACAAAAGAGCGTATGGAGATTTTTTCGCAAAGAAGGGAAAAAGGGACGAAAAAATAGGAAGCGGAAGTTAAATAATGATCCACGTTACCTCCGTGCATCCATCAGCGTCCAGGTTATTATTTCTCCGCTATACTCTTTATTGTGCCAACCAGACAATTCGCTTAAAAAGCGATCGTATCTGTGTGCCACCGTTTTGTAGCTTTTTATTTCACCGTTTCAAACTGTCCCATATGGGATTATCATTTGATCTTTCCATCGTCGGATGATTTCATTCTCAAAAATCCTAAATCCTTCATTATGCGATGAAAATGGTAAAAAGCTACGTGAAATGATAAAAAGTTGGTAAATGGTAAAAAGATACGCGAATAGTGGAAAATAACGACTGTGAGGAAACAAGTATTTGTGAACAATAATTCTACTTCCTCGCCCGTATCTTAGTGCTTATAATTATGATTTACAGTTGTAACACAGGAGAGAAAATGTTTTTTTTTATATTATAATTATTAAGAAAATGTAAGAGTTAAATTTTTGTCTAAAAATATGCCTCCAGAAAAAGGCATATGGAAACATTATTTAATTTAAATTTAATAATAATTATATTCGTATTTACTCGTAGAACCTGACATTTACTAACTGACAAAAAGTAAGTAAAAGTAACAGCTCCTACAAGATATTTATTAGATAAATTATGAAATGAACCCTTCCCGTATCCTTTTCATTAAGTATGTACGTACAGATAAGCAGAATACTTTCAACATACATCAATCAGCTAGGTAAATGAATATTAAGCTTAATTTCTATTTCAACGAATTTGGGTCCGCGGAACTTATAAAGTAATTAACGATGAGTAGATTATTAATGGAAATAATTCGGTAAAGCTTCTTTTTGGATTACCCTTATCTTTTAAATTAGTCAATTTAAATTTTATATTATATTTAAATTATTAAATGGTGCAGCTCCGCAGCATTAATTCCATTTTCAACATTTCATTTGCATATATTTTCATCATAATATAGCAATAGATTGGGTTTTACATTTTCATCCAAGTGTGATTTAATCCTCTCCGGAGAAACCTTGAAATACAGATAGTGGAGAGATAGAATAGTTTAAGTAGGGGAATACCTGTATTGTCAATACTAAACCTGCAGAAAATTTAGTATTTCCCTAGGAACCCACATCAAACTCTCTCATTTAGTGCGAAAATGATAAGCAATACTTCTTGTCGACGAAAAAAATGTGGAGCCGCAACGTAACCTCGCGTTTCCCTGAAGTTGACATTCTCAGAAAAAATATCACTCGAACTGGACTCGAAGACCCACGTTTTCCATTTGAATGCTAGGTGCTATATACGTGAAATAAACTTTTTCTTCCTCCTATCAATCCCATGTCACAATTCTTGTTGTTTCCAATGTCCGTAGGTATACCAAACCGTCCGTCAGAAGACCTCGGAAGGGAGGAAAATCAATCAAAAAGTTGGAATTGCCGAAAAATCGTATTTTTCTGAAGAGAGGTATTGTGCTGACAGAGAAAAAGAAGGAGATAAAATGGACCACAAGAATAAAATATCGGTTATCTTAGGGAGGGAGAAGAACGTAGGAAATTTTACTCGGACGGTTACATATGGTTAGAGATTAGGGGTTTGAGAACTTGGTCTGATGAAGCATGAGGAAATAGAAGGGTAAAGATTAGGCGTACGGTAAAACTGAGAGGACACGGAGATGAAAATATGAAATGAAACAAAATGTCGGATAAGATCGAGTCGAGGGAAGAATTCATCACCAGATGTGATAAAAATGACACTGTGGCATATTGCAGACGATACGGTAATTTATAGGGAAATAGAGAGTAATGAGGATAGACTAACCCTGTCGAATGGTTTAGATAACATTATGAAATGGTGCGATGATTGGCAATTAGAGCTAAATGTAGAAAAATGTTCAGTAGTTAACTTCTTCGAAAGAAAATCTATTATTAAAGATTATCCGTACAGTCTCCGTGGGATAAACTTATTAACAGTAGAGTCAGTGGAATATCTTGGAGTAACTCTCACGAATAACTTAACATGGAGTACTCACATCCATAATATATGCGGAAAAGCACTTAAAAACCTCGGCTTCGTAAAGAGAATAGTCGGTCGGAGCGACGAAAAAGTTCGCGAGCGATGTTATCTTGCGTTAGTCAGACCTCATCTTGAGTATGCGTGTAGTGTATGGGACCCTGCCGATAAGTGTTGTATTAAAGAATTAGAAAAGGTGCAGCAAAAGGCGATACGTTTTGTAAAGAATTGCTACGATAAATCAGTGAGCGTCACTCAGATGCTACAGGACGCAAAATGGGAATCATTGGAAGTTAGAAGAGTCCAACAAAGGAACAATTTACTGGATAAATTCAGAGAAAGCACGTTTAGAGATGATGTAGCGGATATAATGCGTTCACCATGCTACATAGGCCGTTCCGATAATGCGAGAAAGATCAGAAAAATAGACGCCAGAACGAATAGATTCAAGAACTCATATTTTCCGCGAATGATACGCGAAAACAATCGATTAATGAAATAGAGTCATGGTGCATGCACCCCCTGCCACACGCCTAAAGGCGGCTTGCAGGGTAAAACATAGACATAGACATAGACATATAGTAAGAAAGATATTTAACTTTATTTTTTACAATAAAACGCCCAATTAGCTCATTACCTGCTTCGCTACTGCTCAGTAAGCTTATCCTGTAAGAAAATACGAGTATACATGTGAATACTATACCCTTCTGCTAATGCAAAGTTATCAAAAATTTTAATGAAAAAACGTATACGATATATTTTTATAATATTGCTATTAGGAACCTAATAGGGGATGACTCACTCTCGCCTCATGAACGAGGTGATAATTTTTGTGGCAGACCAGAAAAAAAATAATAAGCAAATCCGCCGGGTTTAGTGTGAATGGGCTTTCGTTTCACTGCAGTACTTTATAGAAAATATATTATTAAAATATATGTTACAACGCGAAACACCACCACATTAACATTTAACAGGATTACCAGATGCTTGCTTCTTTTTATGGCCCGATAATAATTTTCTATATTTTTTTTCCTTGTTATCCAGTTATGGAAGAGAAGACAATGTTACATTCCCTTGTCAAATATATAACCGAATAGCCTTATTTTAATAAAATAAATGCCAATTATGGGGATCCTCATTTAAAGTATAAAGGCATGTTTTAACTATGACTTTTGGTGATAATTAGGTGTTCATTCGGAATTAATTAGATTAGCCGACCTTTTAATTTGGGTAGCGCGTCGCAAGAATAAGCATCATAAGGGCTTCTATAGATTTAAAGTAATTAAGGACTTTCCAAAATACAAAGAGAAAAGTCGAATTTATTTGATATGGGATATCATATTTACTGAATAGCAATTACTTTTCAAACTTTATAAAAACAATATACAATCATAATTTACTATAGGGCAATAATATTATCATACGTGCTTAAAATGCCATCGAAAGATGTGGATTAAAGGTACTATCCACCTGTTATCTATTTCAATTTATTTTCATCCAGATCCAACAGGCACGTTAATTTTGACGTTATTTCCAACATCTCTTTGCTTTCATCTTCTATACAAATAGTAACCACCATCCTCACTGGTTTGCGCTTCCTGAATTAACTTCCTTGGATGTTTCTTAGAGAATTCACAATACTTTACATTACAATATCTCTCCTTTCGAGGCCAATATCAATCATAATTATAGCAGCTTCAGAAAAAGTTGAAACTTTGAATCTTCTCTCGTGTTCTCAACGTAATATTCTATCTGCTTTTACGATCAATTTATATTTATATGTGAGCATCTTGTCTATTGCAGTTTTGAATAATTTAATATACTCATTATTTTCATAAAGAAATAGCTGTAAATTCCTCACAATGTCTCGTGCCTGGTAAAATTCTGAGCCTTCGCTTCACCTGCGCATTATAATCTCCCATAAAGTATACCTGGAGAGGCTGTGTCTTTGATGACGGAAGTAGAGATGCATGAAAAATTATTCCATGAAATTTGAATGCAGGCACATATCCATTTTCATTAATCCCTTTTCAATCCCAAAGTACCTCATCTGAAAAGAGAAATTGTGCTTTATAATATTATCTTAAACAATCTCCATTCCACCAATTAAAACTTCTTATTGCTCATGGTAATTGTTATTTGGTAGATTTCGAAATGCCGATCCTGTCATAAATTCACACAACGACAATGATTTAACATGGATCTACCATATCTTGACTGTCTACCAATAAGCCTAGCTTCTCTCCATTCTTGTAATTCATTGGCTCTGATCGCTCTAGTTCTGGCTATCTTATTAGATGCCATTACAGTATCTCTTTGTTCTTTTTTTATATGTTTGTCGATTCACTGTCCATAAAAGTACTTCAATTGAGTTATAGTAATGGGTACTGTGTTGTGAGTGAGAAACATGAATGGCGAGAAAGGCATGAATGGAAGAAAGCAATCGAAGGAAAACACGAAGAACAAAGACACAGAGAGATCAAAGAAACGACGACTAATAACAAGTAACAGAAGAAGTGAATGTATATCAAATAGAAAGCACCCACGCAAACCAATGATGATTTGCAGAACGTAAGAGTATTTGGAAGGCGGCTGACATTAATGCAGAAATGAATAACATGAACACTGAATTCAATCAGGGAGCACAAATAAAACAGAAACACAAATAAAAGAAATAAAGTAAATGTATATCAAGAGGGAATCACCACTGAAAAATGTTCTATGCGGAATGAATGACTCATTCACTCTCATGCAAAACCACCCACATCGCCAAAGTTTCTTTTATGTTTTAGTAAGCGATAGTATCTTGACAATACTCTAAAATATTAATAAAACAAAAAAAATTATGAGCAAAATTTTTAGTTCCCCTCCCAGGAGCAAGAATAAATAAATTCTTGGGCGAACCCACCCTTTAAAAGACAACATAAAGTTGTCCATGAGAAAAACATGGCGTTCTCAAGTCCAATCCGTAACTTTTAACAGACTTGCGATTTGTTGACTGTGATGAAGAACGCAAGCCACGCATCTAATTAAGTAACTTGTGTGAAAGCGAATAAATAACAATTAAACAAGAATTAAAAGTAATGAGTGAAATCTGGTGGAATTTCATTTTAAAGAAACGAAGAAAAAATCGAAGTTTTACTTTCCACAGAATTGTGAAATTAATTTTGTGGAAAGTAAATCTTTGATTTTTTCTTCGTTTTTTTAATTAAACAAGACTCGAGGAACCACATGCATTCCTCCATTGTATTTAAAATCATTCTTCACATTGAAAAATATTTTCTAACATTTATACTAAATTACCGACTTTTCTTTCCGTGCACAGTTACAAATAACAATTACATGATTTCATTTCGAAGATATCTTACCGTCGAAACAGGACATTTCCCATTGCGGAACAATGGAGGAAATTCTTTTAGAAAGCTTCTTTCATTTTCTATACGTAAGCGAATCGTGCCGTTTAATGGCGGTTCCCTCTCAAGCTTAGATACTCTTATATCTCTTACTTCGGATTTTATTCTTTTGCACGCACTATATAAGTTAAAAAACATGTACAGCCTAAGATATCACGTCGAAGAAGTGGTTTTCCGCGATCTCTCTCGCCACAGCTTGCGATTAAACCCGCAGCGAAGACAGGCGCTCGACTTATTCCCTGCAGACAGCATGTGGCATGCACTCAAAAGAGATGGATTTTTTCCTCTCAGACAATATAAGTCCCAAACGAAATAAGAGAGCGCCTTTTACTGCTGCTGCCGACACTGCCATTATTTCTTGTTCGTAGATAACCCATAGGGCGTGCAATTAAGTCGGTCATAAATCATCACATCTCTTTTTTATATTTCTATGTACTACCACTTACCGACTTACTTGTGTAAATGATTGGGTCATGTGCAGTTACGTAATCTCTTCTTCTATATGATGGAAAATTAAATGTATATATTTTATGAGAAGAGTTATTTTATTGTGCAATGTTGCTGTTTTAGCAGTATTTCTCTTACTGTATTAAAAGTATTTCTCTCTTCTCCACATAACTATTTCAATCTCAAATACATTCTCTTCGTATTTCCGCTTTAACGTTTAAAATTCTGCCCAATTTTATTCCAGATTTCGTAAACCTACAATTTAGAGGATTATTACTTATATTTTCTATGTCCATTCGTAAAAGAAGAACTATATGTTATCCTTATAAAATCCAAACGGTTTCATCGACATTTCCATATCCAAAATAAATTGAAACTAATAGCTATTAGCGAAGTTTACTCTTACATGTCTTCTAACTTCATCCAATAGTATTCAGAAAAACACACTGGACCCTTCTATATAATACTACCTGAAACTTACTCCTTTACTACATCATAGTGACTTGTCTCAAAGTAAATTAGCAAATTCACGGAATTAATTAACTATACATAAACAGAAAGTACTAACAATAAGATTGCAGCTAAAAGCTGTAAATATGTTTTTTGCAGTTTTGAGAAGAATTAATGAGAATACTGTAACTCCAAATTAGTATCAAGGACTCCAAAGAGTGACTTCTTCACTTTCAAAATTCTTAAATAGTTGTAACATGAACGATATAAATTATGAAGGAATTGAGAAAATTAATAGCAACTGTTGTGGTTGACAATGAGGCTTAATTTTGCGTAGAAAATCCGATTTCCTCCAAAATTTTCTTAAAGTATATCAGAAAACGCACGGAGTTCCAAATCTATTTATTTAATGGTAAAACGTTGCAATTTGGTCGGTTGATTAGGTAGCAAGGACAAATGGGAAGTAAGAATAATAATATAGATATCTGTCCGGCATTCGCCCAAAGACGAGAGGAAACCCCCTTCAAAAAACCTGCCATGGATAATATAGATATTAGCAATAATTACATAATTATAGAGTTATTACCACACTGTGCAGAACACAGATACAATGAGATGTAAATAAATCATACATAATATTTCATACATTGACAGAGAAATATATATATAATCATATACATGCATTTATAAAAGAGTATAATAAATACAAAAAATTAAAGTTTTATAACCTATTTAGTTTCGTTTTGAAATCTTTAGCATTTTTCAGCATTGGAATGAGATGTTCTCCAGGTTAAGCATTCCATTCCTTTATACATTTATTAAAGTAATACTTCGCCACGTCGGTTTTCTGTTCCCGTTACTTTATTTTTATTGTTTTTATCTCGCATTTTACACGTTGTCCTCTTTAACTAAGATATCCGAGAATGTACTTCTGCCCACATTAAGTTTTTACGGCCAACTACAAACGTGGGAACGTGGATAAAGTAACAAAATTGTTATTGCATTCTCAACTAATTCCAAGAGCAGACAAATCGCTCAGTTCTACGATACTCAGTGTGGAGATCTCCGGTGTTGAGATGACGCGGACTCTGCGTTAGCTTTTTTTTATTCCACTTTAAGAGAAGACGAAAAAAAGCATAGAAAAAGAGTATAAATGGCAGCAGAACAAGATAGAAATGTACCTATAAGATGTAAGGAGGATGAAATGAGCAAGAAAGAATAGTAAATGTCTTTTGTCCAAGATTTGTGTGAGAGAAATTGTGGACGCCCCAACTTTTACCTTTAATCATCCACATGCGAATAACAACAGCGCGAACTGTTAAAATCCGGACTACAACATCAAACCATCAAAAAATTAAGGTTTGTTTTATACGTGTATTTCACCGTCTAAGACTGATAAATTATAATAGCCCTTCGCGGTTGAACTATAAAATACAAATCAAACTACTCCCTCTTCCAAAATATTTTCCTCTGTTGCTATCTCAAGTCCCCTTTGTCGAAATCCCATTATCTGCGAGTAACTATACTCTTCACTTCTTTGTTTAAAGTAATTTCCTTCTATGATTACCACCATGGCATAAATCTTCAGTCGTATTAGTAGTAGTATTGTTAAAAGTGCTTCGACAGCTAAGGTCATTTCGCACGTAGGAATCCCCACCGGGAATCGAACCCGGGACCGCTTTCATTGAAGTCGAACGCGTTGCCCACTTGGCTATCCGGGAGCCCCATCTTCAGTCGTTTAATAATAAGTTTTATATGGTAGGAGTTAAACATATTGTATTTACTTTACACGTCAAACAGGAGAGTCCTTCCCTGCAGCCAAGTAGCCAAGTTTTCCTTGAAATTCTCTCGTATTTTGCGTCAACAAGCTTGATCAATTAAATAGAAAAACTTATTAGCTTTTTGATTGACAACTTAATTATCTAAATTTTAGTCGTGATTTTCTCTTAAACGTGATACACTTAGCTCATGTTAAATATAGTATCAATAAAATATTTCAATTAAGATTTGCGGTTAATTATCAATATTAAACTACACTGCGAGATTTATCTGCGACCCGTAAAGTCTTCATAGGAAAAATGCGACCCATTGAAAGTTAAAGCTTGAATATTTCTACGACAAATAATTTAACCCAAAAAATCAAATTAGTATTACGACAGAACTTTCAACTACTAAAATCCTGGATAATCGGTATTCTGAAAGAAATCCGTAAAATGAACATACGTAATTCATTCATTCGTTCATGAAACGTATTTTCAGAATGTGTATTTCCATCAAAATCATTTATTCAAACACTTCTTAGCTCGAAACATTTCAGAATGAGTTTTCCTGTTCTACTCTACCGTCGCATCTTTCACTTCTTTCGAAACCTCCAATTAAATCGAATAATGCTACAGAAGGTGATCGAGGGACGCATGAAAAGCATTTCCACTCGACTTAATCATTGATAATTGGATGAGAAGGGAAAAGGGAAAGTTCATGGCGGGGTTAGCGACAGAAGAAACTATAGAGCTGAAAGGTGGAATAGACTGGTATTGCATTAACTTTGAAAGGATTAAAAGGTGCCAGAGAGTTGAATGAAAGAGGGGTAAGAATATTCGGCGAGATTATGGAATCAAGTCTGCGTGCCTATCTATCGTATAGCTCATTATCTGATGGTGAGACTAAAGTGGTCTTATGCTTCACTAGGATAAGCGCCGTTATGTAGAATGTCGCGCGGCGCAGAATAAATTATCGCTGAAACCTCACATCTTTACCTTTCATCGCGAGAAATTCTTAACCGTAAGATTGAGATTACGATTCAAGGTCAAAACTTATCTTCTATGCTTGGAAAACAAAGTTTTGGGAGAAATCAAAAAGATAATAACAGAAATATTTTCCTGTGGTAACGTGTATAAGTGTTTCTTATTCTTTTCATCAGAGATATTTTCTTGAAAATATTAATTTCGAAATGATTAAATGAAAAAAATAATAAAACTGAACGAATTAGGGTGAATGCACAAACTATGGGAAATGATTAATGTTCGATAAATTCATTTATTAAAAATAGGATCCATTTGGGAAGGAAAAAGCATAAAGCTAATTTATTTTCCTTCGGTTTATGATTTAAAGCTGAACTGAAAGTTTAAAGAAGAACCCAGACCAATTCTCTGACAATGAAAAGTATTGAAAGGACACGAACTTTCTGCAAAATTCTTTAACTATTTCATTTTATATAAGTATGAAATCTAATAGATGAGCATTAATTATGGACAAGAGCTTGAGGTTTCAAGCCTCTTCACAACTGAATTCTTCCTTTGACCATGAATTTGATTTCTTTAGTTTATTTCTTCCAAAGAAAACGTTTACTTCCAAAGGAGACGCTTACCTCTTGATAGATTTCCTTATGCGCAAGTTTTCCAATCAAATCTTGATTCTATCCATTATTAAAATGTTACCAAGGACTTGAATATCCGTGCCGTTGGATTTTAATAACCGTAATGATGTGATATGTTCGATAGGTTTCCTTAAGAGCTTGGCTTGCATATTGATAAAAGGTGTGACGTAAACTGTGTAAGGGTTTTATGCCTATTGTTTAATTTTCTAGAGTTAAAAGTCAATCCGATGATAGTAGCTAATTGGAAAGATCTGACAAAGGTTTCGAGTGTTTTTCATGATTGGCAGAATTGGAATGCGGTTCGTGATTCAGCTCTTTCTGGAAGGGAAAACGACAAACAACGTACATGAAAAGACATCTATCACATAATCTGTACTCCTAATATCCAAACCATTTGACGTTTAGTGGACGAGCAATCGCAAATATGTATTGAAGACGCTCGCTACGGACACTGAGATCCCGAAATTATCACGCTAAATATCATCAATATCAATGATATTGTTTTTTCCGAAAGAAGGATAAAACTGCGCGTTGGTGCAGAGTGTGTTTTAGCGCCTCGTCCAGCGCAACGATTTGAGGATCGAGAATCGAGAAACTGATGACGTTATGTAGATCGGGTAATTGCAATTTATTTAGCCTAAAATGAAACACTTTTATTACTACTGTACCTCAATAAAGCGGATTTTCCTTTGGGTCGAATAGATCTGACATTTTGCTTTCATTACATACCAGTATATGTATACAAAATTTAAGTATCACATCTCTTGAAGTGAAATATTATTGTATGACATATGTTTACGTTATATATAAAAATGTATGAGTATGTAAGTGTACGAATTCTTGGAAACTCAAGCAATTTTTCCTTATCTTACAATTGCTACAAACAACTTATTTCAGTTTATGAAAATGATATCTTGATTAAAATTTAAAATTATTTGCGTTCTCATTCTTTTACGAGGTAAGAGAAGTAATTGCAGATTTAGGAAATTATGCTACTCTAACGTGATTACCTCTGTTATTCCACATACGTTTAACTTTGAGTTTGATTCGTTATATTTGTATCTCTACACGATGGCTATAGTCCACACTGAGAAGTACATTTGATAAATCCTATATATCGTTACCCTTTACCTGGGTCATATTGTCAAATTTCAAGAGAGCATAGATACTTAGTCATCACAATTAGTCCTTATTAGCTGATTTAAAACCTGGCATTGGCAATTTAATTTAACAATGTATTAAGTTTTAGCTATGGAAGGATTACCCGTGGGCTATCTTGATAGGGGTAAGGACAAAAGTCCTTGCAGGAATCAAGAAAAGACTTATTCTCCTTTTATAACTCTAACTCATAGACTAAGAAAATTTAAGAGGGGCTGAACTATATATCTTCCATAAACTATTCTCAATATCTTTATGTGAGAGCGAAGAAATGTTTCTTCGTTATGGAACTTGAAATATAATGTTCTACCGCCTTAAAAATGTAGTTCTAGGGATTAGACGAGTATAATCTAAGCCATACTTGAGCTATTATGATGTATAAAGATAAATAGCAATATAACCTATGACTTCATAATTCAGGAATTTTTTCAACATGAGTCACTCAAGCCATCAAATTGGAAGAATACCTATTCTTTGCCCATCGTCTAAATTATTTTCTCCGAACATCCTCTCTTAGAGTATTCATGCAAGAAACAAGGAAGGAAGAAAATGTAATTTCGTATTAAAAAAATAGTTTTCTGAAATATTGCATGTTTCCTAGAGGGTTTTCATGATGTTGACTTATTCGTAGCTCCACAACAATGCAGAGAAGCGAAGGACATCTTTCTTAGTGAGCTGTCATCCTCTTCACAAGAAATAACGTTCTGAGCATTTTTATTTTTAATTATTCTACGCCGAAAGTCTTCGAATAATACAAACGTAACGTAAAAAATGAATTATTCACCTATTCCCACGAGAAAATTATTCAATAATTTTTAACTTCCTGAAATAATATTAGTTATTCTCACGGCTTCAAACCTTAATTATTTTCGTTCGTTCCCAATGAAATCGCCAAATTTCAGTTTGGTTTCTCTTTCGCTCTGGAGGAATAAGTCTAACCTGTTCGAACTAGTTTTTCCGCGTCGGTAATCTTGGACGGGTTTACACTATGCGTGGACCTTAAATTGAATTTATTTTAACTGAATTTTAGTCAAAACAGTTGGTATAATAGAAATTATTTAAAAGAATGTTGAGTTATTAAATATATATGTTAATTAGTGAGTTGCTAGTCACCTTTTCGCATTTTTATTAAATATAACTGTTACCCTTTTTTGAAGTTGCAAACCATTGATTGTAATGGAAAAAATAACTCCGGTTTCCGGAAACATCCGGTTTAGCCTCAGGTTTTAGGGTTCTAATTTTAAGGATTGTATTCATTATACACTCTGGAAAAAAGAACTTAGAACTTAGGTTATCGGTTAATTTCAGTTCGATGCTCTGCTTATTCCTGAGTCGATCCTTGTCGAAATTCATTACAAGTACATGAGAAAGTAAACATTACATGAGAAAGTAAATCCATATACACATATTTTAATAAATAAAAGTTATATGGTGGGATAGAGTATGAGGACTAAATTGCAATGCAATACTCGAGTTGAAGCTATATTTCTGGAATCGAGTAAAGTAAAAAAGCGGAAATTGCGCAGAATTCAATTTACCTTGAGGAGCGCAATGCAGGATCCGTTCCATTTTGAAGGACTCAAGAAGCCTACTTATCCAGATGTTTAAATTACCTGCGAAAGAGTAGAATTATTTCGTCCACATTAAAATCTACTCGAGTCTGCTACATGTATCTGCTGAGAGAGGTTTTGCATGGGATCTTCTTTTTAAAAGTACGAAATTTGAAAAAGAGTATTTTCGGCTTTTCGTGTGCAAGCTTAAACATAGCCAAGTGTTTCGAAGGGACATAAATGAAAAACGACGAGCAGTAACTCGTTCAGTGGGAAACCATTTGGAAAATTAAAACGAAAATAAGAAGAACCAAGAGAATGAAAAATTCGTGTTCGCTAGTCTAATTTGTAAATATGAAACGCTCGTTAACACAGCCATTTCCTTCAGATTAGCTATCCTCGAATGCTCGTTCCCATTGCATTTCGTCATCAATTAGTAGAATCGGCAATTTGAATTGGGTGGAATGAAAAGTCGACAAAGATATCTGCTGCAAATATGTAACTCTTCTTGTCTTGCGAGATTGAAAATATTTCCAAAGAAGGTTTTCGGTTAGTATTAATTCCTTACAATTTGTTAATTTATCATTATTAGCGTTGTTTAAATTCACCTCATTTAACCAAACCCCCTGCCACACGCCGGAAGGCGGCTTGCAGGGTACTTATGTAGATGTAGATATGTAGATGAATGATGAGCAACATTCTAAGATCTGACACCTTTAGATAGAGGATTTTATATATAGTATATATGTAACTTTTGATAAGAGATAGTATCAATAAATCCTTGAACATATTTATTTATTATTTTCATTTTCACTGCAATTTAGCCTTCTAGCCAGGTGGCAGCGCTGGAGGGGAGCATAACATCTTAAACATAGGATTGCCTTGCAATCGCCCAAGGACGGAAGGGAAAAACCTCCCGTAGGGAAAACCTCATTAAAGTATACTAAACGAATATAATTAACGAATAGTGTTGATTATTAATGTTCTCTAACGTCTACAGAAAACACTTGGACGAGTATGCAAATTTCTTAGTCGAAATATTAAGGAGCAACATTCTTCTTTTCAACGGAAATATACAAAATATAGTGATGCTACGATCAGAGAGAAGATTCTTCCTTTGATGAATTAATGCGTTCCGACAAACTTCTAACTGCTATTAGCTAATTAAGTTGAAAATTAAGTTTCTCTTTAATATCAGCGCGGTCTCTCGTTCAATTACTCTATTCTTAAGAAAAATTAACTTCAAAACCTGAAGGATTCCTTCGAGTTTCATATGTACTGACGCTCGGTTTTTCTCAATTCCCTTCGGAGCCCTCCCATTCTCCCCGGAAACTGCTGAGCTTTGCGTCGTCTACAGTTAAGGATTTCTCTTCCTCGAACCGTAGCACGCTAATTCAATTCTTCTGAGAATTTAACTCGTTAAAAGGATCGGCAGCTCTGGCGGGAGCTGCTTCATTTCCAAAGTTGTCGCGATGATGTCTCGTATTGGATACGTGAAGGCAGAGATGTTAAAATGAGTGAAGGGAGATAGGGGTGGAATTTTAAAGAGGCAAGAGTTTGCATATTAGGCAGTTATTCATCATGGCACTGGAAGATCAGCAACTCGAGAAAGCGTCGAACATTATCGGATGAAATATGCAACGATTTTTGAAAGGAGGGGCGAGCTAATATCCGTGTTCGACATTGATGATTCTGCATATCGAAATAAGAAATGTTTTGCTGTCATAACAAAGAGCTTCATCCAGATCTAATATGGCATCGGGATCCTGGTTCTAAATTCTGTACAAGGATAGATCATTAATTTCTCACGGTGGATCCAAGGAAGAGGTGTTAACCCATCAATTGAAGTATTTTCCTGAATTTATGTCTTGAATTCCGGGGATGGCCAAGATGAATAAAATTCAGCTCTAAAACAAACTTGATATTTTAAAATGAATATGATCAAACAATTTCTTATGCAGGGGCACAGCTATAAGTTCGCAAGACACCAATAAACATACTGTTTTAATTGAAAGATTTAAATAAAGGGGAATTCTTTTGTTTGCGTAGAAAGATATTTTGTCGGAGAATACGAAACCAACTACTTTTTATACTATTTATATCTACATCTACTTGTATATCTATATCTACATGTTTATATAAGATATGCTTGCTTAATATTTATAATGTGCAAGGGAAGCTTTCTGGAAGTTGCAAAATTTTCGAGCGAAACTCGATCTGTTCTCTAGAATTGATTGATCTGCAGGAAGAAATCGCGTACAAGAGAGAAAATAAAAATTAAAAGATTAAAAAAAAGTTTTCCGCGATAGATAGAATAGAATTATAGAATCCTGCAGCTCTTTAGGCAGCTCGTGTTTAACATCTTTTCCTAGATTTCAATGTCAATCACCATCGAGATGATCTTAATTCGCGATATCTCCCCAAGACGTACGATAGGACGTCATTCCATCAACTTGATGATTAATGTGAGCCACTTTCAATACGATTACTGATGGCTCAAAGCGCTCTATTTAAGGTTATGAGTTCAAATTTCTTTATTAAATTTACCGGAATACATTTTATGAAACTAAATGGGAAGAAAATTAAACAGAGAGTTGATAAATAAAAAGAGGTACTCATTCGTTTACATACAAGAAAACATATATCTATACATAACGTAGTAGAATCATACTATAAGAGCGATATATATCACACCACAGATCTACCTTCGTTTTGCGAGTGAACCGAATCTCTGAAAAATTCCACATTTGATAATTTTCTTATGTTACAATCCATAAATGAGGATCAATCCATGATGTATTTGAGCGTATTAAACACGGCTATCTTAAAGCTATAGAGAGAGGGATATTGATTAGCATTTGTATTTTATTTTAATATTTTACAAATATTTCAATAACGGCAGACACGCTAAAAGTATTAGAGTGATAGAGTTGTTTTTGTCAATCTTCTATTACCAGAAGACCCTTCCGATCGTGGAAGAAAAGCTCATCCTAATCTGAAGCCATCATTTTTCCAATGCCAATGCCAAACTTTTCTGCGACAGTCAGCAGTGTCTCAAAAGAAACTGCACTCCCCAGAACAGCCAACAGAAACTAGAAGAAAGTTTTTAAAAAAGAAGAATCACGCAAAACAAACGTCTCCATTAAGTTTAACCTATTTCATCATAAAATAGCATTAAGAAAATTACAGATAATATTAAGATAGTCGGAGAACTGACAAAAGAAAATGTAGAATTGCAATATTTCGTGTATTAGCCATTTCGGTTCTATGATTGCTGATGTTGAGGTGGAATGTTGAAGACCCCTCCAATGCCTTTCTGAAGGCCCAGAAAATGATATATTGAATTGGTTCGATTGTCTGACCTTGGGGAACTACTGCAACACTCAAAGCATTAAACCAGCAAAACACTATGTCGAGGATCAAGAAATAAAGGGGATGTAAGTAGAAAAAGACAACTTTCTACACCAGATAATAATATAGTAAAAGAAAATCAATGCCTAGCTCAATTACCGCAGTGGAAGAAGCACTAATCTTTATTGCTTAAGTGCTGCAAAGAGGTATTATTCGATAATTATAACGCATTTATAGATGATGATGGCGACCCTGAGCAACGTGTCTGTGAAATTACTTTTTCATCTCACATTTCTTCGGAACTTCCAGTGGTCTACCATTCCAATATATGTATAAAAGTTGATGTCATTACAGATAATCTCCAGATTCTACCCTTATAATAATACGTCTTGTATGCTTAAATTCTCGTTCTTTATCTTCTTAGGATTCACTCGACTGGCATAGAAAGACTTAAAGTTAGAATTTCAAATAGCTTTCTCGATTGCTAATTTTATCCCTTATAAATTGATAGCACTCACTGACCTATCCTACATTAAATATTTGTTATGGCCACGTAAACACCAAATTATTACACCCCTGTGAAACTTTATAACCATCCTTTTCAAAAGAAAAGAGTAAAGCTTAATAAACTTGTCTTAAATTGAACGCTTGTTGGATTTCATTCTGTAATTTCAAATCATAAATTGAGACCAGATGGCTTAAAGATGAAAGAATTATAGGAATAAAGTTTCAGATGATTTACTTGAAAAAAATTACTATTATATGACATACTTTAGTGAGTAAATTTTTAATCGGATACCAAAATCGAACAAGTCCCCCAGCATGTACTGAGAGTCTATTCGAATAACTACGTAGTTTTAGAAAAATGAGGTACCACGTAAAACAGAATTTTATATCTAAGACCCCGCAATAGCTTATCACTCCATGCTTATCGTTTAAATGATCATAAATATTTGGGGGAAAACTGCCGGATAAAGTCAGCCTACTCACGTATCTCTTCCGCCGGTGACCCTTCGAATCTTGTGTGCTATGAAGACGTGACCACTCCTGTGCACTTGTGCTTGACATTTAAAAAGAGGTTCAACCCCAATTGGCTACAAAGTTTCCAACTGCAAAACACCTAAACACAAGGACTTAGAGCGGCAATTCCCAGCGGTTTTTAACTTTTGTAACCCAAGATATGCTGCCTGACCATCCTTAATCCTCATACATTTTAGACAAAAATTGTTTTCTCATGAACAGTTTTGGTAATATCGAATCTGTTGAGAAATAACTGAAACGTGCCCCGCCTATAAAATACTGAATGCGATTATAATTACAGTGGTTCCGTGTGCTAATGCAGAAAGTTGAGGGATTTGCCGACAAATGACGATCTAGATAAATCCCAGTTATTCTTTAAGCCAATAATATCTTTTCCAGTTAGTATATAAATAAATATAAGCAGACGAATAGTAAAAAAATAGGTTATGACTGTTGATCATTATAAATTATCTCCGTATCATTCTCTACCGCGCACAAAATTAATGGAAGTTGCTCTGTTAGAATTCGTCAACAATTCATTTCGTAAGATTCTTCTCAGCGGACTTTGAATCACCAAAATATCTATGGCACATTTCCGCTAAATAATTCTCCTAAACGGCAGGAAGGGCCATAGTCAAACGACTGACAATAGAAAAAAATCGATTCGAAATTAGGCTAACTTAAAATGCGATATGTCCCTGGATTGATTCCACCACCATCATACCTAAGCATTACTACCTTTCTAATGCCCCTAATTTTCTCCTTTAGTCCAGTTCTGAAACTCTCTCAACTTATTTACTCCTTTTCCCATCAGTTGTTAACAAACTTTTACTCTTCGAGGTTTTCCGTTACGCAAATGTATCTACAGAATTCCCCAAATGGTGGAAGTTCACTAAGGCGATCGCAAGGGTTAGACTTTCGCTATACCGCATACACTATTCTCCAAGACGGGAAAGGCGAATAATAAGTGATCCTCTCAAAAGTAAATTTAAAACACGTAGCCACTGAATGATTTCATTTGAAAGCTCTGTATTACCCCGGGTGGTTTATGCAAAGGGCAGTACGGAGTGTCAGAGAGTTACGGAAGAGTTCAATGGAATGCAATTAAAACACTATAATTAATTTAATTATAAATCCAAATAATTTTATTGGAAAATATAGGTTATATCGGTCTCCGAAATTATTTTCTTAAGAAGAAATAATAATAAATATAATAGCGAAAAAATCATCGAATATAGCATTTAACAAAATCATTCCTTAGAATTAATACAGAACTATATGCAACTCAACATCCTGTCCAGGATTGAATAAGTTAGCACTCACCAATTCTAGACATTACAAATTAAATGTTAATATGAGCGAATGCTTACACCTGTCCATTTAATTGCAAGATACATAGAAACAGAAAACCTTGAGAGCTATTTGTAGCCGAATCAGTTTCCAATGAATTAGAAAAGTAAGAACGAATATTATTCCGTATACAGCAGCAGAGAAGAAAATCAGTGACTTTTAAAGAACTCACTTTCAAAAAGTTTAGAAAGAGTGCACCTGCACTAACAAGAATAGAATATTTTATCTCACAACTCAGATTTTCCACACTTTGTTAAAGTTGCTAGCTTAAAATATTTAGATTATCTTGCCCATAATAAACTTTTGAAAATATTGAAAACTTAAATTTAGAAAGATAAGAAAGTTAAATTATTAAAGACTATAAAAAGTGGGTAATAGGTAGTGTAACTATAGCCCATTTAATTTGTAGCACTTTCGTCATTGTCATTATCTCGCGGTATCGGATTCCATTTGGGTGGGTTTGAGTGGGTGCCCAATTTTCGGATTTGGTTTTGCTGAAGAAAGAGCATTCCACCGCAAAAGTTCATGGAAAAACCAAATTCGTCATCATCTCTAATCTAATAATTATCATGAAACTGAATCAGTTATGAAAATAACGTGGGTATGAAACTATTTGTAAAAATACAGCAACATAAGTTAGTGTAACGGATCCGCATGCTCTTGACTGGATCTCATTTACGACATTTATAAGATTAATTTACCATATAAACTTACACCGTTCACTTTATCCCTTAAAAAAAATCGTACACATCTCTGACCTCTGCGTCCAAACAACTTCCTTTCGGCCAGTCCTCCAAATCGTCCCTACACCTTATTTTCGGGACCCATTTACACATCCTTGCCAAAATATAATCCACTCTTCTCTGGATCCACCTGAAGCTGACCGATTCCCATTCAAAAGCACAACACGACCTGTCCCTAATCGCTCAATCGAATGACCTTCGTCAAGCCCGAAATGGACAGGTGAAGAGTTCATCGGATAAGTGGAGGCGTAGAGAGAGAGGGTGACTCCAAAGCCACGCCGATGCCATCAGTAAACCTCCTCTATTTCGCCTAATGACCCGAAACCTTGAGCTACTGATGATGCGGCTCCGAACATTAAATCTTTCCCTCTCTTTCTCTCGTTTATCACCTCGCTCCTTTATATTTACGTTCCTCCCTTAGCCACGCTCGTTTGTCGCAGAGGTGGGCCTAGAGGAAAACTAAGAGCCCTCCAAAATGATTTATCGTCCGTAACGAGTGCGTTTAACTACTGACAAATTTTTCTTTATGAAATAGATATTCTGAGTTAAGGTCTGAAGCTTGGAGAGAAGATAGTTTCGGAGATGTTTCTGGAACAGAAGTCTTTATTGCTTGACAATGACAAATATTTGTTCCATGCGTAACTCCGATAACAAAATATCTCCGATGTAAAAATAACTCCGATATATAAAATACCTACAGTAAAATATAACCTATTTGCAAAAGTTTTCAACTAAGCATTGAAATGTTATGTTTATTCCCCTCCATTACCTTAATCTAACACCATCATATATAAAAAAGCAAATGTCTGTCCGTCCGTCCGTCCCCCTATTTTTGTCAGAAACGGCTTGAATTAGAGATCTGAAACAAACTGCATTGTGTTTCTACGGTGCTGAAACCCTCAGGAAAACTATTCTCATCTCTGTAAAAGCCCGAGTTCGAACCCAAGAGCCCATAATACGTTTCCATAAGAGATGAACGTAAATTACGCCTTCATTACTTGCAGAGGTTGTTTCTTTTATAAAATTAAATTAGAAACAATGGTCATACGAAATCGAGACAAGTGTCACAATAAAGGAAAATGATCATATAATCTTATTTTAGTCGTGAATCATTCATATAAATTCGAAATTGTGAGAACTTTGATCAAATACACGGAAAATTCGTAAAACTTTTGGGAAATAAATAACCAATCCCATGACGACCAAGGCAATTGTTGAACATTGATTTCATGAGTTATCCCATACTTTTCTATAATAAATGTACGTAAAATAGGTTTTTGNATTACTTATAAGTTAAAACCACGTTATGTCATCTCTTAAATCGACTGCCTAAGCTATTCCTATACCTATTCAAACATAGCAAAAACCGCCAGAAAACCAGTAAACGACCCCTTCGAATCAAAGAGGCTGCAAGTCCTCAAGCCAAAATATAAAAATTCAGAATTATTCCCAAAAGAGTTCAAATGATTGCGCTGCTGGGAAGAGAGAAATAAAGATAAGAGAAAATGTCTCACTCTAAACGACTTTGGATACACTCTTGGTCTGAATAATATAGGCTAAGTTGGATTAATTTTGTGAGAAGTTCTGCGAATTTATATCGCCACTTATTCTCCCGAGTCTTGATCTTTAGAATTTCTTGATCTTTAGAAGCTACTTTTACTTCCCACGCAAGGCTGTGCTACTTTACCATTTAACCTTAGAATATTTTATGATAATGTATCCTAAAATTCATTGAAAGTAAAATTAAATCGCTGGCATTGAAACACCTCTGTGCGCTACAATTACTGAAGTGAAGCTAATGTAATTTTGCTTCATTCTCAGTAGCAAAATAATGCCTTTTTGGATGAGGATACAAAATTGAAAATCTATCCAGCATCCGGAAATTAATAAAATTCACAATATAGCTGAACGAACGCAAAAGAAAATCTACACCAGCGATTCGCAGTTAAATTTTAATTAATTCCACGGGATCCCTGGAACTAAAAAAGAGAAGTTGCAGAGCCCCAAGAAGTTAATTTGCTCAAAATTTCAGAATTAAAGCATAAAAAATAAATGTAGTAATGGAATGGTTCTGTTTAATAACTTTCTGCTTAATATAATCAAACGTTATTCAAGAAAAAGTCTTCAGTGTACAGTTTTCCCTCACAAAGACGGTTCTTGCTTTAGACCATCTTCTCATGAAATCGTTGATCACCATTCGTGGAACTCCTAGATTAAGTGGAACACAATTTGGAATATGCAGCCATAAGTAAGTTTGAAACGTAGTACCAATTAATATATTATCCATGAATTAATGATGAAAGTCACACAGAAATAATTAGGGGGCAAATATCATAGATAGGTGGAATAAATATTATAAATAATGGTAAGAAACAAGTTGAGTTATTATTACCTTACGACGGAATTTTCTTGTGCTTAGGAGGACCATATATATTTTTAAACAAAATTAAGTTCCGTCATGCTTGACGGGGGCGTTTACTAGTGTATCATATAATGATTAATTATGACAGCCAACGTGGAATGACTTCTGCATTTACTTAAATTTATCCTCGGTTTGATTCCCTTTGGGATCACGAAGAAGCTAGGTGATGTTAACGTATGCTGCAGAATGATTCTTAAGTTGCTATCAAAATCACCAACATAAAAACTTTCAATGCATATATGATGTTCGCTCTCTTTTACTGCAAAAGAATTAAGTAATTATTAAACTCTTTGCGTCTTTGTTACTCGTGTCGATCTCTAATAACTGCTACCGTGAAACGGAAAAATATATAAATACATGTGCATGCATACAATTGCTTATTCATCTATTTTAAGATATACATAGATTCAAATACGCTAATTGCACAAGCTTTCTCAAATTTCACTTGCCATATGCCAGAAGGCGGCTTGAAGGATATTAATGTAGATTTCAAAAAGTAATTTTTGTAGTCTTACTCCCAAAGCCCACGCATACGCATATCTACTCATACATAATAGAAATAATGGGAAAGCTACTCCTAGTCTCAAATTACGCTCTAAATCCACCCCATGGGTCGAAACCTTAAGAATCCCGAGGGGAAAAATTGAAGAGACCCATTTACGAAATTCTCTCCCGAAATAGTTAACCACTTTAGAAACTTCTCTCTCTTTGCTCTGCCTCAACAAATCTCTGCCATAACATTAACTTCCTCCATGCGTCACGCTCAACCATTGTGATCCCGTAATCTTCATCTACTCCCATCAAGACATTCCTATCTGGCCGAATCTTCGCTCCGCTCGCCTCTTTTCCTTTACCTCAAGATGTATGTCTCCTTGCGAAACAGCCACTCCCCTCTATTAGCTGCGATGAGAAGCTCTCTCGCACTCGCGACCATTATCGTCGTCATCAGCGCTGCGCGATCTCTTTCCATTTCCTTCGTTTTTTTAATACGAAATATGGAAATTCCTCCCTTGAATATACTTAATGCTCCCCATTCACCCATCTTCCTTTACTCTGCTTTTCTGGAAATTATCAAACTTTTCCGCCAACCACATCCACCCTGTATTCTATTAAGCCATTTCGAGAAATGCATACTCGTATATTACGCGCACGTGCTCCTCCAAACTTTCGAGTGTTTGTTTCTGAGTATCTTTTCCGTATCTACGAGCAACTTGCTTCATGGAGGAAGCGCAGTTTTCCCTCGTGAGAGCTTAAATACGTATTATTGCATTCCATATCTTACGAAGAGATTGAAAAACTCGCATTTTAGCCTGTGCTGAATAAACATAACATATCCTACAACGTCGACTTTCTCTGGCCATGGATTTTCTCTTATTTGTTTCACGGAGATACACAGTTTTTAAATAGCGTTCATTCTTATCAGTCGGCAGAGATGTCAGATTGTAATATTTTTTTAAATCTTAAAAACAAAACTTCTGGAATATTTTAGTCGTTTTTAATCTTTTTTGTAAAAATTCATGGGTGGAAGCAGGGATAAAAGCATGAATTTATGGCGAATATTTTAAAGAGCTTATTATGGGTTTTACTCACTGAATTACATTTATGCTACTAAAGTAAAGAATTTAACTTTGATGTTACTCGTACATTCACACTTCAAAGTATTTCATTCGACATTCGCTTTACAGAAAATCACATTAATATTCACATGAGCAAAATACAGCGGCATAATATTATCAAAATAAAAATATTTTAAATTCAATTTATAATTCAACTTAGAGGTAAAAATTGAACAATATGTTCATATAATCTCATGAAATTTGAAAATAAATTCTATTAGAAAACTTTATTAGTGAGATATTGCACTTGGCTCTTATCGATGAGTATATTTCCACAGGGATTACTTATAAGTTAAAACCACGTTATGTCATCTCTTAAATCGACTGCCTAAGCTATTCCTATACCTACTCAAACATAGCAAAATCCGCCAGAAAACCAGTAAACGACCCCTTCGAATCAAAGAGGCTGCAAGTCCTCAAGCCAAAATATAAAAATTCAGAATTATTCCCAAAAGAGTTCAAATGATTGCGCTGCTGGGAAGAGAGAAATAAAGATAAGAGAAAATGTCTCACTCTAAACGACTTTGGATACACTCTTGGTCTGAATAATATAGGCTAAGTTGGATTAATTTTGTGAGAAGTTCTGCGAATTTATATCGCCACTTATTCTCCCGAGTCTTGATCTTTAGAATTTCTTGATCTTTAGAAGCTACTTTTACTTCCCACGCAAGGCTGTGCTACTTTACCATTTAACCTTAGAATATTTTATGATAATGTATCCTAAAATTCATTGAAAGTAAAATTAAATCGCTGGCATTGAAACACCTCTGTGCGCTACAATTACTGAAGTGAAGCTAATGTAATTTTGCTTCATTCTCAGTAGCAAAATAATGCCTTTTTGGATGAGGATACAAAATTGAAAATCTATCCAGCATCCGGAAATTAATAAAATTCACAATATAGCTGAACGAACGCAAAAGAAAATCTACACCAGCGATTCGCAGTTAAATTTTAATTAATTCCACGGGATCCCTGGAACTAAAAAAGAGAAGTTGCAGAGCCCCAAGAAGTTAATTTGCTCAAAATTTCAGAATTAAAGCATAAAAAATAAATGTAGTAATGGAATGGTTCTGTTCAATAACTTTCTGCTTAATATAATCAAACGTTATTCAAGAAAAAGTCTTCAGTGTACAGTTTTCCCTCACAAAGACGGTTCTTGCTTTAGACCATCTTCTCATGAAATCGTTGATCACCATTCGTGGAACTCCTAGATTAAGTGGAACACAATTTGGAATATGCAGCCATAAGTAAGTTTGAAACGTAGTACTAATTAATATATTATCCATGAATTAATGATGAAAGTCACACAGAAATAATTAGGGGGCAAATATCATAGATAGGTGATTTGGAGACATTTGAACATTAAATAAAATGCTACTCTCATTTAAAACATGCGATGATTATATTAATAACAGAAAATATGGTATAGAGTATTCGTAAAATTATGTTACATGTATTTAAATAAATCAACTAAAACAAAAACTCATGATTTTAGAACATTGGAAATAATCTCGATCACAATAAATATGAGAAAATGATACCTTCTTCAAAAGAGTTGAGAGACTCCAACATCAACGGTAAATTGGTTTTAATTACTCGGATAACTTCGCCAATTGTTAAATAGTAATGGAAATCAATAGATGAGATGAAAGTATTGCTGAGCCAAAAGGTGCATCCCTTGGAATTTGATAACCAAAACTCCTCACAATTAGAAAACAGAATCTTAACAACACTAGAGCTCAAAGATTTTTACATGTATAGATGCCATATTCATCAAATATTGGATATACTGAAATACTACATTTCATCGTCCCATGAAAATACATGGCTTTTAATATCAATGCGTAACTTTTAGGAGAACTATCGAGCGTTTAAAAAGATAATGAATGCAGTGAATAAAGATAAAATTAAAGTTTTCATAATTAATTACATCCTATTTAATTAATTAATAAATGAGTGATCATTGATTATCATTAATTCTTGTTTCAGACATCCTAATTTTTTGCTTCATTTACTCGCCAAATGCTTGGATATCGCAGTGAAATGAATACAGAGGAAGTTATAAGCTTAGAACACAAGAGGTTGCAAAAGAAAAGTTCATGAAAATTTCGGAATTTCATCGCGATGAAAATGAGAAGTTATGATTCTTGGAATATCTACATCAATTTATAAATAGAGATTTTCAGTCTTATTGTCTGTATTTTAATCGAAACATTTGTCATTCAAAGGTATAGAAGTTAGTCAATCTGAATCTTCGGGAATCAAGAAAGCGGAGCAAATATGAGACAATAATGGGCACCGGAATGTCCTCTTCCTGGGGAACGTCCCATAAAATTTTAACGGAGCAAGCATCAACCGGAGCAAAGACAGTTAGACGTAAAACGCGGTGTTAGAATCGTGCGCCACGGCGAAAGAAATAGGAATAAAAAACTAACTGTGACGGCTCTGCTTTGAATGGCTGTCAGGCACGTAACATCGCATAACGGAAGGATTTTGTGTCTGCTGCGCCGAAGCCAATGCATGAGAGAGAGCAAAAACTCCGAGTGTCCGTCATAAAAGGAGACAAGTGAATCAATACAAATAATTGGCTTGTGCAGCGCTATCCAGAGAGCAAACTCGTTTCGACGGATTGCACTGTTTTCTATTTTATGGCTGTTTTAGCAATTCGTTTGAAAATTTGGGAGAATTTGCAGAAGAATCACAAGAAGAAGACTACAAAACGCAATACATTCTTCTGTTTACTACACAAAACCTAATTTTCCTCGTTACCGTACAGTGATAAGTGATAAGCCAAAATATTATCTTTAAAAGACATTTATTCCACATAAAATTTAAATTCTAAAGCGTGACCTCGTGGAATTTCACACATATCTTAAAACAAAGAATGCTTCCCTTTCATAATGGAAAAAAATAACTATAATTAATCAATTTAATATGTGGTTTAGAAATTACATAAATATCACTTGAAAATTATCATACTGTTCTAAAGACGATCGGCTGTTTTCCATCCTCAGTTATACTCAGTGAATATTAATAATCTATTGAAAATTATCACTTCATTCCTTTTCTTCTCATCAATATTTGCCATTCAGCTATAAAATCAATTGACGATTTCATGCTTATTTTATTTTAATATTAAGCAATTTAATTGCTAATTTATTTTATTACCCTTCTTTATGCCTGTTAGTAAATCTGATGATACTACTGAATACATCGGGGCTTATTGACTGATTAGATTTACTAGATCTTGTTACACTTTTAAGATAGGTCAAAATATGCATACATATAAATAGAGCACCTGTCAAGTCATCGTATTTCGCAAGCGAGGTTATACAGTTCATATTAACAGAAAACTTGTAGACATTTTCCTCAGCTGATTTTTTTGCGTCAAAGAAACTACCAACTGTTCGTCAGAATTATTTTTTATGATCAAACCTTGCGTCATTTGCTGCTATGAGGATATTTCTTGAAAAAGTATCAATAATGGGTTATAAAAGATTTCCATAATTTTTTTAGGCGGAAGAAAAATACCCAAAAGAAGGAAAATACAAGCTAAGAAAGGCCTTTGCCCCAGCTAAGGGGAAGCCCACATAGGGGAAACAATCAAACTTTCTCCGTAAACATTATTTTATCCTATAGATTGAGCTAACTTACAATAAAAAAGTCACTTAAGGCGCAAACAACTCGCTGAGTAAGGATCCGTCCTCGAGATTGAACAGAAGTAAGGAAATCCGCCTGGGAAAAACATCTTCCTTCTTCCCTATTTCTTCATTTCCTACTCTTTTTCTCACAGAGTGGGAAGATTACTCTTTCTTTTGGATCCTAGCGAGAAGAATGGAAGGAACGTAGAAGAAGTTTATGACACTTCGGCGAATCGCGCGGAAGCGTCGAAAAAGGGGAAAAACATGAAAGGAGCGGGAAACAAGAGAAACGTACCCGAGCGTTTCAAAACGAGGCGAGAGTATTAGGGCGTAAGTGCTAGAAATAGGGAAGGAAAGACGCGATGCTAGGGGAAATAATGCTGAGGATAGAGAGCAAAAGGTGATAGTGAGCAATGGAAGGACGAAGAGAGATCCAAGGGTCGAAAGAGGTTACACATCACGAGCCGATGGATTTTCCCTGTTTACACCAAGTTCCATTGAGTTATTTTTGCAACCACTTGGTGAACGAGAGAGCATTCAAGAAGCATAACCTATATATTTCCGTGTATCATCTTAGAACAAAAATTAGAGACCTGTTAGAAGCAAGTGTTAGTATTTACGTGTATGAATGTGAATATATATATATATATATATTCCTCTAAAATATTTATTTAAACCATTGGTAAAAACGGAATATCAATTATAGTGGGGAATGAATCCTTAAGAAAAGAAGATGCTTATGTTATCATAATAGAAGCTAAACGAGAATTACAGCTTGACAATATTTCACGAAAGAAAGACACATTTCTGAATTACAAACACTATACCCTTTGTATTAAAGCTGAGTAAACTCAAAGAAATTATTGTTAACAGAGGAGGAGGTTTGAAAATATTTCTGTTCAACAAAAGTAAATCATTATTATCACTTATCATTTAAATTCCTTGACCCCACTAGACTCACGCTTCTTTTGTCTCACGCTTATCCAAACCTTTTTCCTTCCGTATGTATTCGACATTTTATTGTACTTGATATTAGACTCGCTGATTCTGCAGCTAAACTCAATCCCTAGAGGTTGATCCACCACCCACATCCTTTTATGCTCAGCCTCGATGAGAACGTGGAGTCAAAACTCCAATAAAACAGTGACTTGTACATACTTTTACAGTGATTTAGGTACGTTATTTTATAGTTTAATAGGAATAGAATGTGATATTCCAAACGATTTCATCGTTTTCAGACACCATCAAGATCAGAAACATGGAGAAATTAAAATAATTCTGTAATTTATCGTATGAACTGAATTTTTGTTAATAGACATAATTAGATATGGGCTGATTACGAAGTTTTGGTGAATAATTCATGAATTCCTACATTAGGATCTACATTTGGTTCGTCAGTATTAAACAATAAAATTCAATTTAGGTTTACAAGCTATGCTGAAAGAAACAAAGTCCCTCTTTCGATTTCTCATGATCTGGTCTTCCCAAATTTTTACCTACACTTAAATGTCATCTACTATTTATTGCGGATTAGTACATTTTTAATTAATTGTTGATCGTAATTCATTTTAAGCTATCACTTAGATTAAATCCTTGTTTTAGGCGTCACTGTTTACTGATCACCAAAAGAGGATCCAAGAGTAATTGTGAAAGAGGTACAGCAAATATGCAGATGTACATGAATATTATAGACACTGTGGTACAAACTATTCGCAGATGATGTTCTCAATAGTGAGTGAAATGACTTGATGTAGATTTCGCAAACAGGCCGTGATATGATCCCCCTAAAAGATTCGGATACTAACATTGTTATATAACATTGCTAGGAATAAACTTCTTTTCTGTAAAAAAAAAATGCCTTAAATTTTGGTCGATCCCTTTACTTCAGTAAGTCTTTATTTTATAGAAATCTACCAAAATTTTATTCGCAATTTGAATCCATCTGATTATATACAGGAGGCACCCGTTGAAATCTCGTAAGCGATCCAAAAATATGACCGATTAAAAAAGATGAGTTGATAAGATAAGATTAAGCGTAAAAAGGAAGAGGAGCGGGAGATTGAGGGGAAAATGTTTGAGTGGGGCGAAAGAGGTCGTATCGTTTAAGGGCAATGGTTAGTCGCTCCTTTGCCCTTGGCCAGACCGGATAAAGGGCGCGGCCATTTGGAGTCTGAAGAGAGGGACGAGATTAAGCAAGGGTTTTCTGGAGCCAACCAATGGATTCGGTGGATAGGAGAGGGTCCTCCGCAAACATAAAGCACGCCTCTTAAAAATACTCCCCGGGGATGGAAGAGAACGCCGATGGAAAGGGAGCGAGGTTGGCGGGAGTGACGAGCAATCTTGGAAGGAGAATTAGACCATACCCCCTCCGTTCCTAAGGGCGGACGAGCTAAGTAGCTGTTAAGGAATATCGTGCTTGACTCCGCTTGGGAGCATTCACATTGAGTTCTCCCGGAAAGGATATATTTCTTTTCTACCTCACCCTACACCATCAACCATTTCAGTAGTAATATCTACAAGCGGTCCATCAAAGGTTAGGATGAATTACGTACGACTGTAGACGTAATTGATTGTCTTCTCTCTCTTTTCCGCTGTTGAATTCTAGACCTCTCGTTTAATGATGATTGACTTTCTTACTCCTTCGGTTTTTTTCATTTTCCGTTTCTCCGGTAGAAAAATGCTATCTGGTTATTTTTTTAAGAAATAGCATATTTTAATCTCGAGTTAACCTCGTTACACATAAGAAAATTGCTAGAACTAAATTTTGATAAGGAACATTATATAACATCAAAGAAACCTTACTGCATATCTTTGGCCGAAGTTATAGTTTTGGATCATCATATACTTATATTAGTATGATAATGATAAATTATGGAGTATATTAGGAACGGAAGTTGAATTGTTGCATTGCAACAGACTCCCTTCAATTTGAGTACCATTTTTCCTAATGCGTCTTTTCTAAAAATGCGTGTTAGTTGTAACCAAGTCTTAATTGAGGAAATCATGATCGAATGAAGACATCCTTACAAACAACCGTTCGTAAACGCACACAAGTGATAGCAACTATTGTAATAATAGTGTTTTGGAGCAAATTACGTAGGATTTGATCATCCTCAATTTTAACTTTTGTGCCATGAAACAATAATAGATTAAATGTAAAAAGCAAATCTAAATGAGTAAGTTTGAAATGAAGATAATAACATAATAAGTCCATCTCTCCAGTAGTATCAAAGGGTGTAATCATAATCATAACTTATATTATAGGACGGTATGACAAATATATTGCTATTATTAATACTATTCGTATGTCACATTCAATCAGCTTCCAAAATTTCCTATGCACGCACTGCGTGATGAAAAGATATTTTTATTGTAAGCAGACTATAGCGAAATCACTGCCATAATGCAATGCACGAATATCCATCTTTAGAGACAACTGAGACTAACTTTATTTGCCTTACTTCAAGTCGCAAAATGAGCAGCAAACTAAATGACTAAAATTTGTTAAGATGATTCCAGTAATAATAATTTAAATAGATTACAGTAGAGGATATTAAATAGAATCTAACTAACATCAGATAAATTACTTGTATCCCTGCAGGTAAGGTTTAATTTATAAAGGTACAATTCGGCTAAAATCGACCTTTTCTGTATGAAGCGAGGAAATAGCAATCTCGTAGACAAACCGGAAAATCATTTTAAATAGAATTAACTCATAATTGAAGAAGAAACCAAGCAATCTACGACAGCAAAGTCAACATTGAAACAGCCAACCGAAATCTCTCTCTTTCTCTCTAAAGTTCCTAGAATATTTAACGAGTTTCTACAAATTTCCCTCTTGCATAAATCATATTAGAATTGGTTTCCCTAAAACAACTTTCATTTCAAAATTTGCATTTTTTGATGCCATCAGTAAACCAACGAGACGGAGTTAGCCAACATACAGAAGTCGATAGCAAAATGAGAGACTAAAATGAAGAGGATGTTGCAAAAGTAATCAAAACACGGATGGGAATGTTTACACCTGGGGCTTTTACTGATTGCATTCGCTCCGTGACAGTAATGGCAGCGGAGCACGAAAGGAAAATGCATGGAAAAGGAGTGGAGAAGGAGGGAGATCTGAAAGAAGAAAAAATGGCACGGCGCAAAAGCTCGTGAACTTGGGTGGAATTCCTTTCCGCGTCCAAAGTGCTAAGTGCAATAGTAGGTCGGGATCTGAGTGGAATCCGCAGGGCGGAGAAAGGGAGCGAGGCGAATGTAGTGAGTACATACAAAAGAACGCGGCTGATGCTCTGAGAAAAGAAGTAAAGAGAACTCGGGCATTAACGGAGCTTTCTTGAAGACGAGAAAAACTATAGATCCATTAGGATATGCACGAATGGTGAGTTAAGCCGTTTAAATGGGATGAACTGATCTACAAGCTTTCTTTGCTGTACGTCATTCTTTTAGAGGAGAGAATAACTTCCTTTAGAAGAGAGAGAGAGAGAGAGAGAGAGGTAATGCTTCAGGATAATGTGAGGTAGTAGATATTCAGTATGAAATACCGAAATGGAAAAAAATAAATTTTTGTACCATCTAGAAATAATAATATATATTCAAGCAAGTTAGTTAATTAGCCGAGGCACTTCACTTTTAATCATAATAGGTGTTCAGTGTGTTTCTCCGAATTTATATTTAACATTTTCTTGTAATGCTATTTATTTAATTCATAAAGTGAATTAGTTAAATTTGTGGAAAGCATCTATTTTAACACATAAGCCTCATTAACGTAGATCAATTAACTACGAGTGGTAAATATGCAATAAGTTTGAAATTTATGGCAATTCAGAATATTTTTTTAGAAACATAGAAATATATTTTCCAATTTGTTATGAAATTAACACAATATAGTTTGAGCTGATTGGGTTTCAAATTCAGTTCCTTAAATTTTAACCTCTCTCCCGAAGTAATACCTCCGCATCAAAGTATATCCTGATGTAGCAAATAATTGCTGATAAGATCTTTTATTGCAATATTATTACCATAAAGCAGGTTAGAGGTTTAAAAACACTCCCCAAGTCGTATGCCGGCAGATGGAAGGTGCTTGAAGGCAAACAGGAAGTTCCGGATCACTGATTTCTATGAATTACGCCTAAAGAGGTTTTAATTACTATTGTTCAGTTACTTAAGCTTATCTTACGCAGCAATAGTCATTTGAGTAAAATATTTCAAAGATGAGTTGTGAACACACACGAAAACTTTTATGTTAGTATATAAAGCATGTATTTGGCTGAAGGAGGGGGGTCCTAATCAGTTTTCAGACCAGAAAGTATTTGAAATGAATACACTCTAAATGCCATTACGAGAGGCATTCAACAGCATAGAAGATTTATAATTTTTATTTTCGCCACTCTAGCCATCCTTCTATGCTTTTTAGTTTAACTTGGATCTTCCCATCTCTCATGATAGCCCACGATAGGTGACCAAGTGGGTAATGCGTTCTCCTGCGCAGTAAGCTGTCCCGGGTCCGATTACCGATGCGTGCCCGTATGAGCGAAATTACCAAAGCTGTTGAAATAACTTTAAAAACAATACTACTACACATCTCATGCTTCCTTCAGATCTTACGATAACTTTCGTTCAAATCAGTTTTAAAAGGTAAAATGGACATTCACTTCTGTGGACTCTGATGCATTGAATCTGTTAATTTATTTAATGAAATCTGACAATACTGAAACTCATCAAAAGAAATTAAACAAATGAAAGAACAGAACATATTTTTAATCGTTAGATTGCGATCCTTGAGTCTAACCAAAGACATTTCGGAATCATAGGATTTAAGTTCTTTCTTTTCCATTTTATTCACTTGTTAAAAGTTTAGGAAATCAGCGTTCCCCCTTCTGACTCATTCTGTTAATTTCTTTCTCTTTTGGTATTTTAGTATGATAATTCGTCGATCCCCACTTTATATCGTTCACTTCAGCCTTGGTTTCTCTCCGTCCTTCACCTTATCTCTTCGTAAACATCCCTGACGCTGTTGAGTGCCTTCCTTTTAACCAGTCCTTTCTTGAGTGTCCCTAAACCAATGCCTTCCAAAATCAAAGATTTTCAAAGCATTCCTTTCCATCCCCCTTTTATCCCATTCCATTATCCCATCCCTACCGAACCTCCTTGATGTCCTTTGTTCAGGGCTAACTAAGGATTCTTTCTTTTTTCTCGACTCCATTACCGCTGGATTGCACTCGGAAAGAAGTGGGGATAATGCCAGGCGCATATCTGCGGAAGTATCAAAGGCGTAATTGTGAAGCACGTGTAAAGGATCATGCAAGGACGAGTGCATAATTGCGCAAGCAGGTGCATTCTCTCTCTGTGCGATGGTCACGTGTCGACTCTTTAGTTGTGTTCCGACTGTGGATTCACGGATAGAGAATGCTCTTTTACTGTGTCAAAGTGTGGGTATCACAGAGATACTGCAGGGAGAGGCTGATTCCCGGATTCATTTTGGAAAATGCACGTCAAAACGCTTAGATTAATCTTCTCTATGACTTTTGAGGGAAGAATTCTCCTCACAATACGTAGTAATGTAGTAGATAATTAATTAACCCGGAAAACATGATCGTGCTTCTGTCAACTGACTAAAATTTCTGTCTGTGTGATGCGGGAAGTGTAACATTAGTTCTAATTGGGATCAAAAATTCAATTATGAAAAATGACATCAAACTCGCGCTTGTAGTATGCAGAATATAAATTAAAGAAACGGGGTATGAGCAACTAGAAACATGCCAAGGGGGACAGGGGTGCGACTTGAGCAATTTTTCTTATGACCTCATCTCCAACTAACTTGTAATAAATGTCATTTTGTCGTGATAAATGTAGATATGCATGTTTATATCCGTTGATTTTAGAATAACTTCACGATCAGTTTTAGATTTATCGTTACATCCTACAGAAATTGCTAGTGTTATCAAAGGGGGGCGCGATCACCTCTTTACTTTCCCCTTGATCCATGCTGAACCCTCAGTAACTATAATTTGAATGGATGAGCATAGGTAGCAACTTAAATGCGGTGCTGTTTCCCTACAACTTGACATTTAAGTTTCATACTCCCACTATACAATCTAATGTTTACATGCATACAATACAATTCACCGCTGGGGCGATGGTTTTTGATAGGTGTCGATGAAAGGGGCCTTAAGAAGCGGTTGTTTAAGTGGTTGTTTAAGACAAATTAACATGATATCTCTATAATAGCATCTAATGTATATAGCGATACAAAAATGCATTTAATGATTATTTATTTTCAATTGGTATTATTTTAAACACATTCATTGTTCTATCCTTCTTTCAAAATGGAATTTAAAGAGTAGACGGAGGTTTTTCCTATTACTCGCATAAATTGAACATTTTAAATTAAGGCAGAGTGTTTGATGCCAAACTTTTAAAAAGAGGGCTTTCTGTAAAAAATGTTACCACCCAGAAGCATTCTATTATATAAATGTTAACCGATCGAGAAATTAACTGTTATAAGGTATAATGCAAAGAAAGAGCATTTAAAAGTTAGAACAACCGTAAATTTTCCATTATATATTATATACAAAGGAAATATTACTGTACTCTGTATATACCTCCTATATTATTCCCTTCAATTATGGGGTCGGGTGATGATTTTTCATGATGGTTTTAATTCTGGCGCAGATGCCCCCTTCTGCCTTCAAACCTAATTAGAATAATCGGACACAAACACTCGCATTCCCTAACCAGAAAAATCCGTTTAGTCGGGAATAGAACCACGGACCTTGGGGTTGGATTGTTAGCAAGCTTACCAGTCTGCCACCAGTAGGTGAAGTGTAATGTTACTATAGTATTACTTAATGAATGCCAAAACTCAGTGAAATACGAGGATTATTTTCTGAAAAAATGATAAATTAAGAGTTATTAGTTTCTGACCAATACGTTTCGCCTAATTTAACGAATTAATTAGCGGGAGAATTTTCTTTCTCAAGGCAAATTAATACGCAAAAAAATAATCATTTTTCAGTTATTTTTGATCATCCAGTAAATATTTGCGTGAGGAGATTTTGCGTATTCTTTCGTCTTAGTGGCCTATCATATTAACTGCACGTGATTTAAGTAACAACTATCGCCATTAGAACATCCTAATCACATTCTGACCTTGAATCGATTCATCTCCAGTCCACAACATAGATCTCGGACAGCAGAGGTGAAGAAGCGGCCAATCTACCGCCGAATGGATTTACATTAGGAATAAATATATGTCAATGTCAGAGTAAATGCGACACAGATGCCACAACGGAAGCTGGATACCACGACAATGCTCCTGCCACCAGCGACAGCAAGACGAATGTCCCCGTATTTCAATCATTATTACCTGCAAATAACGTAAAATGCAACTGGATTGTCCTTTTTTACTCCTCTACGTAATGAAACTGTAATTATTAATTGCTTAAGCGCTGGATCACTCGATAGAGAAAATGTTTAACAGAGGATATTTTACAGGAAGTAATAATTGAATATCCTACATATTTTCTCATTTACAATGAGAAAATTATAGCTCTTAGTTTAAATGTTTTAAAGCTTATTCATCACCTCTTCTTGTTCAAGAAGTCTTCAATGTCTAATGAAATTCACAGAGTCAGGCGAGATGTAGTGGAATTCCATCATGTAGAGAGAGAAGACAGGATGGTACTTTTTCCACAAAATATTATTTTGTGGAAAAAGTACCATTCTGTCTTCTCTTTCTACTTAAATGTCTAACTAATTTTTTGTTTACGAACGAACTGAGTACTAATATTCTCAATGAAGTTCAAAGTTCCCTCGCAGTAGAGGTAATATCAATTGAAGTTAAATGCAAATACCTAGGAATCAAGAAATTATCGTGAAAAACTAGTGTTTAATTTGCTCGATTCTGCGTGAGAGAGCACATAAGTACTGGTATAATCTGAAATGTATGTTGAATACTTTTATCGTTTTTCGAACAATTTTTCAGTTGACCTGAGTATTTCCCTAATTTTTGAAATTTATAGATTGGAATACCATTGAACTGAAATGATATCGTGCTTATGTTCTAAATTTCTCGGGGAAATCGGAATTCTGTCATACGTTAAGGCCAATGAAAATTTGTCTTGAATGAAAAAATTGCAAAACGAAATAGTTTTCTAATATCTAAGGCCTGTAGAATGTCATTATCGATCCATTTACATTAACAAAATATATACAGTTTGTAATACTACAGTAATGACATAAGTCTGCTAAGAAATCTCATAAACGCGAGGCTTCTACTTTGAAAATGAAGGCCAATGAATTTTCGATTTTCAATCTTAAGGAATCTAAGCACTGAATATCTGATCGCAGACGGCCCGGACTCCGGTCTCCGGACGTCGTTTTGCACGTACTCTCGCCGAGGAAAGTGCTCCTTTCACTAAGGCCGCCTGAAATTGACGACAGTAAAAACTTTGGAGCCAGTAAAACAGCGGCCCTCCCTAAACAACCCGTTAATTTGGCCCTCTCTCGATGAGAAAGGAGGAAAGCCCTCGTACGCGGGCCAAAGGGCCCGCAAGGGATCGCTTTTCTTCCCCGAATAATTACGCAGGATCTATCGGTCGCTACCAAATTAATTTTCCGTAAATCCCGCCGACGGAAAACACCCGCTTCAGCCCACCTAATTCCTTCATCCGCGCGTCGAAATAGCTCTCATCTTCGCACGCATTCCGTTCCATTTACGCACGCCTGAGTTCGATTGGCAACTGAAGTCCCTAAACAAGCTTATGCAACACCGATTGTGCTGCGAGACAGAACAGAACGCCTGCGAAATGTACCTGAAAAGAAAAGCATAAGAGACACCATTTGCGGGAAGGATTTTTTTAACGCCCAAACCCCGAGCCATAAAATGGAAGCGAGCGCAAAGGCGTCGTTAAAAACGGAATCGTAAACTAACTCCAAGTGATGGTTACAATCGCTTTTACATCGGATCGCGCCGCTGCTACGGAGACAATACACTTCCAATGCCTAGTACGTGAGTGGGATCGATCTCACGTACACTACTCCCACCTGATGACTCCTCTATTTCTAATGGAACCGCTATCTCAAAATGTTGATACCGCATTGTTGCAGAGAGAACCATGAAGTTTCCGAGGCTCCTTCAAATCCTTCTTGGATAAGGAAAAAAAGGCTATCCGCATAACAATTCAATGCCCCTTTGTTTGTTAATAGTTATCTTTGAATTAATTGGAAATCATCAGTTAAATTGGAGTTTTAAATTAAAAGATATTAATACCTAATACGTTTTAAATCTTATATGATGCGTATTATGATATTTCTAGTTGTTTTTTTCCTTTCATAACCATTAATGAGAAGTAGTACCTATAGCAATTTTGTCTCTGGCTTGGTTATCAAAAATTTAGTATAATATTTCAAAACTGTATTACTAGGCCATACCAGGCTATTGTTGTGCAAGGAGTGTTTGTGCTAGAAATTAGTGAACTGTGTCAAGTTTTGCGATCAAATACAGTAAAATTGAGTTGGCTGTATGATTGACCGCAGAATACGCATAGTTCGAATTATAGTTGTAGCATGAAGACATAAGTTGAGGTTTTCATTTGTGGTTTTATAGGTCAGACCTTACCACATGAACTTTGTTTTTATTGCATGGCTAATCAATATTGATTAAAATAACTTCATAAATTGTAATTGATTTGTTCAGCGTAACTTTGTGAAACGAATGAGTTGAAACACATCTTAGTAGAGAAAAAGTTCGCAGCACAAATTCTATTTGATCGGTTTTATCAGCGAGTTTACATCTTCAGGTTTTCACTTGAAGATATCAACCCATTGACGAAACTACTGTCTAGGAAGTGTATTTAAGTTTGAGCTCCTGTATAGATGGATTGAAATTATGGTAGTTTAGGTCTCGGGTTGATTTTTGAAAGAAAAAACATTTTGGAACAATTTCCAATGCTTCAAGTCTTGGGTATCTGCGTACCCCAGTTTCTAATTTATTTGGAAGAGTTTTAAACTATTTTCTGTCTCACTCTAAATATTCTATCTATAATATTATTAACACTGATTTTACTGATTGCCTTTCCTATGGGTTATAGTAAAGGTAAACACGATGTTATCATCCTTGATAGATGATGTGATAGATATGCACCCATAGCACGGCATTTTGGATTATGAATACTACCAAGTAACTATCAAACTTTTAATTTATTTAATATTATTTACTGAGGATTAAAATAACTTAAAACGGTAGGGCAGATTTCCTAGAAGCCGTTCGACAAAGTGGCTCCGGTAGTTTATTTTTTGTTAAAATAAGTTCACCTTCGCAGCGAATCACTTTCAGCAAGATTAGTAATTTATTGAAAACCAAAACTATTGCTTGGAAACAGGAAATTTTAACTTTTGATCCCTGGATTAACCGAGAAAAAGAGAATTTATAAAAGAAGAAGAAATGTTCTTAATTTAATTTTGAAGTAGCCAACTAACGAAGCCAAACTTCAAAGTTTTGAAGTTTGGCTTGATTTCGAATTCAAAAAGATCTAAAATCTCCTCCGATTTCTCTCTAAAATATTTCTTCTAATGTTACGAGAAAATCAGGAAAATGTGAGAGCTGCCGCTTGCAGAGGGAAACGCGATTAGAAAATAAAGAACGCAAATGTATAAAAGTGCCATATCTAAGACCCAATTTAATAACCGACCGAAAATATCACAACGTATAAAACTAATATAACCTCAGCAATAAACATATTACTTTCGATATCGCTTGCTGATAGTAAGCCACGCCTAAACAAAATTGATCATGGAAATTTTTTAAAGATAGTGAGACGTAAATAATCGAAACGGACGTCGAATTGCCTCCATTTGAAAAGCTTCATGTCTTATACTCTCAGGCGTTTGCTTTAATGCTCTAAAAACTTAAACGTGCATGTTACGCGAGGCACGGGATGGAGAGAGGGTTTTCAGGGATTTACCGTCCGTGGAGTTGTGAGGGATGCGTTCGAATTTGCAATGTTTTAGAATGAAGGAGGAGTTTTCCCAACTGAGACATCCATATGTCTCCTGAAAACCACTCTTGAGACGACCTTTCCATAGATATATAATGGGATTAGGCAGGTGTGCTCCAAATCAGCTTCCCTCTCGTCCTATTCCTACGACAGGTGTCACGAAGGAATCTCAATTACGCCCCCGTTTCATCCCGAACGAGAGATTTCTTTTTTGTCATTCCTTCAGCCCTTACGGCAGATAAGCCCAAAAGCTCCGTTTTATATAAAAAATATCGAGGTTACAATTCCCGAAGGCGGAATAAATATGTCGGATATTTCTCGAATTTTTGGGAAAGGGGATTATATTGGAGCTCCAAAACTGGGTTTTCTTTTGTGATTTCAATATAAGCCTGAAACCAACCGTTTTTATGCTTCAAGATTGAGAGGAGGTTTACAAATGGATACCTTACCCGTACCGTTTTTAAAATGGGAGACAAGGTTATCAATTTTTACCGGATTGATTGCGTCAAGTTTGAACAAAATTGAACTGCAGCTTTCACTGAATGGAAACTTTCACTAATGTCTTCCTCTATTCAAACACACCATAGGCTGGCTTTGGCAGCAACAAAATAAGATGTTCTTCGGAATTTCAATGACAGATTATTAAATTCTGAAATCATCCTTCTATTAAAGTGAAACAAATTTTAAATCAGTTCATTAAAAATACTTCCCATTATGTCTTTACTTATTATAATATATTTAGCGTTTTATTGTAAAAGTCTATAGTGTTATCAGTATTATTTAAATTAATCGCAATAAATCGAAAATTCAATGCTATGCGTCATTAACATACTCTTATTTTTCGTTAAATTTGACAATTTTCTTAAGTTCACTATATAAGTTCAGGTGAATTATATAAGACAGCGTTAATTTATAGTCAGAGCAATTGCCTTTCCTTCAAACTTCAAAGAAAGCACGAGGAAAACGGAAAGGTGTTTAACTTTGCACGAGGCGACGTAGACCTTAAAACCCAAGGATAAGCAGATGTAAAAAATAAAAGAGAACTTTTAATCAACTTCTTTTTGTGTTAATACATTCTGTCATAATGTTATTTGATCTGTAAACAAATATTTAAATTTTTACTTTGACAACGTTTGGTGATATGACTCCTAAAGATCTTCTTCACTTTGTGAATCCTGCCATTAACTTTAAAAAATCACTAGAGAAACGATGCGATTGGATAAGGTAAACAGTTAAACCTAATATTTCCACTTTACTTGGGCCAATTAAAGTCTCAGATGGATAGTTGGTGCTTGGATTTGGGTGACACACATGAGTTACACACCCATTTGCTAAATGGGTGTGTAACAAGGACCGTACGAAAGGAGGATATTAAAAGATTGGAGGCATTCGAGATGTGAGTATAGCGTAGAATGGAAAGGTTAAGTTAGGTTTCCAGGAAAACAAACACAGAGGTACTAGAGATGGTTAGGGAAGAGAGGGTTTAAATCGAATAAATTAAACGTCGACAGAGAAAATGGGTGAGCTAAATATTGAGGAGAGAGGGATTGCTAAAGTGTGTTATTGAAGGAAGAAAACAAGGGAAAAAGGAGAGGGGAAGATAGAAATAAAGTTATTAGATGACATTAAGGATGGGGTGGGTTACCTTGAGGTGAAGGAAATGTCGATTAGTGGGGAATATTAGGGCACATAACCTACCGAAAGGTAGAAAACTTATGATGATGGATCGTAGGCAACTTTGTGTTTACTCCATGGCTTTGAAAACACCCCCATAAGACCATGCCCCCTGGCTGCGTCCTTGGTTTTAGTTCTTGGTTGTTATTGTGCACGAACCTCAGAATAATATTCCGGTGTATGCATATTAACAGTTGAATTGGAAAAAAATAAAGGAATGACTGATATTTCGTAATAAGAAAATTCTCAAGAAACCTAACAAACACTAAGATGTAAAATTATTGAAAATTTCAAATTTTTTATGGATATATACCGCAAATATACTTTTGATAATTATTTATGTATTGTTTATACATCAAACTTCGCCTGTAATAGCGTGTAATGATCCTTTTGAAATCTGTGCATGCGAAGTCGTATACAAGATTCCTTCACTATCTCAATATCTTTATATGGTTCTTCCTAGGTTTTTTTCTTATTTTTCTTTTAAGCATATTTTTATTCTATATCTTTAAAAACACAAACAACTTCAGATTCAGACATATAAATATGATTAAAATAAAAGGTCTCTGCGTCAGAAACACAAACAATCTACGGATAGATTATGCGCATTTGAGAATTCAGCAATTGTCAATAAACAAATCCATCATGAACCTCCCGATGAACTAACGCTGAATATTATCAAATCCGTCTCGAATGAAGCACAGGTCGTCTACAAATTTCTAGACTATAAAAACTCTTGTTTGGATAGGAAAACGTGCAAAAACCTAATAAAAGGCCGTTTTCCAGTTAAACTTGCTCCAAAGTTTGCGGGCAAAGAAATCGTTTTCGTCATGAGAATAGCTCTCAAAACGACACCGACGTTAATCTATCCTTCGGCAATCAGGTTTGCAGATGCGCCACGTTTCGTTGGTGCTGCCTGTCCTTCTATCAACTATTCTCTCACTGAAAAGAATACCTACTGCGGAATCCTGGGACACCCAAACCACTTTCACTTTTAAAACCAACGCTCGCCGCAACTTGGAACCATATCCACGAATCACCCTCTCCTTCTCTCCGACAATTTCGCCGGCCGTTTTGGAAGACCCGTTACTACTCGACACGTATAAACACTCCAACAACTAACAACGTATTCCTCGCCTTTCCTCTCCTCCCATATTTCCCAAATCCTTTTTAACAGTTTGGGACTTGTGCCTTTCCCTTTCCGCTGCCACTTAACCCTGTGTTTGCGTGCGTAAGCGTGGTGCTTCCCTCTGGTGGACGAAATGAGGTTTCGTTCTCGACCCCCTCCTGGGCCCCATTTGACAGCTGCTTGCTCATCAATTGGCAGAGCTTGGAAGCGCGGGCCAGTCGCTAATGAGCACGCGGGGAAAGAGATTGCAATTCTAATGGGCTAGGCAATAGGGCGGCGGGGCGATTATTTGCTCCGCTTGGCCTAACTCTATTTCGATGCATAGCCCACGAGGACTAACCTACTTCTCCTTCGTTTACTGTTCAATTTTCGTTCCTCTTTCATTCAGTCCTGATGAGTCTGTACCATCCTAATGGCTTCTATGCATTCCAGTGCCCTGTCTCCCTGTTTGCCCTTTGCATTTCAATTATTTCTCTACCGTGGATTAGCAAATGCAACTCTTGAATCTTGAATTCCATAAATATCGAGGGGAATAAATAAGTTGCATTTCGCCACGAAGTAATTCTTATGAAACAGCTATTCATTCATGATTCCTTGAAACAGCAAAATATATAGTACATGTAACTCCTTTCTGCAGATTATTGAAATACTTCTGTGTGTCAATATATCTTGATATTTTCTCGGGAGATAACAAAATCACATCAGACAGGCTGTTGTTATATCTATGAATCTCCTTACATCCAAGAATTAAGATCCTTCGTCTTTGTTTACATTTTAGCCCCGAACTGCATAGCCGCTTTCGAATATTACGTTAAACAGCGATAAATCGCCCATCGCTTTTTCATATATGGAATTGTAAAGTCTCTGAACGCGATCGACTTACTTGAGAAATCGCAGTAAGGCGATTTACATACCTGGTAAAAGTTAAGGCTAAATATGCATGTATAATTGAGCTCCCGGAAAGCCAAGTGGGTAGCGCGTTCGCTGGAGGTGAAAGCGGTCCCGAGTTCGAATCCCGGTCGGAGCCCATGTGTGTGAAATGACCTCAGCGGTCGAATCACTTTTAACAATACCACCAATATTCAAGAAAAAATGACAAGAAAAACTCTAATACTTCGAAATTTTTTTCAACTTTCGTCGAAGCAAATTTCTTCCATCCACCAAATCCATTGTCAATGAATAAGTAAAGAAGCTTACACCAAACTGGAACCATATTATAGGCATGCAGAAAAAACGTATATGTACTTACATATTAGTAATGTGCTTGTGTGCTTTATTATCATTGCTATTGATGAAAACTGATATAAGAATTTAGACACATATTTAATGTTAGCCGTGGTTCTCATTCTAGCTAAGATCTATTCTTATTTTGGACCATGGTTTCTAATATGCATCCAGTAATTATGTATGTTTATTCAAAACTGAATGATTCGATGGATAGGTATTGAAAAAATGTCAATGAACCGTAGAAAAACAGCTAAAAGTAAATTCTTTATCACATTTATTCTGACCTAACACGATCATTTAGTTCCAGCTGAGTCGGTGGGAATAAATTCATTTCGTAGAACATTCGAAATTTAATTTTCTATGAAGGTGAAACGTGTTTCAAGCTTCCGTTTTCCGCGAATATTTACATAACAGGAGCGAGTAATTTCTTGAGCCTTACCTCATATTTAATGTCTGTGTTATCTGCGAGAATGTCATTTTAGCTATCTCCTCCGGAGAGTTTCTGAAAACTGCTTAGCCTGAATGTTCTTAGATTGCGTTCATTAAGAGCTTGGAACTGGGTAAAATAGAAATTTAGATTCTTGTATCTACTCTGGCAATTGGATTTCAGGGTTAATTTTAATGCGGTCGTGAAGGTAACTTACGAGAATAACTCCCTTTATTAAAGGCCTGCAAACTAAGAGGCGTTTAATTTAACCGTAACGATAAATCAGGATTGTTTATCATGCAAGTAGATATAACACTGGTGATTACAGAGAGGGTGTTGCATCCAATTAAATTCGACCTCCAGTTAACTCGAACATACAGATAGGAACTTAATTACACGGCTAATGAAAATATTTATGTAAACCGAAGAAAAATTTACTCATTATTTTTTGCCTATATTTGTGAAATTGATGAGCGATTTCCACTTGAATGTTGCTAAAATTTTCATGCGCATTCAATAAATGTAATTGGCATTTATAGAGAACATCCGATAACTTTAACAATTAAATGAGAGATGCACAATATGAAGTTATTAATTCTGCTGATTACTTCAATATATAACAAAAAAGTCCAAGACAGATATTTCAATAGGTTAATTAGAATATTCAAATAAAATATATTCTCTTCAAACACTTCAGGGAATCTATATTACACTCCAAAACGATGAAAAACAACAACAACAACAAGTGGTGTTCCAAAAATTAAATTCACTTTTCGGAAATTGGGAAAGAAAACTTTTTAAGAATTTAGTTTTCATAAATGCCGATCTACAGTAGAAGTCTGAGGTTAGTGAACCCAAACTTTATGAAAAACACGACTCAAGTTTGGTAGCAACATAGGTATGTTTAAGTTGATTTACTTATACCTCATAAGAAATAGTGCAAATTATATGGCAATATTTACGTTCACTAGAAATTTAAGAGCGTATATGTATTACATACCCTAAAGATCTAAGGATCTTCCTAAGGGTCTTAAATATAACAGAGAAAGGTGGTGGCTCGCGGATACCGAGATACCGCGGATATCGAAAGGATTTAAAGCATTAAACTTCGTAAAACGAAACTTAAAAAAATAGTGGCGGAAAAGCAAAAGAACTTGCCTACAAATCGCTGGTCAGACCAATTTTGGAGTATTCTTCTTCAGTTTGGGATCCTTATGATCGCTGTCTCGTTAAAAGTATCGAAAAAGTCCAACGCAAAGCAGCTAGATTTGTAACAGGTAGATTTCATAGGACTGAAAGCGTTAAAGAAATGTTGCGAGAGCTCAAGTGGGACACTTTGGAGAAAAGAAGGAAAATAAACAGATTAGTGTGTTTCTATCGCGCATATACGGGTAAACCTTCCTGGAAAGAATTATCTTCTAAATTGATGGAACCTTTTTACTTAGGGAAAAACGATCATCGTTATAAAGTACGTGCTTTTACCAAGAGAAAAGATGTTGGTAAATTTTCATTCATAAATAGATCCATATTGGACTGGAACCAATTACCTGAAGAAATGTTCAATCCCTTACCTGCAAATGAAAAGGCGTTCAGGAAAAAATTAAAAAACGTTGTGAAAAATTAAAAAAAAAAAGCATGTGACCTTCTGTAAAAATTTTCGGAGTGCATATATTGCTAAATATACTTAGTTTTATTGTTAAAATATAGACATTTATGCTTAGTGTTGGAGCCTTCAAGACTATTTTGATATTTGATTGTATTGTGTTCTTGTATGCATTATGGAAGATGTAGATGTATTTTGTAAGAAGTGTAGAAAATTTATATTAATTTTGTTGATTGTCTTAATTTAGGTGTAAGCTCGTTTTTAAAATTGTATATTTTGTATATAAGTTGCCACCGGACTTCCGTCCACTTGTAACTTTTTTATTGTATAATAATAATAATAATACCCAAGTTGGTAGTGCGTTCACCTTTGGTTAAACAGCCCTCTTAGGACCTAGCAACACTCTTAGGGCCCGACCCGTCGAGGTCGAGAGTTGTTGGGGAATCGGAGGCTTGTTACGAAGGGCCTGCGGCCGAAAAAATCAACACCAAAACAAAATGCTTTATTATCATCACCATAGCAATCAAATATCGAGAGATTCCAAGCCCATATTTGATAGGAAACCCTAGGCCAAAAGAAAACGATATAATAGAGGGAGGGGGATCTATTTTCGGTCTCCTTTTGATTTTACGGTTAAAGTGCACATGCTTTACCACGGTGATAACGCTTAAGGGTTAAAGTGAAATTTAACTGACTGATTGATACATTTATTAGATATTTTAATATCTTATATTACTCATGTCTGTTGAGAAATTAAAAGCTCAAGAGAGCAACTACATAATGGTTCTTGTAATAATTCTATGAGATAATATAGCAGTACGTTTTAGAAACGAAAATGCGCCCTTAAATTTTCCCAATGCTTAAACAAAATTGAAATGTGTTTAAAGCAGCTTTATTTATCAGTAATAGAAAGGTAAAGCTTCTCCTTATTTAAAGAAAAGTCATTTGTAGAGCCAAAGTTTTAAAACTCCTGAAAGAAACGCAAGTGGACTATTGGGGCCCATTACTGAAGAGGATGATTAAGTCGATAAATCAGGCAAATAAGAATAAAGGGAACTGAAAGAAGCCCTATATATCGCTTATGCTACAGCGAATAACGTGATCAATAAAGGTTCCCGCGAAACTCCCCTAATAATGTATCAGCGACGTCGGGTGGCATGTGTGCAGAAAGTAGATTGAATCGGTTTACAAGAGGATTTTGGAAGCGAATTGATGGATTTCAAATTTATGTATTTGGTATATGTATCGACAGAGGAGAATTCTCTGTAGATACATATTCACATAGAGAATGTATATTATGTTGAATTACTTGTATATTAGTTCCTCTGAACATAGAGGAGAATTAGTGTATTCTCAAGGAGAAACTGACATGAAAATAAGTCTGACAGGACCGGGACTCGAGCCCGGAACCTTCCACTTTCTGGTTGGATGCATTAGATTCTACTCAAAGTCTCTCAGAACCGAATATTTAATGTATTGTATTTAATTAATTTGGATGTTTTGGCTCAATAGTTGTGTTGGCTAAAGCATCCACCCGTAAAGTGGAAGATTAGGCCTTTTTCATGTCTGTTTCCCCTTTGGATTTTCCCAGAGTGTAGAAGCACCTCCAAGCCTTCCCCTTTAACTGTATATATTCCTAAATATGTTAAGATTGAATTACATCGGATAAATATTCTTATAGAAAATCGGATGTTATTGCACTTCATTTTCTCTAGTCTTACTCAGTTGGTTCTTCTGATGCTCTTCGAATCATTGCTTAATTAAGGAAGTGTATCCTTAACGTTAATGCACCCTTCACAATCCGAACTAAATATAATACAGCACAGTCTCAATTATCCGAGATAATTGAACCAGGGCCACTTCAGATAATCGAAAACTCCGTAACGGATAATACGAAAGGGTCATCTTACGTAGGTAAATTATGAAATAAACTCGCTATTGTCATGCCTTGCGGCGTAGTACGACGTGTTTACAAATAAAAAAAAATTTGATATAAAATCTATTTTAAATGAAATATTTCTCTTTCCTTCATAATGCAGTTCTTGCATCTTTTCTTCGATTATCTTCAGATTATTTTGCTGACGTTTGCTTGTATTTGCTGAACTGGCAGGTTACATTTACAGCAAAAGTAATTTATGCGGTGTGCCGGTACATTTGTCGAAGTGAAAAAGACAAAGCACGCAAATATGTACGTCGGATAGTACGGAACCTTGGTTAATCGGAACAAAGATAATCGAGAGACTACTCCATTGTCTATGTCTATGTAATTACCCTGCAAACCGCTACTCGGCGTTTGATAAAGGGACGTAATTCATGGAATAAGCATGATACCTCACTTCAATCAAAAGAAATAGGCAAACAGGGACCTATCACATTAGGCCTACCCCATTTACTCCTTGTAGGCTATGCAGCAGAAATAGTTAAGGAAATCTATAAATAAGGATATTGTAGTATTAGTGCCACAATAATTTTTAATGCATTTCTTTCGGAATTCTCGCATGATAAATTTGAAGAATTAAAACAAAACAAATTAGTTGTAAATTTAGTTAAGCTTAACTATAGTTCCTTTATGAAATTTTTAAGTAGATTACATTAATTGTGATTGCATTGAATCAGAGGAACTAATAATATCGAATCTTTTAGAATTGAGTGAGAGAACAAACTGCTACTTTATGAGAGAAAAGGAAAATATCAGACACATCGAATAAGAAGCTGATTTCTCCATAAGACAACTAAGATTAATCAAAAAGTGTCATTCTGGATATTTTCCATTAAGTTCTAAAAAAGTATGTTTATGAAGCTGATGAAGCTTATTTTGGATATTGGAGAGATCCTGAATACAATAGATGATTACTGAAATTATTATTTAAAAAAATCGTGAAAAGAGCTTCCGCGAACTGAAAAACTTTCGTTTTCGATAGTATTTTTAGAGTATGCCAAAAATAACTGGGAATGTTGAATGCTAAAATGTAGTAAACATTACAAGTTAATCTTTTACTTAGATATATGGATTGAAGATATGCATATATGTGGAACAGAGAGATATGCAGGCGTAGAAAATGAATGAACTTACGTAATTTAAGAGAGCCTTTCTAATAGAGTAAGTATGTACTTGATCAACGTGATCTTTAGAATGTGCCATTTAGGTCATATTTGCGTACATCGACTCGTATGCAATTGAATTAGAAAATCAAAGCAATAGTATATCTGGTACTTGAAAAACAAATTTTTTTATTGAAATACCCATTTAATTTTTTCTTACCATAATGTTTTCAGACCAAGATAAAGAATAATAGTAAGGATTTTAAAAGTACGAAAATTCTCGCATACATTCAAGATTAATTTATAAATTCCATTTTTTGAAATTCCATTAATTTCACTCATATACGGAAAATGTATGTTTAGGATTGTAAGTTGAAAGAGATATTATCAGATTTACCTAACAACAGCAAATATCCGAACCTCAAAACACGTTTGATGAAGCAGAACTAAACAGTGAAAACACAAAACAGTTTAAATGGGAGAACTGCACTGCATACAACCTTTACAGAGAACGAAAGACTGGCCTTATATTAACGAGATCAACGCAGTAACCTTTGCAAGGTTAGTTTCAGCAAAGTGAGAGAGAGCGTACGGTAAAGTATTTCGATGGCTAGGATGGCGTACTACGGTAAAAGCTAGTACACACACTTAAATTGTATGGAGATACTACATGCAATTAAGCTCTTGTTTGAAGATAGAAAGGTTAATTAATTCCAATTAAACTTCTTAACATCGAAGTGAATTCAAGCAACTCTTTTTGTATCCACTCTCTTCTTTCAGAAGAGATTAACAACCAGCAAATTTTTGTAACAGTCCTCCATATATTTGAACTACATTGAAAGTTACTCATATTGAGATAATTCTTAGTTGTTTTAGATATTTCTTGGTTATAATTAACACCACTATTTACTTCTTTTTTAAGCTGGGACAGAATTCATCTGATTAATTTATGTCCAAAAATTCATTCAAGAATTTTAAATTTTGAGGCCTAATTTCATGTCTATATGAGCGCATTTAACGAAAGGAATGTCCAACCGATAAAATTCTTGATTTATTGATGAAGAGGCACATGAATTGAGTCCTAAGTGAAGGGCTCTACTTCACTGAAGCGCAGAGAACGGCACGGTGTTCTGTGCTAAGGCTCTTTATTGGGAAACCTTAAGTTATTAGAAAACATCACGCAAAACGTCTCATCAGTAAATTAGGGTATCTAGGTTTACTGTAAGAGCTTGCACATTATGCAGCCTTTCACGGAAATAATAAGTTTGAGATGCCGAAGTCACGAATGAATGAGAAATGCTCATGCATGAGAAATAATTGACGTTACGTTCAGCCTCGAAATTGGCAGTCAATGCCTCCGTTTATCCCAAAAAGGAGTCAAATATAAATTTATTCGTTAGATTTATATGCATTTTACAGGTCAAGACGTACAAAAACACTTAATTTTCCTGGAATCCTGTTTTGAATTTGGGAAGAAAGTCTTCGCTAGAAATCTCCCACTTTTATGAAAAATCATTTCATATTTCGTTACTTAATCTCGTTTAGTTCTACTCGATGGAATTATTTTGCTAATGTATTCTCATTTATAACTTCCTCCTTTGAAAGTCATGGAATATTTCGAGGCTAATGCAACTGCTGTATTTGGTCCTATTATAGCAAGATATATTTACATCACTCACGCAATTCCCTTTCCGGTTAAGCACGTTGTCTGCTTAAACATGCACAATGGTCTTCAATCGTTTCCCATTTCTGCATGAATCACTCATTTCAGACATCCATTCACCGTTTCACAAATACGTTCGTTAAATCCAGCATAGGCTATGCATCAAAATGAGTAGTTAAGATGGTCTCCACCTCACTCTTTTTTTCCAATCATTCCGGAAGAAACACCATTTTATATGTCATACCATCATTCATACATATGTTTTACCTGATTAAATGTATAGCTTCGTGAGTGGCTGTGGTAACTTATCCTTTCAATTAAAGAACTCCTAGTGTTGCAAATATCACTGCGGACATGAAAATCGCAATGCAATTAGCTCTTTACAGTCAGAGCAAACATTTATTGAACGTTCAATATGGCGCAACGGATATAGTGTCATGCTTTATGTTTCCTATTTACTCAGACTCTCTGACGTTAAACCTTCGAATATTCGAATTCTTCCAAAGTAGACACCACCAATCAAAAATTTAAAGCGTATACGTCGTTATAATTGGAAAATTTCGTAGTTGAAATAATCGTGACCATATTTCTTCAATCCTTATTTGGTTTTATTATTGGCTCCCACAAAGTTTCCTTTTTCTTGGGCCTTTTGAATTAACACTCTAAAAAATTGTTAAGAAATTATATTTTCTAATGATAAAAGCACAAAAGGCCATCAACCACCAGTCAACAGATTTAACAGAAAATATATCAGTAAAATTATGACTTATAACGGATATTTTTAAGAGATCGCTTATTTAGAAACTAGCAATGCTTCTTCCTTTGCTAAAATATGAGTCCTTCGGTTGATTGAGGAGCACATTCTGAAACACAGAGCCCCAACTGGTTTAACGGTAGTGTAGAACGATCTCGGTCTTAAAGGAAGTTTCTGTCGGGATGGAACGTACTTAATGGCGAATAATAATTTTCATAACGAGTCTAAAGCGAGCGAGTTGGTAAACGGTCAAATTAAGAACAGGACGATATTGAGTTACTGCGGTTTAGGCCAAGGGTAAAGGTAATTGGAGAGCGAATGGAGGAGTTAACGGAGAAAGGAGGCAACGGGTGGGAAATTTCGAGAGAAGGATACCGGAAACAAAATAGGTGGGTAAGGAAGAGAAAATGGAGGCCGTTGATTCGGTCTCAGCGGGAGGCGCAAAATCGTTTTGCAACCACCGCCTGTGGCTTCCGCAGTTGCCTGAGATTAAGGGTTAAATATGATTTCAATTAGGGAAATGAGGGATTCAAGAGCAAAGAAAGAGAGAGCAGAGTAGATAGAGAAAGGAGATCAAACGGAGTGATGTAGATAATCAAAGCCGAGTTTAAAGAGTCCCAATTAAGTTGATATCTTTAGTCTTTGCTCTGGATCTTCTAATGTGTAATAACAACAGATTTTTCACACATTGAGTGGAAAATTTTGAGGGGCCAACAAATAGGTAAGAAAATGTGTTATTCTTTGAGCAGAAGCCTTTGAAGGGTTTAACAGTAATTGTATCAATTTTCGGAAATTCGTAACTTAGCTGAGAGTGAAAAATCTCAATCTCACATTTTCCTAACATGGAACATGCATTACGTATTATTTTTGTCTCAAACTAATCCCATTACAAATGCTATCACATAATTTAAAATGAGGAGCATTTCTGGAGTGAAAAAATACAACGTGGTACTTTTAAATAAATAAAAAGCATTAAACTTTCATAAAATAGTCACATTTAAATGTGAAAAATGTTTAGGAAATCTGAAATTCGCTTCTTGGGAAATCAAAGGCCAACATACCAAAATCAGTTCACAGTACCTGAACAAACATTTGTGAATTAATATAACTGTATTTATGAGAATAAACTCCTATGTAGTTATATTTAGGATCATAAACTTGAAGTTACAGAACTGACAAATGTTTGGTAAATGACACATAAGAGCAACTGATTTTTTTCTTCGTCCATAGAATTTATTTAAATGGAACTAATAATTAAGTCACCTTCACAATGAAAGTATTCCATTTCTGAGAATAGTAATAAATATAGAATAGTGGAGTATTTCTCAAACACAAAATATAATCTGAAAGTAGAAGTATTATTTATATCAATCATCTGTAGACTAATTTAGCATATTTTTTATATAATTATTAATTATTTTGTGACGAAAGGAAAGCTTAAAAATAGCAATTGCTTCAATTCTAAAATATGATATGTGAATTATTAATACAAATTTTACGCAGAGAACGGCACGGTGTTCTGTGCTAAGGCTCTTTATTGGGAAACCTTAAGTTATTAGAAAACATCACGCAAAACGTCTCATCAGTAAATTAGGGTATCTAGGTTTACTGTAAGAGCTTGCACATTATGCAGCCTTTCACGGAAATAATAAGTTTGAGATGCCGAAGTCACGAATGAATGAGAAATGCTCATGCATGAGAAATAATTGACGTTACGTTCAGCCTCGAAATTGGCAGTCAATGCCTCCGTTTATCCCAAAAAGGAGTCAAATATAAATTTATTCGTTAGATTTATATGCATTTTACAGGTCAAGACGTACAAAAACACTTAATTTTCCTGGAATCCTGTTTTGAATTTGGGAAGAAAGTCTTCGCTAGAAATCTCCCACTTTTATGAAAAATCATTTCATATTTCGTTACTTAATCTCGTTTAGTTCTACTCGATGGAATTATTTTGCTAATGTATTCTCATTTATAACTTCCTCCTTTGAAAGTCATGGAATATTTCGAGGCTAATGCAACTGCTGTATTTGGTCCTATTATAGCAAGATATATTTACATCACTCACGCAATTCCCTTTCCGGTTAAGCACGTTGTCTGCTTAAACATGCACAATGGTCTTCAATCGTTTCCCATTTCTGCATGAATCACTCATTTCAGACATCCATTCACCGTTTCACAAATACGTTCGTTAAATCCAGCATAGGCTATGCATCAAAATGAGTAGTTAAGATGGTCTCCACCTCACTCTTTTTTTCCAATCATTCCGGAAGAAACACCATTTTATATGTCATACCATCATTCATACATATGTTTTACCTGATTAAATTTATAGCTTCGTGAGTGGCTGTGGTAACTTATCCTTTCAATTAAAGAACTCCTAATGTTGCAAATATCACTGCGGACATGAAAATCGCAATGCAATTAGCTCTTTACAGTCAGAGCAAACATTTATTGAACGTTCAATATGGCGCAACGGATATAGAGTCATGCTTTATGTTTCCTATTTACTCAGACTCTCTGACATTAAACCTTCGAATATTCGAATTCTTCCAAAGTAGACACCACCAATCAAAAATTTAAAGCGTATACGTCGTTATAATTGGAAAATTTCGTAGTTGAAATAATCGTAACCATATTTCTTCAATCCTTATTTGGTTTTATTATTGGCTCCCACAAAGTTTCCTTTTTCTTGGGCCTTTTGAATTAACACTCTAAAAAATTGTTAAGAAATTATATTTTCTAATGATAAAAGCACAAAAGGCCATCAACCACCAGTCAACAGATTTAACAGAAAATATATCAGTAAAATTATGACTTATAACGGATATTTTTAAGAGATCGCTTATTTAGAAACTAGCAATGCTTCTTCCTTTGCTAAAATATGAGTCCTTCGGTTGATTGAGGAGCACATTCTGAAACACAGAGCCCCAACTGGTTTAACGGTAGTGTAGAACGATCTCGGTCTTAAAGGAAGTTTCTGTCGGGATGGAACGTACTTAATGGCGAATAATAATTTTCATAACGAGTCTAAAGCGAGCGAGTTGGTAAACGGTCAAATTAAGAACAGGACGATATTGAGTTATTGCGGTTTAGGCCAAGGGTAAAGGTAATTGGAGAGCGAATGGAGGAGTTAACGGAGAAAGGAGGCAACGGGTGGGAAATTTCGAGAGAAGGATACCGGAAACAAAATAGGTGGGTAAGGAAGAGAAAATGGAGGCCGTTGATTCGGTCTCAGCGGGAGGCGCAAAATCGTTTTGCAACCACCGCCTGTGGCTTCCGCAGTTGCCTGAGATTAAGGGTTAAATATGATTTCAATTAGGGAAATGAGGGATTCAAGAGCAAAGAAAGAGAGAGCAGAGTAGATAGAGAAAGGAGATCAAACGGAGTGATGTAGATAATCAAAGCCGAGTTTAAAGAGTCCCAATTAAGTTGATATCTTTAGTCTTTGCTCTGGATCTTCTAATGTGTAATAACAACAGATTTTTCACACATTGAGTGGAAAATTTTGAGGGGCCAACAAATAGGTAAGAAAATGTGTTATTCTTTGAGCAGAAGCCTTTGAAGGGTTTCACAGTAATTGTATCAATTTTCGGAAATTCGTAACTTAGCTGAGAGTGAAAAATCTCAATCTCACATTTTCCTAACATGGAACATGCATTACGTATTATTTTTGTCTCAAACTAATCCCATTACAAATGCTATCACATAATTTAAAATGAGGAGCATTTCTGGAGTGAAAAAATACAACGTGGTACTTTTAAATAAATAAAAAGCATTAAACTTTCATAAAATAGTCACATTTAAATGTGAAAAATGTTTAGGAAATCTGAAATTCGCTTCTTGGGAAATCAAAGGCCAACATACCAAAATCAGTTCACAGTACCTGAACAAACATTTGTGAATTAATATAACTGTATTTATGAGAATAAACTCCTATGTAGTTATATTTAGGATCATAAACTTGAAGTTACAGAACTGACAAATGTTTGGTAAATGACACATAAGAGCAACTGATTTTTTTCTTCGTCCATAGAATTTATTTAAATGGAACTAATAATTAAGTCACCTTCACAATGAAAGTATTCCATTTCTGAGAATAGTAATAAATATAGAATAGTGGAGTATTTCTCAAACACAAAATATAATCTGAAAGTAGAAGTATTATTTATATCAATCATC
>KZ308314.1:171440-197061 GCA_000376725.2 Ladona fulva
AATTATTAATTATTTTGTGACGAAAGGAAAGCTTAAAAATAGCAATTGCTTCAATTCTAAAATATGATATGTGAATTATTAATACAAATTTTACCGCAATAGAATAATTATCGATAAAATATGTCGTTCATTAAATAAATATAGTTCCCGAAATTTTATCGAGGTAATTTGAATATTAATTTGAGATAGATTCTCTCTATTTACTTATTTAGGAAATGGGTTAATGAATTCGCGATAATAAATATTGGAAACACATGAAAATAAAGTGATTGGTCCAAACAAATTAATTTTCTGAATGTATTCCGTTTGTTTGAACATCATTTGCCATACCGCAATGGTTATGTAATGTGGGCTTCGCAGTAAACACGAGGCTAAAAAAAACTAAATTGAATGATAAATAAGTTTGTAATAAATGAGATTTAAATTGTTATTTCTCATTTAATTAGAAAAAGTGATTAACTTATTATATTATCTTAAACAAATCAAATTCAAACTCATAACAATTGTTTAAGAAAGCTTTTAAGGGTCATTTTCCATGTCTCTCGGCTACAACGACGATTCATTCTTGCAAATTACAAACTTTTCTTGGCCATCCTACGGAAGAGGAGGAATCAAAGATATTAAAGGGATGAATGAAATTCCAAGATGGTAAAGGACACTCATTCTTAAGAATTATTCTAAAAGTAGTCAGTTTTAACCTATGTGATTCAAAATGTCTTAATTATTTAACATGTGAGATTCATATACTTACCTTAAATCCCTAACCGAAAGCATAAAACTTTGGGATCTAAAAACCTCTTTTTTTATTGCGCACTATTAGAAAGATCTCCATCAATAAGTTTTTAATCTAAAGTAACTAATGATTGTAAATATACTCTAAAATAATTTCTCGTCATAAACAGTGAAATATTCCAATCCGAAAATACCCTGAAATATCACTTATTATAAATTTACTACGCTTNCGAGATTGAGACTAAACAGCCTCTTCTTAGATCTAACCCTTATAGATAGTAAAGGATGTATCGATTCAGTAATGTATGCAACTTGCTCCTTATCAGTTTTTTATAGTTTTATATATTATACGTAGAGAGATGCCAAAGACGTAATTCAGAGAAGAGGAGAAATTAGCTCCTTAAATATAAAAGTATAAAAACGTAATATCGTTGGTTGCTTTGCCAGATATGTGCTGGCAGTTAATTTGACCTAAATAGAATTAACTCGGCCGAAAATAAAATTTCTGCAGTGTCCATTTCGGTAGATTAGAACTGGATATCAATTGCGATTATTTGCCATAAAAAGACTGCGAGCCTCTGATAAATTATCTTTGAAAAATAAAAGAGCCAAGACTCCGCCCTGCTGCACAACTGTATTTTATTATTCCGCCCTTGTGCAGGAATTCTCCAAGTGGCATCTCTCCACGGGCCACCCGGATAGCACGACCTCTTTTTCATTTTTCGTCCTCTCTATCCTTCTCTTTTTTTACGCCATCACTATGCCTCTCCCTTTTTTAAGGCGCGCGGAATAAAAACAATCGAATCGCGAACTGCGCTCGCCCAAAGAGATTTCACGCATCCCCGGTCCCCATTTCTATTCCATTTGATTCTCTCTTTTCCCATTGATCGCGATCCATCTATCGAGATTCCTGTGTAGTTTCCAACCGTACTCTTAATCCGTGGGGTGAACCCTTCATTTTTCCAAAGCAGCTGCTCCTATAGAACAAACTACGGTCAATATTCTCTTTCTCTCTCTTCCCCCTCAACACCATATCCTTCCGCTTTTTCTTTACGATCCCCTTTCACTGCCTCCTTCGCTACCAGTTGGTCAAAGGTTATAAATTATCCAGCAGAGCTTTTTTCTGTAGGGGTCTGCATTGCACAGAGATACTTTTCCGATGTTTCCATTTTTAGAGATGTCCGATAAGGTATCGCTAGCTATAACAAAGGAATCTGAAAGTCGGAGGGCTCTGCAAAAAATGTTGATGTTTTTGTCTAGAATTTTAACCGATAAATAAATAATATTTGTGGCTACCTCTTTAATAGTTATGATTTATATTACACAGAAAAAAAACCTCCCAAAACCATCAGAACGTCTAAAATTCAGTCATACCTGAATAAAAATGGTATAATTGAGAGTTTAATTCCGATGAACAAATTATAAACAATAACGCATGGAGAATTTCACTTCAATTTTCATAAACATTCTTCTCTCGAGTTAACGAGAAGTATAAGATATCCAAGAGGAGGTGAGTAACCATTTAGACATTTTTCATCAGCAAATATCACAGTGAAACTTAAATTGGTAACATTGTATCGAAAATCCAAATAATCTTCGGATATGCCCAAAAGAAGGATACCAGCTTCGAAGGAAATTATTGAACTGAATTGCTCTGTATTGCACAAACATTGCACTCAATTGAAAAATAGTTGATTGAATGGGAAAGCGGACTTAAAATAAGAAGAATAGTACACTATTATACAGAGAAGTAGATTAGGACTTCAACCAGTGTATTTCACCCTTATAATATTGTAATAGTGGATTACTTTATTATGTACTTAGGAATGTCTCCTAAGAGTGGAAGAAAAGAAGGGATACAAAAGCAGGTGGATGCAAGTTCGTGCAAGAAGCAGAATGTTCACTATTATATGGGAAGTCAATTTGAGGAGCTGCCAATAGAGGCAGTTTTAGTTAGGTACAAGAAAACGTCTTTATACAACCAATAATGGTCGTATAAAGAAGTGTTGTACATAGAAGCATTAAAGCGCTGCCCTTTTAATAAGCGATGCCATCTCTTCACTCCAAGGAATAACATGTATGAAAAACAGCGACATGACCTAACTACTGAACTACCACGTCTCTTCCGCACTGTTTGTGAGCACTTTTCATTCCGCAAGAAAGTATTCCAGTAAAGTACACAAAATAAAGCAGCGACATCAACAACGTTTATGGTTGTTATGGTTAAGTATGGAAGAGGCTGACAAATGTACGCCTTTTTTATCAAGCAATAACAGCACTTTGGATGAATTATTGGTGGTGATAAGTAAATGATTCGTCACATCATTTACTTTCAACATAACATTTTTCTTAAATAACTTGTTCGATGGAAAGGTTTTCAATAGTAATGGAAGAACTATTAATTTCAGAATTTCTTTTGGATATTTCACATAATTCTGTAAATTTCAAGTCAGCAGTGAAAGCAAGTAAACTCGATATACCAGCTGTTCATATTTATCAAGGGAAAAGTTGAATGTGGCAACGTCAGGAAGACTCCTCTTCATCCAATGACTGAAATTCTAATAAGCTAATGTTTTGGCTCAGTCAGGTGCATTCTGCTTTGTCTAGAGCTTCACGTGAGACTTGGAGAGAGCAGTAGCGGAGTCAATGTTGAGTTTATCTACTTATGAACCTAAATCGAGATACTGCGACCGAGCAGTCGTATCCATTTAGTGAAGATAGTGGATTAGTTAACTTAGTTATGCATTGTGTCCAACGAAGGCATTTCATTCAACAGCTTAGCTAAGTTCCATCGCTGATATTCCTTTCGTGGTTTTGTCGGGGACGAACTCTGGAAAAATAAAAGCTGCCGAGAGATTATCCAAAGTTCCTCAGATGTTTTCCCAATAATTTATAAACCATGGAAAAAAATATTTAATGTTTCATAAAACATATTAAAATTAACTGCATTCCGTTGAAAGAGATTATATAATGAACATTTATAGCTAAAACAAAGGTTGAGTCAAAACAGAATAATAATAACATAACATATTTATTAGGGCGAGATTGAGACTAAACAGCCTCTTCTTAGATCTAACCCTTATAGATAGTAAAGGATGTATCGATTCAGTAATAGCCGATTAATGAATGAATGTGGAGTGAATGATGCTATATAAATATCAGATGAAAACTTTTAATGTGCTGAAACTACGAATGAAACTGAAGGTTAAGGAACACCGAAAGAAGATGTTTGATGTAGTGTGATACAATTAATTACCTCGATCATAAAGTTGGCTAGTTATTGCTATATAATCCTTTTTTTTCATTCTTCACTCCTCTCTTTCTCAATCGGAATGTTTGACGAATGGGGTGGATAACAAAGATGAAAACTTTCATTGAATTTTCATCGAACTGTTCCGTCCGCTGCGTGTTATTTTTCCTTCCTTCAATGCGACCTACAGTTGGCTGTTTTTTGGTCCAATAAAGGTATAAATCACAGTTAAACAGATGAGTGATTTTTCCACTATCCATCAACAGTCATGCTTCTTTATCGACGAATTATTTTTTTATCGATCAATCGGAAATCGTCAATTCCGGGGGAAAATAAAGGGCCACGTCATCATTGCTATGGAAGTAATTCATTTTATCGGCCACTGTTGCCTGCCATTTCCCTCCTTTCATTTCCAAATAAAGGGGGCCTGTTACACGTATTTCGCGTATTGCTACTTCAATATCATTGCAAATACTCAATTGTTTTTCTTCCACACTAACTAATTTCTTAGAAGATGAACACTGAACACTGATTACTTGTGTGTTATGTATCTTTGCAATCGAGAACTAATTCACGTATACATTCTATATACATATTATAAGTGAAAAATCAACATTCCTATACTGAATTCTAAAGAATATTATAAGAGGTGTCAATGAGAAGGGTTATACATTGTATCTTAAAAGGGTACAGCTTCCTATTTTCATGAAAAACGTAATCAACCCATGTATGTACCAACTGTGTCAACATTTGAACCATTCGGATCCTTGAAACTTTTTATGTGAACCTAATGCTTCTATTTGTTAGCACTCATTTAAAAAAATCTTCAAGAAACATTTTTACTTACTACTCGTAAAAATCTCACTATTTTTATTTCCATGTAAAGAAAGAATGGTACTTCAATGAGGAGGCTGTTCAATGCAAAGCTACTCGGGTGTGTGCTTGACCGCAAAAGGAAATCCAACGAATAGAAGAACCGGGTTCTATCCCCGTCATTGGAATTTTCGGTTCTCGCCTCTCGTGCGGTTTCCCATTTCATCCCTTCTACATGATTTGATTAGTTCTTCAACGTCAAGAATTCAACTGAATATTTTCATCAATTTTAACAAAACTATTGCTAAATACATTAGAAATAATGTATAAAAGACACAATTTTTTATAACAGCAAGTCTACGCGAATTTGGTTGGATCCTTTGTAATTTCAGTGATGTGACTGTTTAACTTTGCACAGTCTTAATGTCCACAGTCCGTCTATAATACTAAAAGCACCTGATGATGTTGCACTGCAACGAAACCCGGGTCGTTGTTAATAAATTTATGTGGAAGTTACAAAGTGTGTTCTTTTCTCTGCTACCATGAAGAACTTCCACAAAGTAACGCCTGAAACTATTAATTTTACTATTAATCTCTATCTTTAACTGAATTTTGTCGCCTTGGTAGATTTTAAATAGAGGAGACTATTGCATACCTTCCGAAGACTGTTCATTACGAAATTTAAAAAAATTAAGCTGCGGAAGAACAAGGAACATTGTACATGTAATGGCGAATTAATGCGTTATTGTGGTGATTTATAAGTAATCATGTAGCAGCATAGATTCGGGAGTTAAAAAGAATATCCTGAGTTTCAGTTAAACCTAATCAACGTATATACATTTTGTAGAATTATTTATTTTAAACCATATTTCATTTGTAATTCCTGTGTATTAGGAAGCTAAAATTCATTCAAAACAATGCCATCGCCTGCTATGATATATTTTTCTTTGATATATTGATACTATTTAAGGGTATACCAAATTAGGATGTGGATAAATTATAATTCCAATTATGTTGCTAACATGTTGTACAGGATATGGGACACGACAAGACTGAAATGGACGAGAGCCGACAGCAGATGCATTTTCACAGGATATCCTTCGGAACTACATCGAAGATCAAATTGGATCGACAGGAGATGCGACGCGAATCCCTATCGCTCCGTATAATCTTAGGAATTGCACATCAATTCCAATAATCCCACAGGATTCGATGCTGTGACTTCCCAACGACGTAAACTTTGATGTTATCGAAGTTAACGGTATCACGCACGCAAAATCTAGCAAAATTGCCATTTTTATGGCGCGATGAAAAGAAACAGTAAAGATGGAAAAAATGAAAACCAACGAAGCAATATTTTATAAACTGGTAAATCTTATTTTTATGAAAAAGCAATATAGGATATTATATCCAATAATATCTCCAAGTAATAATGATTGATAGCTCTGGTGGAAAAGTAAAAAAATCGATGTGACGCTATTCTGCAAAGATTTTTGGATTCAAGATTTCAGATCCAAATAATCATCCGCCCTCTCATCTACTTAGATCTATTATTAATCGCTCTAACAACCAATCTAATATATTTATCTTCAAATAAACTTGATTTCTATGAACGTTTATACTATTTATGAAATGAGACTATATCAGTGTTCCTTCTTCATAAGACACAAGAAAAATCATTTTCGATTTAATTCAAGAATTTCCATCCAATAAATATTTGTGAGGATTTATAATAATATATTCTAAACATGAAAGGTAACAGTATCCATCATTTGGTCATTCACAGGCATAAATTATTATCTAGTATTGAAGGTTTTCATCCCCTCCAGCCACATAACCTGCTTTTATTCTGAATTACGAACTACATGAGATTTTGTATTCGTAAACTAGTATCTCTGTCTTTCTCTCATTGTTCTATGTCTTTAAAATCCAATTTATGGTTAAATTATAATTAATATTATACAAATTATGCTTTCGTTAGTAAGTAAGTTAATTAATATAAATTCTCACTCTCTGACGTAAGATAGAATCATGGAATTTTCCTCTAAATACTATTTAAAAAATCATATAAAAATGTAGTAATGAGAATGGAGCACAGAGAAATGACAACATAGAAACTTCGAGGAAAGAAAGAGTGACGTGTAACAATATTTCAGAGAGCACAAAAGATAAATAAAAAAACATTCAGAAATATCACACAACCAGGGTATTCGTGACCGCCATGAGAAATGTTTCTCGTCACGTACACGCGCATTATATGAGAATACACGATGAAAAGCATCTCGCGCACAGAATCCCAGCAATAAAAAGATTACCCTCGGTAAAAGTAGTAAGTTCCAACCAAAAAGCGATAGTTGCTCTGAAAAAGTAAAAGTATGTGAAGATAGGCAGTCAATTTTAAAATCACGCATATTTTCATGCCGTTGGTCTTTCTTGAATTTAAGAATTTATTTTCCATTTTTTTAATGACACAAACTATGCAAAATTGGTGAAGTTAGCCATCATGTAACACAAGCAGAGGTTTTTCTCTCTAATCAAACAACAGTTAACATTGACTCTCCATAAAGTTATTTACCGTAACCGAGAATTTATTTGACACGAATATTGTAAGCCAAAATGTCAAATTTTTCATTAAGATGAACTCGGAGTGTTCAATAAACCTGAGAGTGCAACGCAATTACTCCTTCATTCCAGCAAAGAATACTAAAAAGAACTATCCCCAGAGACAATTGATTGTTCAGAAATATTATGAAGAGCTCAAACAAAAAACCAAATGAAGAGTATTTACACGATTCCTATATATGTATTACATTCGATACGAAAACTTATATCATTAATTACAGAAAATGAAGGAATGAAGATAATTTTAGATTGTCCCCGAAATAACTCCCCCTAGAAAGTGTTTCGATCCTTATTTAGAATACTTGTAGGATCTTCAGTTGTCATGATTTCAGTAATCAATAAACCTTAGAAAAACAGGTTAGTTTTGGTCGAAGTTTACAAACATATGAAGATAGTCAACAGCTTCCTAATTCTTGTTCCCCATGGTTTCGGAAATGTATCTCCATCATCTTACTGTTTATGTTTTGTTATGATGTACATGGTAATCTTTAATTTTTAAGTTTCTTTACGAAAGAAGACTCCAGCAAATAATTTCTTAGTTTTGCATAAATACGTGAGTTTAACGGAAAATTCGTTTTGTTTTTGAAATTCGCTTTATTTTCGCAGAATCAAACTTTGGTCGATACTTAAATAGGAAGATAGCCCAGAGCATTAATTGAGATTATTTATCTTTCAGCAATTGGCAGAGAAAAATTACCATTTTTAAATTTTGAGCGATCATTTGACTTACGGAAAGAAGTGACGTAAAGGAATTCGAAGGAGTGTCCCTAACGTGTATTGAAATATTAACTTATCCCTTAGCAGGATAAGGTTCTAAGTCTCAAAAATCTGATTGTATTAAGCATATCCTATATTGATGAGGGTAGAAGTTGTCATTGCCATATAGAATTAAATTTTTCTCCGGCCTAAACTAAAAACACATTCAAATTTTATTGCCTCTGGTGTTAGCTACTGATAAAGGAAGCCGGTTTCTCTAATCGAAAGTAAAGTATGTATGTTTTCATTACATTCTCCTTAGTCGAGACTTAAAGACAGCAATTAGATGTCAGGAATATATTTAGATGAGCGGTACTAACATTTAATTTCCTTTTCTATAGAATGAAAGAAGCATCGTAATCTAGATTCGATCAATGGAAAACTAATCAAATCTTAGTATCATCTTGTTTATTCAACATTTTTGCTATCTACGTACAACCACAACACCCAAACGTGCAATAAAACGCACGATCCGCGTTTACTGCTTTAACTTTTTCCACAATCCTCTTCCTTTGCCACTTAACCCTCGAGTGGGCAATGACAAATCTCCGACCGCGAACCCTACGCGGGTTGTGCCTGCGACGGACAGTTGCAAAATCCGGTCACGTGTCCTGTCAGCTTCTTCATCTCTCTGTGCCTCTCCCAGCCCCCCACCCCCAATGGTCGCTTTCTGCCATCTCCTCTCAATTTACTTTTATCCCTCCTTTATCAGCTCTCTCCCTTCCGTTACTAGGCGTTCTCTTGTCCCTAAATTAGCCGGCGTTCAACATGTTTCGCGGGGACTTAAAGCATCCACCGTTGGGAAATCACTCGTCCTTATTGCCCGCGACACTACATGTCGTGGCTGTGGTGGAGGTTCTTTTTTTTTCTTTTCAACCAAAATTTTCCTCGAAGTCTTATGCTCCCTAAAGTACAGCGCATTGTATTCATTCTTTCGTCCTTCGACTACGATCGGTACAGAAATTTCCCAACCCTGAAAAAATGTTGAATTCCCGGAGCAATTTTACAGGCATTTTTCTCACTGCCTCTCACAAGCTGTAAGAGCAGCTCTTGTCAGAGCAAGTTTGAGTTTGACATCAACTCAACCTCACACGTCCAAATCTATGCCTTTAATATATTTAGGGCTTTGCATTTATTTCATTGCATCGCAGAACTTAAGACAATCATTTAGGCATTTTTTGCGATCACCAAGGAGATAAATAAAAAAATATCAAAAATGTGAGTAAAAACCCGAGGGACAAATTCAAAAAAAATACAAGTAAAGGGGATAATAGAGAGAAAAATCTAAAACATCTATCATATCTGTAACGTTCTGTGAACAAGAAATATCATTAAATATAATAATAAAATAAATACAATATATTTTTTATCAATAAGAAATAATTTAAATTTATGAAAGGTTTCACCGCTTACTTTTAATTCATTCTCCTCCCAAAGCATTTACTCAGATATTTGTATCAAATCTTACGAAGTATTCTATTGTATGATTGATCTCGCATCAAGTATTAAAACCTTTATCTTTCGCTTCACCAACAATGGTTATCCTCTTGATTGTTTGCTGTGTATGAAGCAGTTTCTTCCCTTACTTTGAAAATGTTTCCACTTTTCCCATCCACATTTCAACGTTGCAATCTCCAATTAATCCTTTTATCCTTCTAACATTGCAACTTTGCCCGTCTCTTTTCATTCAGCCATCCTATTCAATGAATCAATCTCTTCTCAGAGTTTTCTCGAGCCATCACACCTAAAATTGTCGTCAAAGTTGTTTCTCATTGATACACGTGTATATTTATGATTCATAAATATATGTATCCATTGTAAAAGCATATCGCCCTACTAATCTATATCTGATTTATCATAGAAAAAAAATGACGACACCTAGTGAAATGCTCATTTTAAAATGGATCATCCGAAAAATAATGAACAAGAAGTGAAATTTATTCCATTTATTTGTTAGTATAAAATTTCCATATTTCTCTGATAAAGTTTTTTCCATTCGAAATGGTAGACAACTAAACAAATTAAATTAACTAGGAGTTTCGAAAAATGCCAAATTTCATCGATTTTTATTAGTTTCTTTGATTATTATTTCAGCATTTATGCTATTTCGATTATTGTTTACCACAGTGAGAAACCTTGAATATAATTTAAAACAGAAACCACACGATTTACATGAGCAATAGAGCGTTCGTTTATTCGGTTATTCCATACATAGATTGCTGAGATTTCAATCTTCGCGATTTCATCTACTTGTACATACAAATAATTTTTATCCCATTATCTATCATGTAAAGTCATGAGCCATGAACCCATATTTTAAATTTCTGGAATTATTAAATGCCGAAAATTTCTATATACATACTGTTTGAAATTAATTTGGCCATTTCATCAAAACCGCAAATATTTTGATGTGAAATTTTTAACATAATGGACAATTTCAATTTCTTTCGTTTCAAAGCTGTTCATATTCATTGATTTATGCAAAAAGCTCTGATTTGAATTCTGCATAGGCATCAAATTAATTAATATCCGCTTCCTTGTTACAGTCGCATTTCCATTTCGAAAATTAGAGTAACCAATTCCCATGTTATTTAAATTGCAACGCAGATATATAAGCATTCTTAATCCACCATTATCTATATATTCCGATTGATATACAAGCGTTAATTTATAAACTTTTCTCTCCCATTCACTTAATTTGATGAAGTAAAAATATTAACATCAGTATTATTTCCGGGACTTGTTTAATTTCACAATTCAGTCATCAAGCTATTACTTTGTTGACATTTATAATTAATTCTATCATTACAACATCTCTTATTAACACTTGCATAAATATCGACCCGACTATATGGCCGCGGAAAATCGTAATTTTTAAAATAGTATTAAATCGATAAAGCCGTAAAAAATACGAAAATACGCGATTCATCAGTAAATAATTAATCCCTCCCTTGAGGAGCAAGGAAAATGGTAATATTCTTTCTGGGTACATACATAAATGTTCTACCTTTCGGTAGGTCCATGTGCCCTAATATTCCCTATTCATAGCCCTTTCTTTCGCTACCTGGTAACTTACCCCATCCTTTATGTCATCTAACATTTTTTGCCTTTGCCTTTGCCTTCCCCTCTGTCTTTTCCCTTGCATTCTACCTTCTATTACATTCTTCAGCAATCCCTCTCCTCTCAATATCTGACCCACCCATTTCTTTTGTCGGCGCTTAATTACTTCAATTAAAACCCTTTCCTCCCCAACCATTTCTAGCACCTCTATGTTTGTTTGTTTTTCTATCCACTCTTTCTGGGTATGAGAAATCAAACATTTAAGAAATATATCATAAGAGTTGAAGTAATAGAACGAACGCTTTGGCTGCATAGTAAGCAAAGCACAGGATATGGACTATAATAATGGAAAAGGAGAGGAGGTTGGCGAAACGACGAATTGCAGAAGCATGAAAGTGGAATGGACAGAAAGATTAGAGCGCGTGGAATAATGGATTTCACCGTATGAGAGCCCTTCTCTTAAAGATGGACTCCCATTCCCAATTCCTTCCCCACTTTCTAATCCTCTCTTGTCCTCGAGTAAGGCTTCAAAACAATGGCAAAGCGAGCGGAGGTCCAAGAAAGGGACACCACCGCGAGAGACGTTAATGTTTCCACAGCAGTTTGGATGAAGAATTTCCATTCCTCCTTCGAGCGAGAGGAGATGTCATGTTCCGCAGTTCTATTCACTCACTTAAAGGGAGTGCGGTACATACGCTCATGTCTATGAAAATAGAACTAATAGTTAGAACAAAAGCTCAGAATCAACTTTTCCTTAACCTCTTTATCTCAGTATCAAGCAACCTTCCAATAGTATATGAATGCTTAATACATTATAATCAACCATTGTCTTCCAAAATTCCACAATAGCAATTGTAATAACCGGATCTAAGACCGGTTAATGCTACCAATTACTTACTTTACGCTTCGCTAATGAATTTAAGTAAGATCAAAGGAAACCAGAATTTGTTAAGTAGACTAAGGACGGAAAATATTATTGAATGACATCTACAGGGTCATGATCTTGCTATTAGTTATCTGAATACAACAATCTCTATTATCAAAATAAGAATTCCGGCGTAATTTATGACTTTTTAGGCATGTTTGGGAAGGGAGTAGTAAGACACTAATCAAGCCTATTTCTATCACAAATTTTCTTTCCCCTTTCTCAGCGAATGGTCTTTCGACCAAATGTCTCAGTGACAAAAACGCTATCAACGGGTGTTCCCATCGACCACCACCGAACCCTATATTTTATATTTGTTATTTATAGGTCTTTCTGCAAAAACTGCTTAAAGGTAGGTCTGCGACTTACTAAGTATGCTACGAGTTATATATTTTTTAAATGTTCGTAATAATAATTATTTTACGGAGTATATTTGCTAAAAACTAACATTGGATTATTAAATACAATGAAATCTGTCTTATGTAGAACCTTAAGCGGCAACCTGTCTTATCCGGCACTCCCCTATAACTCCCTGTATCATCCACAGATGACTCTCTTCAGGTAGACGTAACTTTATAAATCAATAATTTTCATTTTGATTATAACGGTAACCAAAGCCTATACACTAAGCAGCACCTTTGCAAACGAGGAAACATTAAAATAAATGTACCTAAACTGTGTGGTCGGTCTGACCCTTTTTTTTGTTGCTCATCGGCTTCAAGGAAATCATTATGAGCGGTAGAAACCCTCTAAGGCAGTTATAACCCCCGAATAAGGCTAATAGAATTGTTGATTATTTTAGGAAGTAGTGGATATAGGCTCTTATATTTGAAGTAATCTAACCTAACCTAACCTAAACTAAACTAGATAATAAAGGTATAACTAAAACTAATTATTTTACAGCTTTTTTTTCTTTTTTCCCTCCCCCATTTCCTCTTGGTGTGTGACTCAAGCAGAGTAACTTACCCAATTTTCGAGGTAAGGTCAAAGTCAAGGTACGTTTTTTGGAGAACTCTCTGGTTGGAGATACTCTTTATGGCCAGGAAATAAAAATAATAATGAAACACTTTTTCAAGGATGTGTCTGTTAAGAAATTTTAGAAAATTAATTTTTAATAAAAAACTTATTTTTGATTTGTTTTTAAGTTATTACAGATTTATGATAAGCGAGTACTATTGAGTTCATAATTTTACAGTACCATGTTGGGCGTTACATAACCATAACGACTTGGAAGAAGGATCCAGCATATTACGACTCTGATATGCACATTCATCCAGACTTTCAGCCAAAGCACTAAGACAGTGTAATGACATTATCGAGCCGGGTAAGAGCGCCTTCGTAAAATGTCAAGTAGTTTGATGCGAGAATGAAATTCCATAACCAGTTCACGGTACATCTACATCTACGTAAATACCCTGAAAGCCGCCTTCCAAAGTGTGGCTGGGGGTATAAACACCAAGTGTTTAAGTTACCTCTTTAGCATATCGTTTGTCGCGTTATCGTTCGCGAAAAGAATGAGTCCCTCAGACAACATGTCCTCGAATCTATTTCTCTTATTTTAGGCTCGTTTTCGGATCTGCCAAAGTAGCCGAAAAACCGATTACGTCTTCTGCAAACGTACTTTCTCTATATTTACGGAGCCTAGCTTCTAATCTCATATCTTACAAGGATTCCCAACCTGCGTACATACATTTGTCAAGCATTTGGATCCTTCAATTCTGATGAAAATTCAATATGCTACAAGGGTCAGGCAAAATATGATTTATCAAATTTAATACTTTGACTTTTATCTTGATAGAAAGTTTACATTTTTGCATTAAGATTTGAGCAAATCCATTTTCTACGCAATAATATATTCCATCCTTCTTGACATTATAGTTTATTGTCCCCTCTAACCTTCCTTGGGTCATTACTAAATTATTTCGATTGACTTTAAGTCTTCCGCATATTTCCCATCTCACTTCCACCTCTCCTCTCCCTTTTTGCTTGCTTATCCACTTCTTCCTTCATTCTCCCACCACGATTCCTGATTCATGTCTTTCTTTGTCGAGCGGCATTTTTAAATTCCTTTCAGATGCTTTCTCTCCCTTCAAGATGCCATTGTATCCCACTCTCTTTCCTTTCAGGCGAATACCTTTCATATAGTCGCAAATTATCTTTCCTTTCTTCCCTTTTTCATTCGCCTCCTATTTACTCATTAAATTCCTATTCTTTTTTATCGACAATCTTTCAAGGAGAAAAAGAAGGGAAAAAATACACTTTAGAAACACAATTTCTAAAGAACCATCGGAGCAAATAATTACATAACTCCAACGACCTTTTTAAAACTACTGACATTTTAGAAGCGGAATTTATCCTCATTGATAAAAAATGTCGGTAGAGAGTATTAAAGATAACGAAATCCAAGAATGTTCATTGCAACCTTAGCTGACGGAATTATCATTTTTGAATGGAGTGAGTTATATTTGTAACTCACTTCCTTAAAGTGTTTTCTCACTTATATTCGTAAGAAAGCTTTATTTTAGGAAATATGTCGAAAAGACACCCAACGCGGACATACACGTGCATATTCTACAGCGTGTTATCTCTAATGAAAAGGACTTCTTAGAAAGTCATGCCATGGCATTAAAACATTTTGAGAGCATAAACAATCTTAAATTCTGTGTAATTTATGTAAGTTAAATGTAAAATGATCAAATCTAGTTTTAGTAATGGAACGACTAAAATCCAATAACTCACCTTCCTCGTTAAATTTAGCACTGGTTTTCACCTCGTTAAATTTAGCAGCTGATCGGATGCATGAATGCATCCGATCTGCTGCTAATGAATTGTGTCTATATTCATTCGAAGAGAAGGAATGAGTGTTATTCTATTATGGTCTTGCATCATCATAAATAGTATTGCATATGGTCCACTTGCCCCTTACCAAACGTACGTAGCTGTCACTGACTTCATCAAGTCACCAGCCGTTCACATCACTGTTAAAAGAAGACGCACTTTACTTTCTGGAAACACAATATGTATTCTTTTAAATTAATAGTCGATTAATAGTATAGTAGATAAAGAAAAATTTGGAATGTAGAAATTGTAAACATTCAAACTTAAAAGTAATTAATGATTCATCATTGACTTCTCCGAGCCTTTTGTGTCTTTATACACTCCACAGGCCCTTCACGCACTCTATATATACTTGTATTCTCCAATCTAGTTGCTCACCAACTTTTCTTTCTCGGAAACCCCTTATTCTTGTCGCGGACCACTTATCTAAAATTCAATTACAATCATAGTAAATAGTTTTATTTGTACCTGAATTTCGCTAATCGATCCGAAATATCTATCCCGCTTTCAATTTGAAATTCACTTTGGATAACCAACAACTGAGTAATTGGTTACCCTCGGTTAGTGAAAATATAACGAGGTTCTGGATGCCTAATATCTACGGAAATCTGAAATTTACTCTTCCAACAAACGCTTTGTAACCTTTACAATGAATTAAAATTAATGCTTTACCCAGAAAGAATACATGAATGTTCTCCTTTTTTGACCTTAATGATTAATCATGTTGACCCCTGGGCAGAACGTCTATTATTTTTTGATTCGAGCTATCATCTAACAGCGTGTTAAAGAATAAAGTATTTGAAGATACTTTAAGGGTTATTGTAAGATCCTCACCCCTCTTCATATTACAACCTGCTTTGTCCTGCATTCCTCCCTTGATAAACTCAAAAATGCCTTCCAAACTATTCCGTAAAAATTAGGAAGAGCAAGCGTTCCCACAGAGTTCCAACATGCTTTGAGCCCACCACATAAATTTGTGCGTGTGTTCCTCCTAACCTCCATGGGCGCTCACTTTTGTCATCGAAAAATTCCTGGCACGTTAAAAACTCTTCGCCCTTTGACCGGGGCTCCCTCTATCGGATTTTTCTCTTTTTTCCTCCGCACAAATCGCCATCTTCCTCGAAGATAAAGATTTTATTGTAGCCCTTTGTCTCGCTATTAAACTACCTCGAAACCTATCTTAAAATGTTCTTTCTCCACTTTCTTTCTTACTTAATGTCTCTTGACGGCCGCTATCGCTGGAAAGGCGCACATCCGCTCTCTTTTCAAAAAGACGACGGAAATGACTTAGGCTTCCTCTTTCGCCATTATCTTACTCGCTTGATGATTTTCATTTAAAATGTCGCACGAGGACCATCAAATGAAATCTTTCCCTTCCTATCCTCATTCTAAAAGGACTGACACACCTCATTTATTCTAAATCAATTAATCTTACACTGCGGCTTACCCTACGTTTATTAGGTTTGCTGTTAGTGCTGTGGGGAGTCTAAACCACAGACACTCAAGTTACATATCATAAAGGTTCCATATGCTAATTTTACGACATAAAAATATTTCTTTTAATACCAATCATTCGTAATCTTTTGAAGATATGTTGCATTACATTTATGCTTTGTAGGAAACATGATTTTCGTTTTAGTGCAAATACGCACCGGAAAATTCTAAACTAAAAAGGAATGAAAAATTTCCGGTACATAATCTACTTAAATGTTTAGGAATGAACTGGAAAAATCATCAGTTATACAGCTGCGAAAAAAGATAATGATAATAGTATTACAGCACTAAACTCAGAAGTATCGTGTGACTTATTGTTACGTACTATTCAGTATTCGGGTCAGGCCTAAATGATCCGTAAATTAAAATCGCATATTTAGATTAAGGTATTTTATTAAGGAGCATCGGTTGAATGTATGCTAAATTAAATACTTTATTGAATATAAAATGTGACAGTCGTTGTTTAAAATTGGGGATGTAAATTAGTTAAGTAGATCCTACGCATATACTAAAGGATTAATCAACCAAATCGACGAACACAAGGTTAAAGGGAGACATCATATCTTCTTTTTGGAGTATTTTCCGCATGCATAAGACGCAAATGTAAATATAATATTTTCAAAGTCCTACGAAAACTCGTCCTCAAAATTATCTCCTATTTATGATATTCACCTCTACTGCACCGTTTTTATATACAAGAAAATTTATTTTTACATTTTTAGAATAATTTAAATGGATCTTCGTATTTGATAAAAATACAGTCGTAAACGAACCACAGTAATACAGCTTATCGAACGATGAACAATGAAAAATTTCAACGGAATTACAGCATTATCAGTTAATTACTGAGATTTTCTCCACTTTTTTAATTATCGAATGTGGTATATAATATAAATAGTGGTGTTATAGAAAATAGCAAAATCTAAAATTCACGAGCACTTCACACTATTTTAACTTCCTCTGATCATCGCCAAATATAGGAAGTGATAAATTCCAATAGTTCGTCGCACGGATGTCAAAGTTAGGAATTATGTATCGGAATTCTTAATGTAGAATCAAGAAAGATATCAATTTTTCAGGTTTAAAAACACTCGAAGAGAGGTTATACTACAGAGATTATGCGGACCTCCGAGATAACGGCGCACAGTGGTCTGGAGAGCCCGTTTTTGCGGCCAAAAGTCGATTTTTCGTACTTTTTCGTATGGATCGAAAAACTTACTCCTATTGAAGATAAATACCCCTTTCAATAGAAACTGGTCGAATTTCCTTTCTGGTAACCATTAAAAATGAGAAATAGGCCTTCAAACATGGGTGGCGTAGATGAGCCGGATTTCTCAGAAATTTTGCGACATCTTCGCTCTTAAAATTTCACTACTAGAATTGCTTTATTTACAACGAATATTGTTCGAGTTTATTATCACATTGTATTCTTAAGATCTATAATAATTTTATACTCTATTTACCCTTAGATTTGTCAAAAGAAGAGTATTTTCCTGGATACGTTTTAATTCCCGATCAATTAAAAAGATGTTGACTTATAAAAAAACCACCCTCTACCACCGCGTTCTCGCATAGTACAATAAGTTTTAATATCTATTTACTATAAGATGTCAAAAAAATCAGCTGATTTTAGCTGCTTTTCCGTTCGTTATTTGTCGATTTGTGACACCACTCCGCCGAAGCTGAGTTTGCTAGATAGGTGGCTGCCAGTGTATACAATGGAATTTCGCTGAAATATTTATGACGCTATACCCATGGTATTTCATGCCTCCAACATTGCATAAGGTGCTCATTCGTGGTGTGTTTATCATAGGTGCAGCACCACTTCCTATTGGGATGTTTTCAGAAGAAGCGCAGGAATCGCGCAACAAAGATTGCAGTATAAAACTCTCTAAATCTACTCGAAAAATCGACTTTTGGCCGCAAAAACGGGCTCTCCAGACCACTGTGCGGCGCTTGGAATGCTTCTTAACTTCTAATTCATTAAGGGTCGGGTTACATTTTTCCGCAGACTAATATAAATCTATTTTGAAATTGGTATGAGATTGAATTTTACGCAGCATGAGCAGTCTTAAGCGGGATTTTTATCATGCATTGATAGATAAAGTGACCGGAACCTAAAGAAAAGCGCGGAATTGCCTTTTAAGCGGGCGCGTTTTGGCTGGGTTTAAAAGTATTTTATGTCCATTTATTAATAATTATTAAATATATTTTTTTAAGTATTCATATTTTTTCTAATATTTTTATATACTAGAATGATGTTTCAAATTTCGGTTCACTAATAACTTAAAAGTTGTGATAAATATTGAGAGATTTTTTAACAAATAATCAAAATTTTAGTCAATTTTAACTGTAAATTTTTAACATTCCGTGCGTATTGAACCGAATCTAATTTTTTTAATGTGTATTATTTGAAACTTCTAGAAGTACAGCAAACTTTATAAGCAAGTAATTACAAACAAGATTTAATCAATGAACGTAATAATTTTTTTCAAAAGGAAGCAAGTTGCGACATACTGAAATCCTTGCAAACATTTTACCATGTTATCTATTTTAGGAGTAATAACTGAAGTCAAATGTCAAAACATCTTTTAGCACGTTATCTCCATTTAGAAAATCAAAGCAAAGAACATATCTCAAAGCAATTGCAAGGTAATAATGATAACAAACGATGCAACGTAAAAACAAAATGGCTTCCTAAATCTCAATCAATAAAATCACATGAACTGTCATGATCTTTTAGTTAAAACTGTAAGGTTCAGTATCTACCATAAATATTTTCCACGTGTAAACCTTACCTCTAGAACGAAGTGCCTATAATATCATACCTAAAATTGTTGATCCAGTGCATTCATTCCTAATACAAACCCATTTCGTTCAAATTCTCTCTCTCTCATTCGTCCACAAACGCCCACGCAATGCAATTTTCAATATTCCTTTTCGCAATTTGGCAAACCCTCAACCATCTCCTTCCCTTACAAAACCACTATTTTCTCGTTCCCTACATTCACACCCTCGCTCGAAAAAAATCAAGACATCTTAATAGCAGTCGTTCCCTTTTCATATTCCACGTGGCTTGTCTTTATTTCTCCGTGGAATTGTCGACCAAACAAAAAAGATAGGCCGAGTGGAAAGAGAATGAAAATCAACATTCCCTTTCTTGCTGAGGCCTACCTGCTGTTTATAAGAAGGATTTCCCTTAAAAATACAGATTTTTAGAGAGACAGAGGTGAGGATAAGCGAAGAGGTGGAGAAGAAAGGTATAAAATGAGGAAGAACGTGGAAGAGAGAGTGGTGAGAATAAGTTAATGGGTTTCTGGAAAGGGTTAGGCAGAGCGGGATGGGGTTAAGGAACGCAGGTTGATCCGAGAGAGGGAAAATGCTGGAAGCCACAATGTCTAAGGGGGCGGAAAAGGATGAGAAGAATTCAGGATGATGGATGGCTTGAGCTAATGCATGGATTCTCCAAGAGTGAGGCGTTATGGAGAAGATGAGGTAGTGTTCCTGTGCTTATATAGTGCGCTGGATGAGAGGGATGTGTCTAAAGAGCTGCTCCATTCAGGATAAACCGATAGGTCTCTTCTGTACACATTCCCAAGATTTTTGGATCTCTCAATTGGAACACAAGGAAGAGTCAAATTACGAGTAGAAAATAAGGAAATAGCAACTTCATAGAGGGATACAGTTCGGGGTATATCTAACGTATCACGAATATTAAGTTGCGTTTAGTATTTGGATCGAATATAAGTTCCTACGGAAGATGTTTGGTTTCTAAGATAAATCCAAAATAAATCAAAAAGCTTATTACTGTCTAAAAGGTGAATTTTTCATGCATATAAAATGAAATTAATTGAAAAAGCTTGCAGATGAATATCTGCAACCTTTTTAAGGAGTCAGTTACATCTTTAAGGTGTATATGTAATTTAATGACATTTCTGTTCATACTATTTATTATCTCAATGTAATTCATGAACTGCAAGTCATGAATTCATACCAGAAACTTAACATTACTACACCTAATTATCACATTCGATCCTGACGATGTTCTTAGAATATAATACCACATAGTTAAAGTATACTCCAAGATTTCAACAGAACTGGTGTTGCTTGGTTTAGCGCGATAGCTTTACAACGTTAGGTCTCAAGTTCTAGTCAGAATACTTTTCTGAGTGTTGTATAATGTCACTTGCAAGAATATAATGATCAAAAGGTTTCCTAGTTCCATATTCCTGGTTTTGAGAATAATACAACGTATTAGTTGCATACTTTGAATGGCATATTAGTCAAGGAGCAGTTAAAGCTCAAATAGAAGCTACAGGGAAATTTTTACCACTCAAAAGCAAGAAAAAGTACTCGTATACGAACCATTCTGTAACATGAAAGGTATCTCATTATTCACAAGAATATCAGCCAGGACGCATTTACCTTACCAAGGCTTACCGGTTAAAACATTTTTCATCATTCAGTGCCATCAGAATAAAGTATATTTTCCATTACTATACGTCAAAACAATGCATTCCGTGATTTTAGGGTATAAGATGCGCTGATAAAGTTAAAAAAGGAATGGTAACTGCTAAGAAAACTTTCATGAAGCGGAAATAACTGATGATGCAGAATATTTATATAATGCTGGGGAAACTTTTATAAAAGACTCAGCCAAAGAAATATTATTGAATATGCATTAAATCTAGGCAATAAGGAATTTTAGGGAATTTGGAGAAAACTAAAAAAGTTGTTTGGTTGGAAAACATGATTAAGTTTAGTAAAAAAAATAAGAAAAAATCTTTCAGAAGAAGAATTAAAATGAAGAAAGAGGAAAATGTTGGAACAGATAATTAAAGTAGGATTAATGAAGTAACTGAAGGTAGGATGAAAGGTAGGTGACAGAGGGGAAGAAAATAGAAACGTCGCTCGATGATACATATCTGCATCAAAATAAATACCCTGCAATCCGTCTTCCGGCGTGTGGCAAGGGGTGTAAACACCAAGCGTTCGAGTTACCTCTTTAGCTTATTGTTGTCGCGTATCGTTCGCGGAAAGAATAAATCCCTAAAACGACTTTTCTTTGCATCTATTTCTCTTATTTTACTGTCGTAGTCGGAACGGCCGAAGTAGCAGAGGGGTCGCATAATACCTATTGCGTCTTCTACAGATGTACTTTCTCTGAATTTATCAATCAATCGCAGCCTAGCTTCTAATCTTCTTTCTATAATCGATTCTCAACCTGCGTCTGAAAGAGCATCTGCACAACGCTTGCTTTTCCATTGCAGTAATTTTAAACACTTTCTCGAGTTTCTGGATACACGTTTCATCCGCTGGATTGCCGCGTATTCCATACGGGGCCCGATCAAGATCAAGGTAGAGTAATATCGCTCTTAAAACTTTTCATCGCTTCTGCCTTCAATTCGCTTTATAAAAATGAGCTTTTCAGTCACTCAGATTTCAGATCATTCCATCATGTGTGATCTAGCTCGAGTAATTTGTAAAAGTAATTGCGATATTCAACTGACTCGAAAGCATTTATATTCATTCCAATGATTCTGCACGGGTGGTTCTGATCCAATTTTCTTTCCGAAGACATTAACTACAGAGCATTTATTTACATTACGATAAGATCTTGTTTCCATTTTTCTCACCACCTTTGGATATGAGCTAAATCGTTTGATAGTGAAATGCTATCTTCGTCGTTTAATTTATAAATTAAGAGGATAGTTTTTATAGAATTAAGGAATACGTGATAACTAACATTAGTCAAACTAGAGACTCATAATAATATCACTGACTTACATTCAAAATACACCAGTGCGGAAATCAAAAAATCATCGTCACCAAAAGTTGAGCTTAATAATACTCGTAGTATACTAATAGATATTGGAATTGAATGTTAATCAGCTTTTAGCTCTCGTAAGCTTAAGAAAGCTTTCTTTAGGCCCATAAACCTAGCTTCATGACTACACTTCAAGATCATCGAACTGAATTCCTCCAAGGTCGCGCGTGTTAGTACCTTTGCTGCTGTACGGTGTCGCAGGGAAGATTCAGTGAAAAGAAGAAAGACACTAGAAGAGGAAAAGCCCGGATTGGGCACCTCGGGCTTTTGGCAAAATAGCAGGAATATGCACATAATGGGCAGTTACGGCCCTCGGGACCGCCAAGCACTTCCAACTTCATAGCTTATCCTCTCCGCTTGCGCGGAAACTCAGTATTTTCTCCTTCCCCTTAAGCTTCAAGGATAGAAAGGGAAAAGAGAAACCCACATGAGAATTTTATCTCCAAATGGCCGTGCGAATATTCTTGGAAGCGTGCGCAGATGAACCTTCGTTTTATAGAAGTTGATACCGCCGAATAAATGCTGGGGGTGTTCACGCCTGAAAAAATGATAGCTTGTGGAAGAACGCTTTCAATTATACGCCGTGGGAAAAAGCGTCGCCTCCGCGCCGGTGATTTTTATATTTATGGTTTTATGAGGTGAAGATGCGTTGGGAAAGGTAATGATGTCGAAAGGAAGATTAAGTACTATCTCGCCAGAATACTGCAAGATAATGAAGCCACTGGCCTGAGTGAATTTGTTCATTTATTGCTATTCTTAATTTTTTATGACTTCTCTTCAAGGCAACATGAGAATCTGCCTATCCTTCGCATACTTCATGAAATTTCTGTTATGATCGTCCAAGATAAATTTCAACCAATGTTGCTGGTTAATTTGTGTTACTGCAGCGAAGAAGTGTTATATCTGGTATTACGATACCACTGGTCAGATGCCTAGAATTTGATTGAAACAGTAATTATATATCCGGGATAATGAATGGTCTTCAAGATCTTATAATGGCAGTTTTCTCTTAATCATGAGAAATATATTCGTACAAATTCATCTAAAACGGAAGTTTATTACCTTATTTCCATCATAAAAAAGTTCTAACACTATCGGTGCCAGATGCCATTATCTCATACAATTGGAAAATCTCAGCAACCTTAAAGGATAAAAGAAGCGGGAAATAGTAAAATTGTAACTTCAGTGATGGACATTAAGGTTGTTCTGGTGACCTCTCACAGCGCAGTAGACGTAGAGTTTAAATATGGAAGAAGTGGGTGTGGCCACAGCAATAGCTATAAACGAACGAGGATAGAGACGTTGGTGGACATAAAGCCCCATGCTGGCGAGCTAAGGCCGGAAAAGAATTGAGGCGAAGGGAAGTGGTAGGATTGGGGAAACTGAGGTTGAGAAACGGAGACTTTAATGTAAGAGAAAAGATTTGTGAAGGTTTGAGGGGAAGATGAAGCAAGAAGGAGCGGGTGAGGAATTTATAAGGATTAGGGGTGTATTAGGACATCGCATGCTAAAGGGTTTTTCCTTCTTCTGCACCTCGGCTACTAATTTTCTCTTAGCCGTACTTTGGCCTCTTAAATCACTCTACTTCTTCTTCTTCGTTCTTAGTGCTCCATACAACCAGATGAATTCCATATTCTCAGTTATAGGTTTATATAACTTTGTGATGAATTTGTCAAGTACTCGGAAGCATTTAAGAATAGCTGAATATAAAGATTAAAATTCTTATCTTCTCGTGAAACAAAGTCATATCCCTTAAAAAAAAACTTGTTATCATCTTCATATTAATCAGAACTGTGTTTCTAACAGCTTGTTAAACAATTTCTACTGTGGGTCATTTAACTGCGAAGTATTTCTCGTCTTAACGCAAAGACAAGATACAGCCTAACATCGAAACTTCATGAAGCATTAGGAGACACAACTGAACACTAGCGTAAGAAAGAAGCAATGATGAAAGAGACATAAAATGCGCACTGTACTGTAAATATGGTGGACTCCGATGAACTTCCTTTCCATAAAAGACGGTCGAAAGAAAGTCTTGCGAAACAATAAAACCGAGCAAACTCAGTTATTGAAAGTGTGTAGATGAAAAAGTAGGAAAGAAGAAGAGGAAAAACATAAATTGACTTTTCGCTGTATGTTAAGAGGTATATGAAAAGGTAAATAAAATTCTTGATAGTGTAACTTTCACTTATTAAAAAGAAAATTTAGTTTTTTGTGAGTCTGCATTTCAATTTCCAGTTTTTGCCTTCACGTTTTTCTCTTTTATTTCGAGGAAAAAATAAATCTAACTAGTCAAGAGACTAATCGAGCATACAGAATATATTTTAGAATATATTTTAGTTTATTTTTTATATTTTCTCGGCCCGATACTCGGCTTATTTAAGTTCGAAGAAGAAGATAAACATTTTTATGATTTATTAATTCCATTTTTATGATTAAGATATGGCAACACTGGTTCAACATTTACACCACTAATAACAATAACTCTCATGTTGAAAATAGGTTTTGATACGGAATATAAGAAAGTGTTTTGCCAAATATCAGTGGATTTGAAATACACACTGAATCCCAAATTGTACTATGCCTGAAACTAGTTCTTACATAACATTTCCATACTTCCATATCATAATAGAATTGAATTTTTGACAGTTATGCTGTAAAATAACTCTGCATTGCTGGGTACAATGCTCGCTGTAAGTACTAATTTAACTCAATCTATTTAAATAAAATTAAAAAACAACATCTAAAATAGAAAATATTTCAGTAACTCTATCACCTACCCTTTAATAACCACTGAAAACGTCATTACGTAAACGTGGAACTTCTATAGTAAACCTAACAGGCCTATGAAAAATGATTTATAGAAACATCTGTACAATCAGGATATCCTTGTGCCCGTGGCTTGAAGTTTAGTTTTATTATCAGAAACCAAATCACTTCCAATTAGGCATAGGCATCTAGATAAAAAGAAAGAGAAAATGGACGCGGCTCTTACAACAAAAAATATTTACAACAATCTGTTAGACAGTTTGATGAGATCTTACGATATTTTCAGTTCAAAGGACACTCAAGAAACTCTATTAAATCCGCCGTTCTAAAACGAACCCGATAGTTAAGCTATCATCATCAAGAGTAAAAGAATACTAAGGTACATTCCCTTAGTAAGTAATTAGGAAATCACAAGGATTAAAGGAAAGGAAGGTGTCTTAGTAGATTATAAACCTACGGAAAATCCCAAAGGAATAACAAGTGTGAAAAATAGCGACACGACTGGGACTCGAACCCAGGTCTCCCACTTTCCGGG
>KZ308314.1:197212-276281 GCA_000376725.2 Ladona fulva
GGCTGCCTCTGTGAGGACCTCGGACGGCAGGTTGTGCCACTATGTGGAGACTGCCAGTCTTGCTCACAAAGCATTCCCTTAACAGTGTGAGAGAGACGCGGCACGGTAGTTCAGTGGTTAGAATACCTGCCCGGAAAGTGGGAGACCTGGGTTCGAGTCCCAGTCGTGTCGCTATTTTTCATACTTGTTATTCCTTTGGGATTTTCCGTAGGTTTATAATCTACTAAGACACCTTCCTTTCCTTTAATCCGTGTGTAATGTATCCCTGGGGATGGAGAGAAGTTTCAAAACTGTTTCGCAGTCTTATCCTGATTATATGGTTATACATACATACAATTTTCCCTGGAACATTGTATGTTATATTACGGTATACCACTATATTTATGCTGTTACCATTCAGCGTTTAGCGTGTATTACGAGTACGATACCATTTTGGAAATTGTTCCGCATTAGATTCAATACTGTAAAATATTTTCCGTGTGCTTCTTTCATTTTCGTTCATTTCCTCCGCGGCATTTTCTATTTTGTTACCTATTGCAGGGATGGCGAACCTCTTGAGGCAAAAGTGCCATATTTGACAAATATGAAGGAATTGCGTGCCAATATGTTGCCAGAACAGCGAAATTCTGTTAATATCTATTTTACTACGTCAATGATGGGATGAGTATGTAATAATTGACGTTAATAATCATTAATTATTATAACTAATGGGCAGAATCCATATTCATTTATTCTGGGGCTTAATTTCTAAGTGAATAATATATAATAAGGTTGGTGAGGGTTCCGCGTGCCAATAATATTCTCTCTCGTCTCTCTCTGGACACGTGTGCCATAGGTTCGCCACCTCTGACCTATTGCATTCCACTCCTTGACGATCAAAGAGACGCAAGAGAATGCGTTTTGTCGAGTATCAGTGATCTCGACTCTTATCTCAGCCAAGGGAAGCGATGTCGAAGACGAAGACAAGGTGAACGAGCAGATGGAGTGCAGCGAAAGATGTAATTGGTCGAAAGAAATTGCTTGAGACGTTAGAGAGAACTGGCGATCACCACGTCAAAGACGATGAGGCAACGAAGCGTGAAGGACGCGTGAGACACGAAATAAGTTCCCCCGATAACGAGGGAGTGATCTAATTAATAAGAAGTGTGCTTGTATCACCGCCTGTCTCCTATAGTGTCAATTGAGGGAAGTGCTGTGCTTGGCATTGAAAAAAGAGAACATTCTGAAAAATTACCCGTGTGCGCCCACAGCACACAAGTCATGATGGAATTTTACTTTAAATCCAGTTAAACACACTTTCACGGTGAATATCAAATTAATTTATTATTTTTCAATATTTTTGGGTATATGCCCAGGAATATAATCCAAATCGCTGATATACAAGGATACTGCACAATAACTTTCATCGAGTTTAAATTCCATAAACATATTCTCAATTCTCTCTATATAAAATAGGTCCCAAATAAACGTATTCCCTAATTTTCTAAAAGAAATCTCTGATATAAGTATAAAGCCAAAAATATAACTCCATTTGAGACTTTTGAATTAAATCGCGATAATTTTATCTTAATGACTTAGAAGTCGAGATCGTTGACGAATCCGAACCCTAATTCCACATTTGGGCTAAAAAGTATCTATCAAGTATCTCGGTCACTTCTTTTTGTCATTTTCCTGGGACGTAACCATCAGCTCTGATCTCCATCCCTGAATGTATTACGATTGATGCAATATATCCGAAGTTATTTACACATCAAAGGAATGGGCTTCCGAAAAATCCAAAGATAAAAGATTCCATAACAAGATTTTAAAAGTTATAAACTCATAGGTAAACTGAGAGGGTATGCACTTCCTCACTCTCTCCTTTAAAGAAATTTCGATATTTTTTTTAATTAATAAATGAAAGCCAATATAGCATTTACCATTTAACAGATTCAATTAAATTTGAAATGTTCCATAAAGTTTTGCGCCTCACAGTGTCATCCTATACACACAATTATCTCGCTTAGATCTACGGCAGTCATATAACAATGGAATCATCTAATCCTAAAGCTTCAATGCGCATGCGCAAAATTTAGCGTCTGTCCATTACTCATAATCGTAAGGGGATCCGAAGGTGTGTGTTGCAGACATTAAAATATAGTGAATATGAAAGCTACGATTTACGTCTTGTTAAACCTTCCTAATGAATTAAAACTAGGGGCCTTGAACTAGTATAATAGCAAACCTTCACCCAAAACTATTCCTTATTTGAGTAAAGTCATCAATCACTCAGAAAATATAAAAATATGGGCAGAAATAAATTTCGAAGTCGTCGCATTCAATTATTCACTTCATCATGAAATAATCGCATAGCAAACATAGATTTTCTTCGCTGGTCTAAAAGAAAATATATTGGAAAAAATCAATTAATGCCTAATCAATTGCTAACTTTTACTAACGAATAATTTGCACTTTTCGTCGAAGTAAAAAAATTATTTTAAATATAGGAAAGTTATCACATCCGAAATTCGACACCCTTTTTATCTGTTTAATGCCTAGATGTTCGAATAAAAAAAACTATCCAAAATTTTGATAGAACCGAAGACGGAGAAGTATTGAAATCGATCAGACACTGATGATGGATTTATAGTTAATCCTCATCTTCGTAAAAATAAAAATCAATATAATTTACAACAATTTATCATACTCATCATTTATAATCATTCAACTCTCGCCCAGAAATGTTGCTACCAAATAACTTAAGTGCATGCATAAAACTGGCAATCATCTCAAGAAAAATAAACTTTGGACTGTGATATTAAGTATAAACTACCGTAAATAATCTAGATTATAAAAATATAAGCTAGAAATTATAAAGATTTTTCTACGACAAAGGAATTTTTCAAAGCCGCAGAAAACATTCATCCGCCAAATCATTAAGAGATCAGAGAGAAACCGTAAATGGCATCAGATATATTCTCAGAGTTCCGTGATTGTAACTAGAAAAGTAAATGTTCATTAAGAATGAATAATATTTTACATAGCGAGAATAAAGAATATTAACATCAACCGAATACTTCTAGACCATTTTTAATCATGTTAGTCTTTGAACACAGCTTTCCATTCTAATGAAATAGGTAAAATTAAGCAGAACTTGATTTCTGCAAAGCAGTTATCATTATGCGCATAAGAGAGAATTTCATCAAATTCATTACTAAAGCAACAGATATTCCCAATTTCCGCACAAAATCTTGAAAGGGCCACTCAAAACAAATCCGTCTCAAGGGTCCTCGGTTAATCTTCCTGGATCACTACTCAGCTTCCATCTGATTGACTCCATGGAATATTATTTGTGCCTAAGCGCAAAATTGCGCATTATGCCTCAAACCTCCTTTATCAATAAGTCCCTTTCATTATCTTTAGCAAAAAGACGGAGTGAAAAAATTTCAACGGGAATAAAAAGAGAAAAGAACTGAAAACTTGACTTATAAACTGCATCAATAAAGGGTAAACGCTCAATTTTCCTTGCACTTGTTTGTACATTTCATCGCCAATGCTATAGACATTCATTAATTTTACGCTATTAATTCTGTTAAATTTACAACAAAGGAAAACAAAAATTTAATGGAGAAGCTAGTTGAAACGGAACCCATTATTATGAGAGCAGAGTGTGCGATAATTTTGTAAATAATGCAAAGTATATTAAGGCAATTATGGCATTAAATTTACGGGAGTAATTGCAATCCCTATCACGGAAGAATTTAGGATGCAATTTTGTAATAATTAATACTGGTAAATGGAAACAAAGGAAAACTAGCTGAATTTACTTATTAGGATTTGCCGTTAATTTTGCGTTTAAATGTTTTATCAATTTCTCCAAAATCGGAATTCTATTTAAAGTTTAATCAAAATTCATTTTCTTTCTTTCCACCTACACGTAAAATAGAACATTACCATAATTCTATCTAAATATTTTATGTAAAGATTGTTATTAATATGCCACGTACAAAATAAAAACCCAAACTTCCTTTTTTTGTGGAGAGTAAAGGTTCTCCTCTACGCGATGTAAGTTTTATCTACACTGAAAGGAATTCAATGGAGTTAAGCTATTTGAGCGATTGAATCGAATCTAGAAAGGATTTTTAACGTTATTCTGTAGCCGATAAAATGGAAGAAAAGTATTTATGTGATGAGGCGGGAAAATGCTACCAGAATTTGATATAACCATTGTTTAAAGAGACTCTATCATACCACACTTATTTCATATCACACTTCATTCATGGATTATCAATCTAAAACAAAATTAGCTAAAGGGTGATTTTCATGTTTCAGGTCTATTGCTGCCCTAAAAAAACATGAACGAGACAGTGAAATCAATGGCATCTTAGGTGACTTCCCGGTGAAAAGCTCAACCACCTTTATCGAAATTCATAAAGCTCAACGAAAAAATCGAGTTCAGTTACACAATTACAAAACTCTAAACAGAACGATGAGAAATTTTTCAATCCTTTTATGACAAAAGCACGAATTTAAAGCTGGCAAATGTTTGAAATACCTGAGCTCAGATCATTGGAATGCATAACGTTTGAAGCTTCTGTAGAAACAGAAGTTGAGAGGAAATGGATGTTCTTAGAAGAGAATAAGGAAAGGGAAGCAAAAATCGTCGAGGTGAATTGGAACGGATTAGGGGGGAAGGTAGGTAAAGACGAAGTGGGATAAAAGACGGAAGGCAGAAATGGAAAGAGAGAAATAGAGAAAGAATAGAGAGAGAGAAAGAGAGAGAGGAGCTCAAATCTCATCTCCTTTTACGCCAACCCTCTCTCATTCCACTCCATTACATCGTTTTATATTTTCCACTCCAAGTACTGCCCACCAATTCATTCCTTTCTCTCTTTCTACCATCTTCCTTTCCTTCTTCTTTTCATCTCTTCTTCTTTCTTGCCAGAACACGCGGTATTTCCTTATCGTTTTCTTTGCAAGATTCTTAGAATATATTTTTTTATTTAAACTATTTAACCTGGTATGAGTTCATTGTTTGGTGGTCTTCCTTGTTTTATCCATTTTCTTGTTTTATTACAAAGATTGACACAAATAATTTTAAAAGTAGTGACTCCGCCCTTCTAATGGCAAAAGTTTGGTTTGTAAAATCGAGTTGAACGAAACTCATGAGGGACAATCGTGAATTACGGGAGATTAATTGGTTTTAAATCTACCTAATTTTGGTCAAGTTCGACCTAATAGCTAAAATATACGTATACCTTAGACTAAAGTTCATCTTAGCGTCTATTGTATCATTAAAAGCAAAACATGCATGATTTTGTTATTATATTAGATACTCTACTCTCATAGATTATGATTTTTTTTTTCTTTCACAACACTTCTCTTGTTCAACTTCACATAATTTACTGTACATATTGTTTAATAAATAGTAAATAGACTGTGTAATCTTATATGATAATAGTAAAAATTAAGTATAATCTCTAGTTACTGATAAATAATCTAAATACTAATCTGTATAAGGATCGACTATGTGCACAACAAAAGTTACGGTTGTACTGTACATGTTCAAATAATTGAAATGCGTACTTCGTATTTTCCACAAGTTTAAGTCAAACTTGTGGAAAATACGAAGTACGCATTTCAGTTATTTTAGATGGCGTTCCACAATATTAAGCCAGAACAGCTGGAGTTTATATGTACATGTTCATTTTGTCTAGACAAACGATATACTTGTAATTATATTAAGTTCAAATTTGGGCATCCGGTTTAACTATATACTTTATGCATGTAAACCTCATATCTTAACTTAATTAATATTCATGAATCGTTCCATTAATTTTAATAATAATATAAAATATCGTTATTGTTTACTTGTATTGCCTCTACTATAGGGTTTTTATAGTTTTGGTATTCCTTTATTTTTACTAATTAGTCTTCTTTTAACACTATGTACTTTGTATTTTCGCGGGTTTTTCACCCCCTTCTCTGTGGGTGTTTTCCCGCACAGTGCGGTTTTTGTCTTCTTCAACCTTCAGTTAAGAAGGTTTTTCCCCACAACCCTAATCTTTTTGTGTTGCTGCATTTTTTTAAACTTATGTTTTGAAAATTGAGGTTATGTGGAAGAGAGACCAGCTTGGCTTAACCTCGCATTCACAAAGAGTTTATTCATTCATTCATAGATGCTCGTAGTTATGAGGAAAAGCTTCAACATTATTTCGAAAAGCTATAGAAATGAGCCGAACTTTTTTCATAATTTTACAAGGCTTCTTATAAATTAGACTTAAGACCCATAATTCTATATTTGTGAATATGGGCGCGTAAAAGATTCCGAAAATCTTGTAGGAGTCGAACTGAACCATTTTAACCATACCAGAATCTCAATGTCGCCAGCAAACAAATTTCATTCAACTTTACAAGAAAGTGTGACGTTTAAGCAGTTTAATTCTTAGAACTTCATTCAGAACTCAGTCATATTTCCTAATTAAATTATTTCTAACGAATTTATAGTTGCTCTCTATCCGTAGGATACTGAGCTTTTACATAAAAGTCGCCGACTAAAATCATTCCTTGTGACATTTGTTTTCTTGATAATTCAATTAACTAATATAAATTCGCCATTTAAATGTATATACTACTAGTGAGTTAGATATTTAGTGGTTTAATATGAAATAAAAGGAAAATAATTATAATTAAACAGAAACTAATAAAAATTGTTAAGCCTCCTATAACTTGATCTTGGTTGATCTATTGGTCATGTGGAAAAATATTTGGAAAATACATTTCATTTTACGGTGGATATGATGGAGATCTAACAAAGAAACTAAATCGCATTCATAAGCATTCGTAAGAGTGTACAGCTAATCACGATTTCTTGAAAATTTTTCATAAAATTTTCAATTAATTGCAACCGAATTATTCTTACTTCTATAAATATTTCGTATAGTAAAAGACTGAAGAAAGGTACATGAGATACCAATGACTGAGTGAAAAATTGGCCGAGATTGTTTCAACATTATGAGAAAAGACGTTATTGAATCGTTTTCAATCGCATTCAATAGTAGCATGTTCTAAAATGCTGTAATCATTTTGGTGGTTAAATACTGTGTATCTGTAAGGATGCAATTTTTGTTAATCTAATATCATTCGCAAATCGCAAATATATGAATATTCGCGAACCCTTTAACAATTTTGCTCTTCAACCAGCTATGAAAATTCGAAAGGGCATATTAATAAATCAAATAAATTATGGTGGATTTAAATGGTAGAGAGAGAGAAAGGAAGCCAATTAATTCCACTCATATTCCGACACAGGAGGACATTTTTACCCCCAAGGAGTCATTCATACCTTACATTCCCCAGTAGAATTATTGTCTTTGTCTTACTTCGTGAAATATTCCCAAGATCGCGGAACAATGAAAATTCGCACCAAAGTTAAAGAGATAGAGGATGAAAATAAAAGGAAGAGGAAAGAGAAGACAAAACTCCGACCTAACATGATATCCTTTCGTTAGCCGCTTCTAAACGCTATGCGAAAGTCTTTCTGACGCTCCCTATACCTCGGAGGGCAAGGCTATTGTTTCGGAATCCCTAGTAGATCCCCAAGGGCCTTATTATTTCGGATCTCCATCCCCCTATCATCAGTTTCCAAGGGAATTTGAGGTGGAAGATGAAGTGATAGTGGGACGGGAGAACGATTTCAAATATTTGCAAATGTTACCCGAGGAGGGATAGGGACTGAACAGGGAGTGATTTAAATTGCTTGGAATAAGAAGGAACGACATATGGTGGAAAGAGAAAATTTATTCGTGATTCAAAAACGACAATCATCGCTTAACTATTAAGAGGCACGAATAGAAAAAGAGCAAAGACGCAGCACCACAGAGGAAGAACTGGTTAAATGTACAATAACTATAAAATACTTATGTATTTATGATTTTTAACCATAAACTTATTTTTTCCGCTTTTGTGTAATAATTGTAACCTACCACCACACTTGTCCTAATCACTGAAAATGCGCTACCTCACACATACAATGAAAATTTAGGAAACAAATGCCTGAATACATGCCTATTAAAGAAAATTTATTTTATTTTATACAACTTTTTTGTACAATCATTCATTAAAATTTGTTTCCAAAAATAAATAAGCCAGGCTATTTTTCCTGTAATGAAAGATTACAATTTCCAGACGACACGTTTTCCAGCACCACTGATACTTTCATTTTCTGTTCCGGTTATTTTATATTTATATTTCCGCAGGGTCCTTAATTAATTTTGACGTAAATCTTCCTGGAATCGTTTTTATGTTTTAAAACCAGATTAACTTCTTTCGCCTCTTGAAAGTAACAAACAGTAGCAAATAAACGATATGGCTTCGCCGCAATATATAGATTTCAAATTTTGACAATGAGTAACACCCCTTACTTTTAGATAAAATTATGATGCTGAAAAACAATCACAGATGTATATTAATGTCTTAAATTTATAAATAATAAAAATTTTGAAAAAATATTGGAAATCACTAAGTTTGAAGGAAGTTTGGTAATTAATTTGGCAAGTTCATAATGGAAGTAATTATAAATTTATAAGATTAGTCATGAGAATTCTTTCATACCTATGAAACTTGACGCATCCCAGTTACTGAAATATTTGGTATGTGGTTAGTTAAACTATAAATGACTCATATTATGTGTAATATATGCCTTGTGGGAAGGATGGAATCGTAAAAGAATGATTTCGTGAGAAATATAATGAATTTTAGATATTAAGGAGTAAGACTGAACACATTGAATGGAATATGAAAACGTCCTATTTAGAATCCTGTATTACCCATTATATTTTGAATTTGGAACCGAAAGAGTGGTTTAAAAATGAAAAGGAATTTAAGGAGTGAGAGATATGTATATGAAGGGAGAGAAAGGAAGGCAAATGGAAGAAATTGAAGCAGAAGTCTCAAAGAAAGCGCTGGCAAACGAAATGAAAATAGATTCGTTGTTTTTGATACGACAAACAAGGCATTTCGTTTTTGTTACAGTTCATTTTACGATAACACTGCTCTATTATTACAGAATAGTAACCTCTTTCAAACTGAAGTTTTCTATATACACTCCATATTATGTTTATCATTAATATTTGTAGTTGACACATTTTCTGAACTTAATTTCATGAAACAAAATGTTTAATTTCTCAAGGATTTGTAACAGAATTAGTAATTATTTAGGATCATGCACATGCATTGCAGAGATCCATGCATATACATGGAAAATTTCTCCTTAAAACTTAAAGGAATCTATATTTAGTTTGTTTTACTTTCCAACATGAAGACTACATGTCTAGACAGTCCTCGAACTTTTGTTGCGTAATGCAGGTTGATTAATTTCGTCATAATTCTGAAGAATGGTCAGCTATTTGGAAAAATAGAGCGCCTTTCTTACTTCAGTAATGTTCAGACATTTGGTCAACAAGAAAGCTATCTTTACCAAACAGACAGAGAAGAATGACGATATTTTTAAACAGCAGTGGTAAGAGAACTCCACAGACTCCAAGACTACGCTTAACAGCTCACGAAACACTGTCCTGCCATTCTGTTTAATTTTATTTGCTTACAATGTGATACTGTGAGAACAGAAAACACCAAAACGTTCTGCCCTGATATAAAAAACATGGGGAAGATCTCACCCTATATCCGAGCTAGTATCAGCCAAAACAGCGGGATGCAAGTGCTTTACTTGACGATATCTTCATTTTCTCATCGCAAAATTAGTCATCGGAAAGAATACTGCCAAAATGGAAGAAGAAAATAAGATTTGGCCAAACGAATCACTGGAAGAAGCAAGTTTTGATCAATTAAATGAGACGGACGATCGGTCAAACGGGGTTTCACTGTGACTGGAGACGGGAGAAATTCGCCAGTAAAAGGGACCAGGACCGAGAGAAAGCCGTGTATTAGGCGGGATAGAGTCATAGAGCGTTCGAACGTGATTTACTGCATCTTACAAGATAAATCAAGAGCTCATAAAAGTTGTAACAAAATTTCGATGTAATACTGATATAATCCAAGTAAAAATATATTTAGTAGTCTAATCCTACATCCGCAGTCAAATTTGAGTCTATGTTATAATGTTTCATCAATAACGTGCGGGAACGATGGTATTAATCAAGCTCCCGCTTCATTAGCTGCCAACTATATACGTTTTCGCTCCTCTCTCGCTCTCTTCTTGCTCCATCATTCCTCCAACGTTCCTTCAGTCCTCCGTGGAATAGGCGTAATCAAGTATGGCCTCCAGCTGTTCCAGTAGAGTACATAAATGATTCCGTAATGGAGTCTCCCTTGCTCAATTCCTCTCTTGAGGTCGAAACCGCGCCCAGAAAGCTTTGCTTACAAGCTAGATACGTTCAATCATTTCAACTGAGAATAGGCGTTTGTGGGTAATAGCTGACTGTTTATCGATTCCGCTCAATTAACCGAACTTTTCTTTCTTTCCTGCACCTCAACAATAGAGAAAAGGAAAAAAGCTACTGCAACGAAGTTGAGTGCCTTTTGATAATAACCTGCCTATTGAACCTTTAAGCAGCTCTTTTCTCGTTCCGCTACATTGTGCGAAAGATTTCAACGATATTTTTTTATTTTGCCGAGCCAAAGCGAAAGCTCTTCTTAATATTCGTTTATTCAGAATAAAATACATTCAATGATGTAGTTTTTTGGTGTACGAAATAAACCTGAGTATTTTTGTTCCGATAGATAATATATAATAGTAAGGCTTAAGTCCGTAAAAAATCTTCATATTTACCGAAAAGAAGATTCTTCCTTTATCTCTAAGTAAGAATATAAGTAATTAGTCAACAAAATTTATATAAAATTTAACATTTACTCAAGTCTTTATTAATATTTGCTGTAGCATTCCAATTCTTTTCAGTTCCCCAGCTAAGAATTGGTCAAGAAATACGTTGACTAGCGGAGGCCTTAATATTACGGTAATTCAGGATTGAAATGAAGAAAGGAAAAATCTATAACGACATAAATGTCCTGCAAGTCGTGTTAGGCGTGTGGGAGGAAATGTTTATTTATAAAGTGGTGTAAAGTATAACAAATCTGGTACTTTTCCATTAATCAACAAATTTACACTATCATCCATTTACGTTATCATCAAATAGTTAACATATTGTTATATTTTGCCATTTTCGTTGTAAACCATTAATATATGAGTTTATCGATTTTCCTGATTTAACTTATTTGTGCAAATACTTCTGCATACAATTAACTAGGAACAGAATCACAATATTTTTCAAATCACAATGAGAAATTGCAAACACAAGAATTCAGCACATAGTAAGATTATCATAATAAATGAAAGTGTTTATCATGATAATCATACAAAACAGATTTCCAAACAAATAACAATTTTAAAAATTATATTTTACGATGATATATACAACTTCAAGGAGTTTTTCTTTAATACAAGAGATTTGATTAAAGGCTCTAGTTTCAAAAAACCTTTTCAGAGACACTCCATTTCTTTCCTATAAGGGTGGCACACTTAAAGTTAACGTTAAAAATACTGCGGTGGCTGAGTTATGGCCTTGTGAGTTTTGCTTCAAGGATATTAGATTTATGATACATTCTTAGTTTTAATTTTTTTTACATCGTTAATTTAAACCTCAAAATAGAAGTTACAAGCCAATGCTACGTCCGTTTTGTCCATGCCATAAAGCGATATCCAGAAATAGAATACCCATCAAGAAGGAACCTTTCCGAGCCTTAAGGTTCAAAAAGGTGTTAAACGTCATTTACAATATATGGAAGTGCAAAATATACGCGAAAAAAATTGAAAATTTAATTCAGAAATTCTCTAAAAAGGACGTATATTGTTCCGCTTAATATAGACATTGAATATTTGCAGCCTCTTCTTACATCATTTGCTACTAAGTACCAATATATTAAGCTCAACTGATGGATGTTCCGTCATTCTTTAAAAAAACTCTTTATCAATTATATGTATCATTGATAGTACGATCCATATTCATATCCAGCTTTCAATTTAACGGTTAATTTCTCAAGTTTAATAGAAAGAACTCTCGACCGGAATGTAATCAGAGCTATACACCAAGAAAAAGGCTCAACGCCAAATTGTATCTCATCTTATTGACGAAACGTACACTAAATTTCCAGCATGTTTCGCTGTTAAAATTTGTATGACCCTCTATTGGTTACACCCTAGTCTGCGAAAAACTGGAAGTGAAACGAGTGAAAAAATTTTGAAGCTAGATTAAGAGGCAAGGAATTCTTCAAAAACAGCTCACTCAATTCTATGAATTAAGAATACAAACATTTTTAAGTGGGTAGAGATAAAGAATCTTCTCATGGAATGCATCAACGGTGGAAACTCACCTGTTCTCTCCTAAAGTACGTCCCCAGTCCAACCCAACGTTTCCACCTTCCACTCAACCAACTAAAATCCACTTAACCCCAAAAGCGTCCCATACAAGATCTCTGGATTCATAAACTCAGAAGGAGCCAGAGATACCAGGACGTCTTTTTCATTCCCCATTCTCTCGGAATTTCCCGAGAAAAAAGGATAAACTCCATGTTTTCATCTTCGTGTCCATAAAGAAAAAAAATCATCTGCCGTGGAAATTCTCCCTTGTGAGAGCTTCTTTGTCTGAATAGGAGGGAGTCCAAGGCGGAAAAGTGGGTGAAAAGACTCCTTAATTCCAGGATATCTTTCGAGAGGCCATCGCGCGAATTTTTCACTTCTTTTTGAAGAAATTGGAGAATTTATGTGGATGTTTGAAAAGGAAAGTAATGGAAAATTATCGTTCGTTTCCAAATCCCCGAAAGTAAAAATGCGTCAAACTTCACGGAAATGTAAAATTTCAACATTTATATCATTGGAATGAATAGCTTGTACTCTTTTCATTTCCTCTGTCTTATCGATCGCTACCTCATAAAGTTGGTATCATTTTTCCAATTCTCATCCTATATAAAAGCATGCTTAACATTCCTTAAATAATCTCTACAGAAATACCTCCAAATGAAACAGGGAATTCTAATTTCTTTAATTCCTAATATCTTCTCTGACGTCCAACTATATTAGTCTAAATTGATGCTCTTAATTGAGATAAGAATCGTCAAATGCCGAATCTTCATTTTCATTGTCTCCTAATTACAGTATCTAATGAGGTAAGGAATGGTAAAAGACGATATGTTTCATGAGACCCTATTCTTAACCTCCTACTAAGTTACAACAACAAGAATCGCAACAGAGTATTCCAAAAAAAATACTCGCTTTTCTTATTTTTCTCGCCGCATCCGATCGACATCTGTTGGAGGCTGGACGCAAAACATGTCTATGTCTACGTCTATCTACGGCCTAATCCATCTGGGTCTATATTTAGAAAATTTAACGTAGGATTTGACCCTTATCCTTCCTTAAGATTCCCATCCTATGATATGAATTGTCTTGAAAACGTTTTAAAATTTAACAAATAGAAGAAAAAATGGTTGTTTCCAATTATTTCATCGTCTTCATTAGGTTTTGTCCAAATGTATTCTAAGAAAAGTATGTCAAGCCCTAAAAAACAGAATGAAATCTAATTCTACGGTTTATTTGCTATAATAGTAATTTGACGCAAGGCATTTCAATAACACAAATATGACACTTGTAAGTATGTTTCTATACATTATAGACATAAATTAGATAAGGTCAACATCGTTCGCGGACATTTTATTCGTCCCATCCGTCGACTAGCTTAATAAATCCGTTTCATTACAAGCGGAACACCTGTTTTGGATGTGGATGGATTACATGTAAAATTATTCATCGGAATAACTCCAAAAGATATCGCTTACTATTAAACCTCTTCCTCCAGGCCTTCAGGGTTTACTTGACAGAGACTTTCTTTCTAAGAAGTTAACTACAAAAAATGTTTTCAACGCTAAGTAAGCTCTAATTGCTATTTATCGCACTAATTCAAAGTTCTATCTACAATCTTCAACAATATTTAATTAATCTTCTCTGCTTTTTATTTCCCTTTAAATGAACGTGTTATGCTCTAAAATACTAATTTAACTGCAAATTCCATTACTAGGATCGTTTAGGTGTACTAAGATTAGTAACGGACTGATTACCCGGATTGACTATCATGTAGGACGATTGAGATCTCTTTACTTTTGTTGGAACTAATACCAACAATTACAGTGCGCAGGCTTCAAAACATTTTCCTCATGTCTCCGCACAATTTATTCTGATTGTCTCCTAAATTTTCTAGAACACGTCGCTATCGTTAATATAGTCGGTTAGCCAACTTTCTGTAGTAATTTCTGATGAAAGATTTGCCATTAGCAATTTGAAATTCTCACATATAGCAGTAATCGAAAAAAACACATATTTCATGTGATATAAAACGAAAAGGTCAAAATAAAGAAGCCGTTTCCGTGATAATACAAGGATTCATCACCCGATGATATATGAAGTATTTTAAAAATATCACGTAACATTTACACAACAATTTTCAAAGTACCCATTTCCGTACTAAATGAACATTTTTTAATTAAAAGTGGAAAAGATATGACGAAATACTTAAATTTTACCAATTACTGCTACAAACTCTCAAGTGATGGATGAAAATTTCTCGAAATACATAACTCGAAAAAGACGTTTAAAGAAAAAGATTAAATTGAAACATTCTATCGTCAAAAAAATATTCTTGAAGTAATTTATTAAAAATACCATAATAGAAGCAACTTTACTTGTACGGTTATAATATTTTATCGTCTCAGCAATCAATTCCTAGTTACTAAAATTTTAAAAGGGAACTTATTTCCTAGAAATTCCATTAAATCTGATTGTGTCATTCTTTTAACAATTTTACTAGCTTACATCGTAATAAACTAAAAGATACCTAATGTTTATATTCGTGGTTTATATAGATTTACTATAAGTAAATTAATCATGTCATCAACACAGGAAAGAGAACATTGAAAGATTCAAACAAAAAATTTTACTGACAGAATTTGAAAATATTACCGTTTGAGAACTACATATTTAATCTTTCTTTTTCCTGAGTAAAACTACCCTATGAAGAAAGAAAATTCACATATGCGTAATATTAAACACTTTTATAGGATTGGAATATGTTTTTATACGCAAATAACGTCTAGTTTAGTGTCGATTCAGAAAGGATGAGATGAACTGTTCGGGTATTTCTAATGCTGAACAAACGGCTAAAGTTAGGTCAGTCTCCTCTGTACTTCAGCAAAAGCAGCCAAAGCTTCAACAAAATCTACCCAAGTTAGATTAAACGAGTTTTAGTACCTTTGGGGCCTAAAGTAGCTGAAGTTACAGTATCTGATTTTTATCTAATTAACACGGTAAGGCATTATTTATCTTCCTTTCCGACGCCAGCAATCAACCTAATTTATGTCTGCGCTCTTTATTAAGGTGTAAAAGAAAATCAAAATAATCCTTATTCTGTATAGTTGATTCTTATATTAGAGAAGGTTGGATATTTATTAATCCAAAGAAAATTTTCCACTGAAAATATCCAATTGTTATATTTAGATGAATCACTCAGAAATATTTCCATAACAGGGTCCAGGTTGCAAGCATTTTCTTTATATCTTATGAATAAATATTTTTGTTTTATACTTAGCATTACATGAATATATAAAAATGTGCATATGTATTTGTAATATTGTTAGATTTCTAATATTTTCAAATGTTGTTTCAGCACTAATTACTCCACGAGCGAATGTGATTTCAACTAGTCATTCAACATGCATGGACTTCAGATATCTAATAATTTTCAATGTTTTTGAGAGCAATATGAATCACTTAACCGGTTTCGTTATGATAACTATCAATTTAGACGATAAAGTAGGATTGAAAATGAACCTCGTAAAACACAAAGGCTGGGAACTGGATCAATTTATTCACTCCAACGTGCGGTAACGTCCACGCACCTCTGTAGTACATAGCAACCTAAAATTACCCCCTTTGACCAATCAATCTTCTTTACACTCCATCAATTTGCCTCCCTCCATCGCCTTCCCCCAACGCCCGAAGAGAAAAAGATTAAAACTGCTACTATAAACAAAAGAAGATCTACCCGCTCATTCCGTGGCAACAGCAACATGGCCTTTACTCAATCGAACACACGACTGGTTCAGAATCCCCTCGGGCACAAGTTCTCGGATAGCCTAGTAAATCACGCAGGGCTCAGCAGCCGACGGCTCGGTAGAACGCCGCCACTTCAGACGTTCAACGTAAAGGGAAACAGAGGCTACGGAACACCAGAGTGAGGGAGGACAAAGGATCCACAGCAGATTTATGCTTTCTTGGGTGGAAAACTCGTCTCAGGCTTTTCCTTAACGACTCACTTTAAAATTAAGGACATGTGGAATTTTTACGAGGGCGTGAGAAGTTGCAGCGAGGCGCAATACCTTAGGACAGAGTCGAGAAGAAAGGCAAGACGATAAAAAACTGTGTTAAAGTAGCTGGTGGTAGGAATCCTAATGAAGAAGAAGAGGCGATGGAATAATTTATGAGGTTACGAAAGTGTTGTTAGGGTGTCGTATACGGTTTACCTAAGGGTGCATATTTCAGGACTCCGCTAATAACGAAGTCTGGATGAATTTTACCAAGAAAGGTTGTTTGATAAATATATTTGACTTATATGTAATTAATATTTTCAATAAATAGAGCTGATAATATTTCAACGCATATTTAAAGAAGAACAATCCATATAAGTAGAGCTTTACTTCGCTATTTAGGAATTTTGAAGTAATGTTTTTCCGAAAATAGTTTGCTTCCATTTTCCACAAAGTTAATAATAACATGTTCTTTTTAAATATTAGTCACAGAAACACTATGTTATTGAATTAACTCGAAGAGGTATGAATTTACAAAAGACAGACACCACTATCACCTATATTCAATGATGAAATACACGGGGAAAATATATTCAGATTTCATGAAAATATATTCATACAACTATTTAAAGCTAAATACATACACTATTAATAACTCAAAACAGAAAAGAAACACAACATTTGAACACTCAACGGCTGAGTCTGTCTTACAGATGCATGGAGTTTAGGAATGTTTTAATAATTCGTGTCTAGTTTAATAAAAAAAGAATAGTGGAACTAATAAATTTTTACTACACCACAAAATAAACATACATACACACGACCAGGTTTAGATGCATAGCATCACCTATTGTGTCTAGTTCTTGAGATTTTAAAATCTTTTAATTTGTTATAATTAAGTGTCAGCAATTAATATTAGCCATACACGAGAAAAATTTCTATTGAAGAGGAAATACTACAACATATTTATCTTCCTTGTGATTTATTTTAGTTTAAAAGAGTGTATAGCTACTCAAATATATGAAAAAAGAATATCTCGAGCCGTGAAACTTTGACAGCTTACTATTGGAGCAAGATGTAGGTAAAAGAATACAAAAGTAATCTTACATCTAGCTAATTAATGAATAAATAAGAAACTGAGGCTAAAAATAGTGGATTTGTATAAATCGAACACAAAGATATATTAAAAAGTATTCATTAAATTGGAGAACAAAAGACAAAATGAAGAATGAAGGGTTCGAGTCCCAGTCGTGTCGCTATTTTTCACACTTGTTATTCCCTCAAAATGAAGAATGTTTCCAGCTGTATAACTACGAGTAATGAGAGTGAATGCACTGGTGAATAGTAAGGTTGCCAGATTAAAAATGTTACTTTTGTTGGATCCAAATAAAAACCATCCATTGAAATCAGGTTCTAATCCTTTTGATTATATGCTGGGATCACCTTACCAGCAGTGGTGAATCCTTAACTCCCAGCAGCAAACTTTTATTTGAACATAACCGTTTTCCCATACACTTAGTTTGAAAAGAAAATGAGTGAATACAGCAAATTACTGCAAAGTTTTATCCAATTTTCAGCTAATGTATCTGACATAATTTTTGTCTGATAACTGAGTGTAAAACGTTTTATATGTAATAAAGAAGAGGTGGTAAATGGTCCTCTACATTTCTGCTGGTTAACGAAACAGGACCAAAATTAATAACTCGAAAAAGCCAAGAGGTCTGACATAATAATTATAGATATTCCTCAGTAACTACCATTCAAGGAATATATAATTGCTAAAAGAAAATTTTCATAACAAAACTGACTACATATTCATATATGTTTCTACCGACAATAAACTTAGCAAGCGCATCTGACCTGACCCGAAAAGCACCTTGGCGCCTGAACGTTATGCAGCAGTTGAGGCTATACTGTATCCCGGGAAGTCTGACTTCACGGCGAACAAAATGTTGAGGCCGACTCATACGTCTTTATGTTAGACGATGATATCGCAGCTATTGGATGACCTTGCTAACGATATTTGTTGACAAAAAGAGATTATTTCACTATTTTTCAAACTTGGGTAACAAATGTGAATCCAGCTAACGAAATGTTTAGTGGATACTCCTGCATGTACGCTTGAAGGAAAAAATAAACGAACGACTTACACAAAATTTATCTGTTCATTCTTGTTTTCGTGAAAATTAGGGTGGTATCGTTTTAGTGGGGTATCCTTGCAAAAAATATCTTGATTAAAGAATGCTAGAGACATTCGCATTTTAGGGTAACATAGAAACAATAGTAATAGTTTTTTAATGAGCTGGATCATTCCGTTTAAATGTCACTAAACGACTACTTTGAGTCTCAATGTATAAAAGTACTCCTTAAGTTCGTTATAAATAAGGAACTCTCCTATGATTATGAGCCTTAGTGAAATATTATTTCATATCCGTCAAAGAAAGCAAACAAAATCGTTTGCTGCAACTAAATGTTGAATATACTTCCTAAAAAGTGTGAAAGCATAGAAATTATTAAGAAACTAAGGAGAAAATTCTTTATTTTAGAGAAGATTTAGCATTGATTTTCCCACTTGATGAATGAACTAAGAACTGCTAGTTTAAGGATGTTGTTAATTTTGTTCAAGAATATAGTGTAAGTAAAGCGTTATCATACTTTTATTCGTTATCACAGAAAATTGATGGAATAAAGTATCTGATTTACCTTCGAATAACTAAAAATACATCAATGTTACACCACACGAAGGTCTTCTTTCAATATTATACATCCTAGATAGGAAATAAACTTTCATGAGAAATTAATGTCTTTCGCTGAAATTTAAAGAGAAAGGAATTGTGTAGCAACTGAACCTATCGTATTATTCAACCTATCGAAATATTCATAGAAACCCGTTCCATGCTGAGCTAATGTAAAATTGAATGAAAACTTCTACTCTTTCAAAACATATGATTGATACTATAAAATCTATTTTACTCTCCAAATCTGCGACGAAACAAAAAATATCCCGCATAAAATAGGATTGCTACAAGTCCGAAATAAAAGAAAATTCAACGGAAGATCCCATCCCAATTTTCTTTTTTTCGTTTTTCTGCATAAATACGAAGAAATCTGGAAAACTCTTAGAAAAAATCTGTTCCTGTTAATGTTTCAGATACAAAGAAGAAAGTGTAGATCTTAATAATTGGTGAAATTCCGTAAATAATGATTTAATATATAATGAGTTCGAAAAATGGACTAGCAAGTTAAAAATTGTGATTTTCTTACCATAAAGTGTCAAAAGTAAAAGATTGTAAAACCAATTATGGACCACAAAATAGGTTCTGAGAGGGATAAAATGATGCATAAATGGGAAAGTAACAAGTAAAAGAGTGAAACGGAAGTACTGTGAGATAAACCAAAGGAGAACTCGTAGAAAGGATTTTGTAATAAAATAATAGTTTGAGAAAATCTCTTATAGAAACCTCTAGAAGGATTACAAAGTGATTAGGCCTTCTCTGAGATCAGATTAGCTCCCTCGGAATGTTTTCCCCATTAAAACTAACAGAAAAGATGAAAGATATTTCCCGGATGTTCTTAAAAGAAAATGCTCTCGGATTGAAACTCCGATAGAGCTGTGGCAGTAGAACAAGTAGAGTTGACTCAGTCTTAAAAAATTGGATCACCGCTTCCTTAAAGTTTCGCAATCTCTTAATGAATAGCATAGGTGAGTTCTTCGGAATTGCGACTTCTTAAGTTTTGTAGCACCCAACGATAACTTACTTTTCATCGTAATTAAAATTATGGAATAAATAAAGTAATTATTTTGTTGTTATTCGATATTTGTCCATATTATCAGAAGCGAATTAAGAATTTACTTGCTATAAATGTGGAAACCATCGAAAATTATACTACAGATAAAATTAATAAAAATTAAAGGATTTAAAAATATGACGATGATTCAAACATTTTACAACCCGCTCAAAAGCTTTTAAATCCCAACTCTATCACTACGGACCTCCTGTGCATTAATTTGCATTTTCAGTACATGTAATTCTCCGGCAGCTGCAAAGAAGTGTACGATAAAAGGATAAAATCAAATGGCTCATAATTTAAAACTTTAAGCCGGATTTCTAACTCCTTAAAACAATTATTTGAATTTTGCAAGGTATACTCGGCATATCGAACAAATAGGAAGAAAACGTGAATTAATAAGACAAAACAAGTCTTCCTTCGATCAATCAATCAATGCAAATCACCCGTTTCACCAAACCATTACATTTCGAATTTTCGTTTATTTTAATTTTTATTATCAATTTTGTATTATCAAATATATTAAATACACCATTTATATAGATTTATAAGTAAATTATATTCCTTTAGAGTCCTCAAAAATAAGTGCTTTTTTTCGTCTCTTCCCACATAATTTTGTCACTAAAGATTAATGATACTAAAACTCCTTATCTCCCAACGATATTAACTACTTGAGATTTGGTTGAATAGAAAAAGATATATTAATAATATTATCTCCATTTGACTAATGAATTAAGTTATTGAACAACTACACTGATAAAACAGGGGCCACTTTCTCAAGATTTTCATATAGTAATCTCAACAAAAATAACTGTCGCCGGAATCATAGTGCAAAAAACAGAATCTATAAGAATTAAAAAGTATGGAATATCAGAAAGCAAGAAGCCAAAAAATAGTCAAACGGGAGCGTGGGAGTATTAGACATTCCTTTATGGGCAGAAGATAATCATGAGGCAACTGTTAGGAGCTGTTTTTGGAGAAGCGATGTGTGCAAGATAGAAGTCAGGATGAGGGCTAGGGGTGCGTAACGAAGGGTATAGGCCAATTAGTCTAAGAACTTCCCGAGAGGAAGGAAACTCAATTTCAGAATGAGATTTCAATACGGCGAGGACATGTGGAAGGCGAGAGAACGGGAAAGACGTTTGCTTAAGAAGACGGCGTCAAGGCGTACAAGGAATATTGGGGAAAATATTATTTCTGACCTCTCGATAGAACTAGGAAAGACCTAATAGGACAAGCCTAGGGTCATAGCGGACAAATTAACAATTTTGTCGGTAGACATAACGAGTACCATTTAGCGACATTTTCTGTTTTTAAGACTCTGTTCTCTGTGTACGTGTCAGCGTATTTCGTTGACCAACCTTGAAGTACTTTTAACAAAATACGTTTGACTTGTTTTTAAATGTTGATAGTACTAAGATCAGTTGATCAAAGCTTAATATTCATATTATGCATTTTATTTTTGTAATTTCTAGAAATATATTTTCTCTTTTGACAACTTTAGACTATTTTATTATTAAATTACTTTTTAAGGATATTTCTCTGATTTCAGCAACTTTATGTTACTTTTAAGAGTGCATCTAGCGTTATTTCCAAAGTTAAATTGGTCTCTCTGCCTTGGATACAACATATATTGTGCCGATTTAGTCGCCAATTTACAAGTAGCAAATTTTCAAGTAGCTGACAAAATGTCTACGACAAAAAGTCCTACGAGAAAAAGTCCTACGACCACCAGTCCTTCGTCCAGCAGGCCTTCGTCCTTGCAGGCCTCGCTTCTGGTGTCTTACTTTTATACCCAGCGAGCATGAATACCCGATCGAGGATTGAACTAGCTCCTGCTGCGGACAGTTCCAGTTACTTCAGGAAAGGTTATTGGCCGCCGTCTGATTCCTGCCAAAATTGCGAATTTCCAATTTCTTTTGTTTCCCACACTTCCCCTAATTGCCTCTGGAAAGGAGACCCGAGAGTTCGAGCTCGGCGCTTCGAGACGACGGACGTGAGTGCACCCGTGAGTCATCGTGAAGAGACATCAACGCTGAAGATTTATGAAGATATTGTGTTAAGACCAACAAGTTATTGGCAATTGTGTTATTCAGCTAAGTTGCAGATCCAATTGTTCATGTTCTGCTATTGATGATATTACTTATGTTAACTATTGCATGAAACTATTGATGATATTACTTATGTTAACTATTGCATGACACTATTGATGATATTATTTATGTTAATTACTGCATGGAACTATTATTTAATTACACTGTGAATTTATATTCGATGTTTTCTTGTCTCTTTGTCTCGAAATATTCCTCAGAAAGATCACGAAAATGATTCAATGCGCAGTCTGAGTGGATTCTCCGGAAATATAATTTTCCTGATCCACCCTGACTGGTGCAATATTTTAAGGAAAATTAATTAGAGATATAATTCATAATAGATATTGCACAAATAGTAAAGGTTAAGCAGGAGCTAATAATAGATAGAGACATAAATGAACTTTCAAAAATCGTAGAATTTTTAAGGTATCATAAGGAGATGTTCGCTTCCTATAATAGATACAATTAGTATGACGCTGAATTATTAGCTTAAATATTATCCTCACACCATTGTATTTGGCACGTTCACTTTCTCTTTGTATGAAACCATAATATTTCAACCATAACGGAAAGCATACGATAATATGTTAGTAGATAATAATAGATAAATATTCAATGCAATTTTAATAGAAAATTTAAAACATACATTAATTACACTTATTATTACTAGTAAACGCCCCCGTCAAGCATGATGGAACTTAATTTAATTTAAAAATAGATCTGTTATCGTATATATCTGGTCCTCGTAAACCAGGAACAGTCCTTCGTAAGATCATATTATCTCAATATATTTCTTACCGTTATTTATAATATTTATTCTACTGTTTCCAAGACATGAAACCCTACTTTACAAGAATTTCTTATAGAAAAATATAAGAACTGGTTATCCCCGTGGACTTAAATAGGATAATTCATGAAATCAATTTTCGACAATTGCTTTGGTCGTCCAAGGGATTGGTTGTTTATTTTCAAAAAAATTTACGAATTTTCCGTATATTTTATCAAAGTTCTCGCAATTTCGAAATTATATAATTGTTTCACGACTAAAGTAAGATTCTATGATCATTTTTCTTTCTTGTGACAGTTGTCTCGACTTCTTAGGACCATTATTTCTTATTTAATTTTGTAAACGAAACGACCTCTGCAAGTCATGAAAACAAAATTTACGTTCATCTCATATGGAAACGTGTAAATCTGGGTCTTTCTCTTGATTGGTCGATATTTGGCCAACCAGGGTTGAGCGGTTGTTTATTTCCAGAAATTTAACGAATTTTCCGTGTATTTTATCAAAGTTCTCGCAATTTCGAAATTATCTAATATGATCATTTTCCGCTCTTGTTACAGTTGTTTCAATTTTATAGGACCATTGTTTCTTATTAAATTTTGTGAAAGAAACAACCTCTGCAAGTCATGAAAGCGCACGTTCATCTCTTATGGAAACATATATTGTGCTCCTGGGTTCGAACCCAGATGAGAACCCAGATTTGCTGAGATGAGAACAGTTACCAAACACAATGCAATTTGTTTCAGATCTCTAAGTCAAGCCGTTTCTGAGATAATAAGTACTGTGGCCCATTTTCGGGTTTTAACTCTTAAAACTCCTTGGGTTCGGCGCAGGTTCTGAAATGAACGTGGTATGCTTTCCTTTCTCCATTAGAGGATATCCGATGATAGAAGCGAAAGTTATTTTTAGGCCCTAGCAAGGGAAAGTAAGGACTCCTCGGTGTTTGAGATCCTTCTGCACTTTCTTATGATCCAAGGCTATAAAAATACTTGCAGATTGTAAATAAGTTCTAATCTTAAATATACACTGAAGAAATAGCAGATTCCCTCACTTAACTAAGGGAATATTTTTGAAAATAACACCGTAGAAGTAACTGGAGCAGTTACTCCCATTAGATTGTTTGAAAAGGGAGAGTTAAACGGTATAACCAAACTTCTTATAGTTAGAAAAAGCACTCTGTTCTGTTGACTGCTTATAAAAAGTTTTAGCTTGGAGCATGATCTCCAAACGGAGCGCTTCTTTTCCTAAGATAAACAGACGTTTAAAATCCCGCAAAAAAGGGTGAAGAGAGATCTTGAGCGAATAAAGCCAGTAGAGAGCCTCTTTCCTGCACGACGAAGAAATGTTCAAAACGCTGAATAGTCGGAAGCACCTAAAGCAACCAGGTCCGAGAAGCTAAACGAAAGCGAAGGGCAGAAAAGGTCCCCTTAAGCCTACACCACCTTCACCCTTTCTTCCCCTGTCAGTTCGCATACCTAACTCCCCATTGGAACCATTAGCCCAAAAAGGGATTTTCAGAAGGAAATTTCCTCGAAAGGAAGATGGTGAGAAGAGATCGACAGCCAAAAGTATTTAACTTCTATGAAGTTTAAGATGCTTGTTCACTCCCTCCCCCTTCTCTTCGGTCATGAAGATTTCCTTTCACTTTTCGTACAAAATCGAGGATATGACGCAAAGAGTTTCACTTTTTCTCTCATTTCAGATGGGATGTGTAGCGAGAGGCAAGAGAAAAATAAATACTTCAGCGTTTTTGTCGCATTTCCCATCTGGTCTTCCTTTTAAGATTTTTCACAATGTTTGTATAATTTTCTTTCGGGTCGTTCATTACGCCCTGGGAAATCCTCATCTGTCACATTCCGCTTTCATAAACGTTCTGCGGCGGATTAGGCAGAAACAATTATTTTTTCCGGCTTTATATCAAAATATGCGGAAAATCCGAACATAAAGCCCGGAGAGGAATTTTTAAGGAATATTTTAAAGCGCAAGCCTCATTGCTGTAACAAAAATGATATTTTACGTAGGTACATACAAAAAGCCGGATAAAGAGAGTATTTTCCTGATAAGCCATGTCGTATGAATGTCTAATTGTCTTCATGCAATTAACTTTAAATGATAAAAATTGACTGTTAGTCAATGTTTATCTTATTTTATCTGTGATTTTAAAGCCGTTAAAAATAAAAAGAACATAGAAATCTCACTATCGCACAGAAATTCTGTGGAAAATTATTAAATATACCTTTCTCTAATCTGTTTCTTTTCCATAGTACTTAAATATTATCGTTACATAACGCATCAAAATTAACTGATAATTGGTAGCGACTCATTGTAATTCAGTTAGTGATCAGTTACCAATTATTTATAGGGAAAATTTACTTACCAAATCGTATAAGAGGTCAGAAATGGTCGTGTTCTATATAAGCGCAGCAGCAAAGGATAAAAAATCTGAAAATGAAATAAACACTAATTTTTAGTTTTTATTTTGGGGTAAGGATTTTATATATTTTTGAGTCTCACACTTGAGTTATCAATCATTTCTTCAAAAAGCATTTAAAATTAAGAACATAAATCATTTGAAATTACTTAAAATATCTTGTAACTTATTCATCATAAAAAAATATGGAATAGACGCGGCATGGTAGTTCAGTGGTTAGAATACCTGCCCGGAAAGTGGGAGAACTGGGTTTGAGTCGAAGTCATGTCAATGTATTTCACACTTGTTAATCCTTAGCTATAGCTAGTAACTTAATCATCATAAAATACGTAGCTATAATCATAATAATCTCTTCTAGTTTTTCACAATTTGATTATTTAACCGTAGGTATTAAAAATATCCTAATATCAGGATATTTTTAATACCGGCCAATACTAAACCCTTTATTTTGAATTTTAAAGAGGTCTAAACTGATCAATATTAAGATACGGATTCGACTTACGCGTTACGAATGAATTATTAACTGAAGTTAATACGAGGAATATAATTCAACGATAATACCAATATTAAAGTGTGCTGCAGGAAAAAATCTAAGTGAAAGAAGGCCCCTATCGAAATTACAACTGATGCAATGAAATAATTTATGGAAGCAGTAAAGGCCGAGGCTCGTATGTGTAGCCTATCCTTGAATGCACCGTATGTATGGCAACAGGAGAACAGGTGATAAGTAAAGAATTTGTCAAAGAAAAACCAACGTAGGATGAAACGCTTAAACAGAGCGCTGGAAAAACTGTAAAGAGTTTGAGTTTAGAAGAGTCAGCAAATATAGAGACGTAATTTTAGGAACACCGATTTCTTAGTGATGGAATGCAAAATATATTATGGAATATTCTCGCTTATTTTTCTACAACGGTTGCAAGGAAACCACGGAGGAAAGGAAACTTCGTGAAGCTCCAATAAGTTTAAAGGCGCTAACTGATGATCTAGTCAGATAGGGAAAGTAGTCGAGGATAAAGTGAGAGTTAGTTACCTCAAGATAAAAAGTTGGTGCTTCGAGGGAAATAGAAAAATAACTCTAGAGTTCGCCGTGTCTTCTTTCTTCTCGGCATAGTGGCTTTACGCCAGTGTTCTTTCTCATTCACCCTTTCCAGTGTTTTCTTCCGCCCCTCTCTTCTTTCGATAATCTCTCTGTACCTTCCTTTCCCAGATATTTTAAAATTTCTAACCTCGTGTGCTCACTTTTCAACTCAAGAACATAGAACATGCAAACTTCTACCCGTATTCGTACGAAACAAAAGTTCTTGCTATATTCTCACAGAGATTTCATCAGACCATTATACTCGTAGTTTCAGAAAATTATGCATTAAACAGTTCTCCATCTCACCGTTGTATCTTAGATCTGGCTAATGATTATGCAAACGTAATGATTGAAAATGTTCTCTCTTCACATTATTCTTTTTGAGTATTCTTTTTGAGCAAGATTTAGGACTCGTCTACGATTGAAAAATCCTTAAGCGAATCAAGTAAGGATATCAGCCTCCAATGTAATGCTACAATTCGAACCATTTGGTATTTCTCATTAGTAACAACATTTCCTCTAAATGATATATTACCAAAATATATGGGTTCTTTCAAATGATGATCTTAAAATCATATGTCAGTAACATTATTGGTAATAATCGGATCAAGGATTAAGGAAAGGTGTATTACTTATACGAGGTCGTATTACTCGTATTACTTGTATGAAGTCATGCGGCAGATCCCAAAGGAAATAACGAGTGTGAAAAATAGCGACATGACCGGAACTCGTTCTCAGGTCTCCTACTTTCCGGGAATGTATTCTAACCACTGAACTACCATTCCGCGTCTATTCCACACTATTAAGGGAATCATTTGTGAGCAGTGCGAGCAGCCTCCACATTTAGTGGCGCCAACTGGCGCTGGAGGTCCTCACTGAGGCAGCCAACTCACAAAGCTGATCCTTTGGGATCAGCCGCACGACTTCATCGTGCTAAGTATTACACCTTTCCTTAATCCTTGTGATTTCCTTAGGGGGTTATCCTCTTAAGACCGCTTTTTGTGTTGGCTGTCTCAGTGAGGACCTCAGGCGGCAGTTCGTGCCACTAAACGTGGAGGCTGTTCGCCGTGCTCACAAAAGCATTCCCTTAACAGTGCGGGAGACGCGGCATGGTAGTTCATTGGTTAGAATACCTGCCCGGAAAATGGTAGACCTGAGTTCGAGTTCCAGTCATGTCGATATTTTTTACATTTGTTATTCTTTTTAATAATCGGAACACCAAATGTTCTTACTTTTGCTATAAAAACAATAATTAAAGAAAACAATTTTAGCACATCCTTAAAATTAACTTTTTAAGTAATTTATTACTAATAATGGAATAATGCGATCCAAGCCTCGGATGATAATGTGATACTCAAATCGAATTTACAATTCCCTCTCTTAAACTTGGGATGTAATCATAACATAATCATGTGATCATAACATATGATACAGTATGTGTCCATCACGCTGGAAGTATATAGGATGTTATTCTAATTAACATACCATATTATTCTTCTATTGCTTCTACGAAATATTTGCTTCCTTTTTTACAACGCGTTTTATATATTAAAATGCAAAAAGAATTATAGTAACCCAAAGAAATGTTCCGTTCTTATCATAAACCGATTACTTAAGTTCTCTATACAAATATGATGTAGAGAGGTGATAAGAATAATCATCAGCACCCTAGGAAAACGAACTCCTCGACACATTAATAGAAAAGAATATTATTATTATTATTATTTAGAAGAATACAGTTAAAATAGTCATATAGAGAGAACGTCTCGTTAAAAAAAAAACTTATTTAGCCTCAAGTATACAACCGAGGATCTCAATTCCACCATTAATTTTTGAATAGCCGATGCCAAAAAGTCACTTACTGAAGAATTATCTTAGGTAGCCAAATACAATAAGAAATTGGTAACAAGTAATTCGTAAGAACCCGCAACTTTTAATAAAAATGCGAGTAAAATATTTGGTAATATAATTCTAAGTCCTCGGATTCCTTATTGAAAATGAAAATTTCTAGCATTATTTCGGATTTAACTGTAGTACAAGCGGAAGGTTACGTGTTGATTATTGTTCATGATGGAGCCTGCTAAAAAGTGCATGTCCAAGTATTAGATTCCATTTATTTATTTATTATTCCTTCAGACTACTAATGGGCACTAGGCCTGGTGGTAGTCATTGTTGGGGGGTGAGATGAAAAATAAAGTACTGCCTCGTACTCACCCTAGTCGGAAGGGAACCCCCCCAAAACCTCCCGAAGGCATTATGTCATACATACGACATACGATTTATAAAACATAGAAATTACAAAATATACAATTTACAACGTTATTACAATATTTACAAACTACAATTTTTTCACACAAGTATTACACAAAGCCCTTTTAATTCTATTAATAAATACATTGCAGGAAGGGGGAAAAGTTTCGAAAACTTCTCCAGTAAATTGCTCTATTCTAGAAATGAATATTTGCAGATATCTGTTCTCTGTTTAAGAGTTGCGACTTTATGCTTGTGGTCGTTTCTCCCAAGATAATCCGGTTCTTTGAGCCTATTTTTTAATTCTTTCAACGAAGACTATCCAGTAACAGTTTTATATATATATTCCCTAACCTTTTTTGTTTTGCGTCTCGATTCTAATTTTTCCCAACCAAGTGATTTTTCCCAACCAAGTTGTAATTTAACAATGTTATTTTTAACAATATTATTTAGCAGTAAATAAATCAAAATCCTCTCATATAAGTGTAGTTTTACTTTTTTTCTTTATTTCTATCTGCGTAACGATCAAAAGCTCCCTCACTTTTATCATTGAAAATAGAACTATTACCCTGTCAATAAAATATCACCTCACTGAAGGATAAGTTCGTCTTTGAACTTTTGATAGCATTCTCTCATTCCCACACAAGAGAGGAAATGAACCCTAATGCGAGGGAAAGTGGAAATATCCTATCTCTCCATTCACAACGACCGATTTGGCGAATATGCTTCCATCGAATGTATTCCTTCTCTTCTCTAAAAGAAATTTATCCCTACGGTTCCCTCGAAAGGAGCCATTCGATCAAACAATCTAACCTCTCACGCTGTTTCGTCCTACAGCGTTCCCCTTTGTCCTTCCCTTTAACTATTCCGTCCCATATCTTTCCCCAAAAAAGCCTCTTTCTCGGCAGTCGACCGCACTCTTCTTTCTCGGCCTTCTTTTTCCTAGCACTCTCCCGTCCGCTATACGGAGAGGGAGAACTTCCCGTGGACAGGGGACGTGACAAGAGTCGCTAAAACGCAACAGCCTATGGTAAAGAGAGATTCAAAGAAGGAAGAAGGAAAAGAGGCTCTCATCTGTCGACAAAAGGTGGGCGTTCGAAGTTGGGAAGTGGAGGAGAAATAAACAAGAGAGGATAAAATCAGAAAAACTAAAAGATTCCAGATACATAAGCGAAATAGATAAAGGATCAGAGAAGGATAAGTGGTGACTTGAGAAGGGAAAAAGAGTGAAACTGAAAGATTTCGAAAGAAAGTGATAGTGGTATAAAATAAGTTGAAACATTCTCCTTGGCCTGGGAGGAAACGTGTTTTTCGCGTACTCCTTGCTAAACACGAAAGATTACGCAAAGAATAATACCGAGCATGTGAGCCATGAATCTTCGGATAGAATAGTTTGCTTCTGTTGTATGCAGTAGTGGTGGAAGTTTTCAATGCTTAGCAAATCAATATTATTCATTACTTTGACATGTTTGTAGCATATGTAATCCACTTATGAATACCTAATAACTTCAAATGTTTCGGTTTAAAAATCTCCAGTTTTCCTGTACCATTTTTATAAAGCAAAATAATAACCACGAATAATAAAGACAAGAAATCCAATTAATTAAGAAAAAGTTTCCTCTCAAATGTTATAAGAAAGCAAGAACTTACCGTAATGTATCCCTTAAATACCCTTTTTCTGTCATGTTTTTCGCAGTCTCCATCCTTATTCTCTATAGGTATCTACCATCGCTTTACTCCCCATTTACTGAATATCAATTGCAGCGTTATATCGTAAAATGTATATATTTCAGATTTTCGACAATATTCGAAAATTTTGCAAAATAGTGTGTACGAGTATATTACAATCCTCAATGTGGAAATTCATTTAAGAGGAGCAAGTAAGATCCGTTTCCGAAGAAATTTCAGAGAAGGAACTCAACTAAATTAAAGAGAACACCATTCAGTTATTAACATTGTAGTAGTGATTTTAAAAGTGTTTCAACAGCTAAGGTCATTTTGTACCTAAGCCTCCATAGGGAATTGAGCCCCGAACTGTTTTCACCTAAGTCGAATACGTTACCCACAGGGTTATCTGAAGGCTCCTATTGACATTTTAGCCACATCCAAGTAGTTCATTTTTCACGGATATGTATTGCTAACTAATTTTTTCATTTTGGAGAAATCTTTTCCGATCTTCCTATTGTGAACACTGAATTGTGTTTACTCTTGAAAGTTTTGAATGTGTTCATAAATTAATCGGATTTTGTTCATTGACCCATATTATTATTTTTAAACTAACCTCTTGACTGCCATATTTATTTTTATTTAAGACATTTAAATCAGTTGACGGATCTGATTCTCGCTACAAAAAAATTAATACGTAAATAATTTCAGAGAGGATCGCAGTTCCCGCTTGTTTTCGTACCTAACTTCTAGTGGTTCCCGTGACGTAATTAAGCCGAGCGAAGTAAATTCATTAATATTCCTTTTAATCTCCTTCTGACATGCGATTAAGCATTTTCATTAAAAGCCTATCGTAATTACAGGATCAAAGCAATGTATATTTACTCTCTCCATTTCATTACCCACGTGAAAACACTTCTGACTATAATCTTGAGACAAACAAAAATAAGTTTATACCTTTAAAGACTTCTTATGATTCAGCGATTTAGAACACTATAAGCCTATAATTATTTAAATTTGATATTATGGGTTGATTGTTCAAGCATTGAATCATACACATTAGCAGTAATTACTGAATTACTATTTGCATCAATTATTGAATTGTATTAATTTAGTATTGAATATTCAAATATCATCCAAAGACGGCCTTTTCTCTGTTGAGACAAAATACTTCTTTTAAGGGGAATATGTATAATATACGTAACTACTAGCCAAAATTCTCGATGATTCTCAACGGGGAATAAAGATCAACCGATACACACTAATTGCAATTGGACTCCCTAGAAAAAGAAATAAACAGTTAGTGTAACTAATGAAACGGAGGAAAAACTACTTAAAGAATAGCACATTCTGTTGCGTCACCATAAGTAAGATCATGTTGACGGACAAAGGTTCACTTTTGAATATATTACGTGTGGAATATACAAACGAAGAATTTAAACCGAGTATAGAAAACATAGACACAGAAATTGAGCAAATGAAGTCCCAAAAAAATAATGCCGATGTGAATCCACACGATAACTCTAGCGTTGAACACATGCCAAAAATTTCTTTTTATACTTAATGTTTGCTGAAACATTTCCATATATCCTCCAAAATGTTTCCCTTTCCTACCCCTGCACTGATGAATGTCTTATTTTCTCGATCCCTTGATCGTGAACAAGCAACAAATAACTGTCCCCTTATAACAGCTTACCAAGAAACTCCCAATTAGTTGTAAACGCGTCTCGACGATTTTACAACTATTTTTTCATCGTGAACGCAAAATGTTCAAATTCGTCTTCATGTAGTTCATCATAAATTCTTATCGATGCTTCTAAATGGGCCTAAATATAACCTGTACACATATGGAAAAAGTTTTGAGCTCGGATTCAACGATTGGCGCGGTCGTTAGAGTCGTTTAAAACCTCGACATTTCACAACATTTTCGTATGTTTAATCAAAGTTTTCGAAATTTCGAATAGAGAACAATATTTTATGTCCTAAATAAAAATTTTTATTTAATTTCCCTCATTTTGGTGTTCGCCTCGGTTTCCTATGACTATTTATTCTAATTTAATTTTTCAAAAGAGGTTAAGTCTGCAAACGATAAAAATAAACATTACATGTAATTCTTATAAGATCGCTTTTACACTTCAGGGTTTGAACTTACAGCATTTATGAATATAAAAATTACCTTATTATCTGCAAAAGAACATTCAAGTATCTTTAAAATTTGAAAGTTGTGCAATTTCTGGTTCTCGAGTTTTAGGCGAAAATACACACAATGTACAAATTTCCTATGTTTCTCTTTCTACACATATAGTGAGATATAAGGTCTGATCATATCACTCCCTTATTGCAGCAACTATCATGGCTGCGGCTCGAGGCACTTCAGACACTCACTTTTGTCCACAAAATCTTAAGGGGCAAATCTCCTTTCTACCTGTCATCCTATTTCTACGTTTTAAACTCTTCGCACAGTCTAGCAACACGCTCCAACATCAAACTAGCGATACAATGTCACAGAACCGATATGGGCAGCAAATACTTCCTCATTTACGGTTCCAGATTGTGGAATACAATTCCGCATAATAACTTTACCGAAATATATCCATTCTCTTTCAAACGCTTAATATCCAAACATCTCTTCGAAACTGAAAACCAGTGCATTCCTTCATCGCAACATCCACGTTAAGCACACGATAATCTCGCCATGCCATGATCAATGCACTACAACTATAATTAAAACTCATTCAAGTAAACGAATACGGATAAGAATTGTCAATGTCACCATTACTCCAGGAGTAAGATGATATAACAACCTCCCGGAAAGTGGGAGACCTGGATTCGAATCCCAGTCATGTCACTATTTTTCACACTTGTTGTTCCTTTGGGATCAGCCGCATGACTTTATCCTGCAAAGTATTCAAACCTTTCCTTAATCCTTGTAATCTACCATTACTCATTATTAAAACTTAATGTTCTTTTTCTTCCATGAATATTGCATCCCATTCCCTTTAATCCAAGATTCTCCATTCATAACCAAAATTACACCTTCCTTATCAATATTCTGCCTTATCTTCTTCACCTCTGATCTAACTTTAATTACTATGCCTCCTTTCTAATATCACATACATACTTATGCATGTGTGATATATTATCTTACATGTTAAATCAATTGAATCGTATAATTTCCATTTTCTTTCCTCTCTTTTCAGTTTTCAGCTGTTGACGCCCGAAGAAGAACATATACTTCGAGTCGCCAGAACGATCAGCATTATTTAAGCTTTTTATCTCTGTGTTTTCGCGGGTTTTTTTTTCGCTCCCCTTCTTGTGTTGGCGTTTTCCCGCATCGAGAGTTTTTCTCTGTAAACCTTCAGTCGAGGAATTTTTTTCCCATAATCCAAACCTTTTTTTATAATTAATTAAGATACTGTCTTGGTCGTAAGTTTATAGTAATTAAGTAACAACTATAATTGATCAAGACTTAAGTGGTAATCCAATCAATTGTCCAACTTAGTTTACTGAATACTCTATTTCGAATAAATTGTTCTATCCCTACACGCCGTGATTCGCAAGTATTTTTCCTTCGTATTGCATCCTACTCCAGGGTAGGATCGAAATTCGAATATTGAGTGATTTTCCAAACAATAGACTTTATCGTTACGTTTTTAAGCCTCAGTTCTAATTTCCTTCTCATTCCATCTTGCAACACGGCGGAAATTACTTCGCTCGTCATTTTTCATCTCCTTCGGGAAGCAGCGTTAAAATCGTAGCAATGAAGCTAAACTGTAAGAAAATCCCATCAAACCAAATCACACTTTTGCCCAAACAAATCGATCGCATAGCAAATGCATTCCGGTGCGTTGATGTATTGCGATAGACCCTACGACCCCTCAACTATTTCATTCAGAGCCCGTGCGTTCCTCCCGGATGAATAGACATAAACAATGATATATCGATGATTGTAAGGGAAAGAATGGAATCGAGAGAGTTGATGTAAGCAGAAAGACGCTGAGGAACGAGAGACGCAAAAGGGAACGGATTGCGTGGAGGAGTAACGATCCTGAATAATTTGAAGGGACCGAAGTGAAACACGTTAAGTCAACGAATGGGATACGCACACCAGGTTTGGAATATTGTTTCGGCTGATTTCGGAAGGGTGCGGCTGGATGGAGGAGTTGCGAAGGGTTGAGAGGGTGGGAGCTAAACTCTTGTTCTGCAAAATAAGGAAGCGGAGGTGGGGTACGAACGAAAAGGAATGAGATATCCATTCGTTTGGGATTTAGCCTTGTAAGGAGGAAAGCATCTGGAGGTACATTGGCTCCCGTTTGTCGCACTCTGGAGTATGGGGTGCTCGTTCCCGGGGTCAAACATCTTCTGTCTGCAACCCGCTCCGCCTTCTCATTTTCTGCGTCCTCGTGCAGACAAACAACGGATCTCTCTTTCGCAACGCTTACGTTTACTCTCATCCGTTGCTTTGCCCTCCTCCCTATCTTCATTTTTTTTCTTTTCCCCAATCTTCTTCACCCCTACTGCTTCCACTTCTCTTCACTACGTCATAGCTTCATGTTTAATCTTCCACGTCGTTACGTGGGCCAATAATTACCGCTCTGAGCTGTTTTTCGGGTACCCCCTTTCCACCATATAATCCCTCTATCTGTATGTCTAGGGACAGATTAGGCACTTATCTATACCTGCCTAAGGCTTGCTTAGACCTCCGTGTATGTTTCATTACTTTTTCATGCAGGTTATGATTAAAGGATTTCAAGAGACTATATGAGAAGAGACAACTCTGTTCATGAATCAAATATTTCGTACACATCTGGCAACGTCTCTTATTTAGGAATACTATCGATCGGGTTGTGATGAAATGACCTATATATCTCCAGATGAGACACCATGCAGTAGATCAGACTCAAATGTCGATTCGAACAATTCCGTTTTCTTCTCGATCTATCCGTGAATACGTTTGGCTGATCGAATTACATTTTATGAAAGATGACACTTCTCAATCGCACTTCTTCACTCCGAATCGGGAAGTAATTGCAACTGCCTCACAACATTTCACTCAAATTCCTTAATTTTACTATCTTCCGTATTCCTCTTATTTCTTCTTGTTATTTATAACAAAGTTACGAAATAGTTAACGAGTTAAATTATCATGAATATTATTAATATTCTAAAATAGACAAAGAGGTAAAAATTGAACTTACCTCCACGCGCTCGATATAAAGTTAGATAGTCGTACATTCAAAGTCTAAAGGCCCATGATCATATTGCTGATTCACAGTAGTTGAACTTTATCTAAAATCTGAGATAAGATATATGTAACAGGAATGAAGATTTAGTTAATAAATAGCAGAACTTAGGGACATCATGCTTACGTTCATCCCCCAACATGATCTTTGAGCTTTATTCTCTCGTTTTCTCTGCAAATTGTCTTCAACCCATGAATCATAATCTGTCCTACACTGAATTTAGAAGAAGACAAGTACATTTCTCCAAAAAGGAAGCTTTTACCGCCAGACTTTTAGTTACAAGAGTCGTTAATAAACTCTATCTACCGTAATAGAATAGAATGCGATATTACCAAATCAAGGAAGTAAAACTTTTCGCGACATCTACCAACCAATAAAAAATATACTTATGCAATGAAACAGGTAGTTTACTTTCCAAATAGTTTGTTTAAAATTGGAAATAATATAATAGCATTACATGGCTATATGGCATGAGGATACTACAACACATTAAATTTCGGCGAACCACGAAATAAGGAAATAAACTTAGAATAGGATATTTAACTAAGACAATAGGATAGTTACGTAATATGGAATCTTTGAAATCTGAGGACTAGCAGTGATTCTTTCACATATCTGGACGGAAATTTTGTTTTATACGAAACTATCTTACGGAATATTAACGGAAACACATTCACACTCACTACATGTCCATTGTTCTTTACAGCAGACCTTCAACTTCGATCACAAATACGCTGATAAAGAGAGAAAATTTAACGTGTAATTGCCTTATTTAATATACATATTTTATGATAGCGGTGTTTCAGAAAGTAGTAATTTGCCACCATAGTAGTTTCCTTTGATCCAAGAAAAATGTCACGTAGAGATCCACATAAAAAGGATGAAAAGAATATCTGAAAAAAATCCACAGCGAATGGTACCGCATCGTATAATTTAATTTCGAATTCCCTTGAACCCTCAAAAAAAAAGATCGAAGGGAACCCGAGCAAGATAAACATCTGGTTTTCCAACATAATTCTCCTCATTCTCCTTCGGCACAACCCTTCTCCTCTTTGGAATTTCCTCCGTTCGCTTAATCCGTCACTCCTTCGACATCTTTCAGCGCAGTACGTAGGCGTCGAGTTCCCCACGGATCTTCCGACCCAATCAAGTCCGGAATCCTCCCTTTCTCTATCCCTTGCACGCACGTGCAAACACCCTCTTCTCTTTAGCGACCTTACAAGACGCACCTTTATCACCGAACCCTCTCACTATTCATCCGATGACAAGGAATAATGCAATGTGAGGAAACGCGTCCCGGTGTGTAACCCAGTCAGTAGTTCACTGAAACCTTCCGGCTTATTGCCTTCTTTCAATTCCCTTTACCTTACTTACGTTTAGTTTTTAAACCTTATGAATATCGTTTAAATTTGTTCCACAAAGGTTCACTCCACAAAAAATTCTCTTAATTCAAGCAGATCTTATCTTAAAGAAATGCAGTGAAGAGGTTGTAACTTTATGAAAGATTGTACAGACTAAAAAAATACAAAGCTCGATTTTCGCAAAGGAAACTCATCTCCTGAATCTAATACTTTAGCATCCTTTTCATTCTGAATCTAATACTTCCGTATTCCCATAACCAAAAGATTGACTATTGACTCTTTTCATATCATTCTTGTACACAACAAATAGCGCATACTCACCAGTTTCTATTCTAATGGTGGTTATTTTTAAAACTGTTTCTAAAGTAGGTAAATTTGTATTTAGATAAAAGTAATCAAGCCCTTCAAATATTTTCCAATTAAAATTGGGATGTTTAGGTCATGCTCGAGTCATTTAGAACAGTTTCCATGGCTAGAGTTCGTAATATTTTTCGAAAAGGCTACAATAAAAGAATTAAAATTAAATTTCAATCGCTAATGAAGTACCACGTTTATTATTATTTCAACTTGTACGGCAATTTCAGTTTACAATAATCTAAACCAGAAAAGGTGTTGTGAAAGAAACTGGTACACGACTGCTAATGAATTAGAGGTTTACAACGCTCCAAGAGCCGTTTCCCCGGTGGTTCGTGTCCATCCGCTGGGGCCAAGTATAGAAAAAAGAGAAAGGAAACGAATTAACCGGCCTTATAAGCCTTGGACCGACGGGTAGGCACGAAACGCCGACTAAATAGCTTGTGGACCGTATTAAATCTCTAATAAAAGCTATTGTATATATTTAACTCCATTACTACTCTTTCTCCGTTTATTTGCAATTATATGTAGAGATCGTAGCTACGCTACTGGGAAACTATGAATACATTTACAAGAAAGAACTTTCTCTGGAATCTTAGTCAAGTCTAGCGTTTTCTTCCTCTGCAACTGTATAATTCTAAATACTATAGAACGAGTCACATAATCTCTGTAGGATTTGATATGTTACTTACTAAACCACTTTGGAGGGTTTTTACTGCAATTACTTTGAGAATCGTTGATGAATCAGTTTTAATTAGTTACTTTTAGACACTGAAATAAGATAAAATCGTTGGCATTCTTAAAATCGTTTCTACAATATAATTTTTCCGCAATGATTTTCATGTTTATCGTTCTTAAATGTCTTTGCTTAAATCATAAGTACGTAATTATTCAATAGTTGATATAGGGAACTTTCCTCAACTCTTAACGATTTTTATACTACGCAAACCATTTTTAGGTGCATCTGCAAGCTAACCCATCCTGTGATAAAAGCTTAACAGTAAATAAGTTATAATGTTAAAAGTCAACTGCCATTATACTTACGTTATTACGAAGCAGAGCAATTTAAAGAGCAGCTGAATTTGCAGATAGAGAAAATTCGGTCAGAAAATTAATTTTTGAGCTATATATCATGTAGTCCTGCATCGCTCTCATAAGTCTCGAGAAACACAATCTCTCTCTGATTTCAATGTTTTTATTCCAGTTGTCTGAAAAATCTCATCTTTTTTATCTTCCGATTTCAAAATTCTTCCTCTTTGAGAGACCGTCTCCCACTTGCTTAACTCAATTTCCGAAAGTTCTACATTCTGAATCCTTTCTTCTTCCCACGCTCAGATCCCATTTCTAGGCTTATTTTTCCCTATTATGTCCTCTCCATAATCTAATTCTTCGAAACAAATATCACTCACTGTCTATGACTTTCCACAAAAAATGCCCACATTCAAAAATTGAGAACCTTTCTGCCTCTCTGAAAGTACATAGTTAAGTAAGTTAAGCATTAGCTCTAGAGGACAGACTTAACTATTACAATAAATAAATTTCTTAATTTGAAACAGGAGTACTAAAGAGTGATAGAGAAAGGAGAGAAAAAAGAAACGAAAAAAGCGTTCCTTCTTTTTTATCCTTTTCTTGTCCAGATTAAATAGTGACTATAGCTGGATACATAAAAGTAGAATTCATTGGTTATGTGATTATTTATGATTCTATGGTAAATCCTAGGATAAATATCTCATCACTGAATCCGATAATATGAGTTTCAAATTAGGTTGAATTATTTGAAATTTAGCTGTAGTTTAAGAAATACGTATTATGGTACCAAAGGGATTCTTCAAGGTTCGGAAAGTAAAACGGCATGGAACACACAAACGCTAATGTTATGCTAGTGACATTTCTGGCGAAGATATATTTACAATCTTAATCAAAACCACTTAGCTTTGCTTATTTTCCTTTCTTATGAAATATTTAACTTAAATCTATTCTGAAGTGTGATTGAAGCCAATCCACATTCAACATCAAGTAATTTCCAATTTACATCACTTCAATTTTGGAGGCCCAAAAGATTCTCGCTAAAAAGTCATAAAATAAGAATGCATATTTCTTAACTAGAAAATGAAAATAAAATACAATTTGATACTATAAACGTATTTATCCTGTATCCACAATTTTGTATACTTGAAAACAAATAATACAACTATAAACAAATGAGCGTTATCAGCAGTCCCTGATCTATTATAATATTTGATATTATGAACTTATCCGTGTCCAATTATAAATTTATCTATATCTGTTTTTTTCAGTGTCCGATTAAACATACATCTCATGAATTTGATATCACTTCAACATCTCTTACTTTTAATCCTTTTACGCAAATTAAAAGTTGTACTTTCACAGTCAAACGCAGTTTTGATTCCATGCCCTTGAGTTTTAGGTTTATTTCACGACTGAGAGTACTCTCAAGCGCAAAACAATCCTTCTCAGATATTAACAGAATACCAACTTCACCTACGGTAAGTGAAATATACGAAACTGGATGAATTTCCAACGTATAGAAGTGATGACAATGGAGATAAAGAATTGAAAGATGCCTCCGGAATTCGTCATACCCTATTTCTAGAACAACCAACCTTCTCCCCTAAAAACCTCAGCACTATTTCCTTGAAACGATCGATTTCGGCCGTTACCATAGTAATGCAAAGCTTACAGGCAGTCACTTAAAGCACTCCCATGTGTCGAGTGCATCAATAATGCACGAGAAATTCCTAGAGTATGGAGATATCTCCTTCCCTTTCTTTCGCCCTCCTGTACATTTCCCCTTCCTTTTATCTGTTTCCTCGTCCTTTCGCATCCCGATTCGGTGACGTATTTCCTATCTCGTCTCAGCCGTCTTCTCTTTTTCGCCAATTCCCTCCGACAAATTTCATCTTTTTTATTTCCGTCGCATCGCTTCCGGATAGCGTTTTATCATCCCACATCTCCTTCCAACTCCTGTCTTGAGAGTAAGAAGAACCCTTCAGAATCTAGAGTGCGCCCATGCTTTCTCTAACTGCTCTTTTATTCGTGATCCAAATATTTATATGTATATCGGTCACAGTGACGTCAATACCTCTCTGTAGGAACTATACGTTGCCCTGTGCAGATGTAAATTTACTTTTTCTGACGTTAAATAATACATGAACGCTTTATATCGTTCAGTCTACATCTACATACTATGAACGTTTCATCGCAAGAAACTACATTTGGTTTGATTGTATATGAAATGATCTAGTAAAAATTTGATCCCTTAATTTTAAAGAAATATCATACTTACAAAAAATGAGCGCATACATGAATTTCAGCTTTCAAGAAAATCATATACGTACAATGTTGATCGTTTTTCATCACATGGGGATGATTAAGGGAGCTGTTCAACAGTTTCCCTGCTTCATTAGTTTCACAAATTCAAGATAACTTACGTGCTTAGTGACTGAAATATCAGTCGTTTACAAATGGGGTACGATAAATAAAGCTAAAATTCCTTAATAAACTAATCAAAAAAATTCTGAAAGTGTAGAATTGTTTCAAAAAAATCCAAATAACAACATTTTCAATTCCTAAATAAAACAATGTAAAACATGTTTATTTCAAGTTATAATTAGGAATAAATAATGCGATACTATACAAAATCGACTTTTAAAGTGGTAGATTAATGCTGCGCACCCGTTTTATTCTGCACTAATACAGTTAATGAACACAAAACCTCTCAACAGCTCAAAACACATTTTCTTAAAAAATGATCATATTACTTTAATCGAGTCAATATCAGATGCTTATAATTCAGCAAAATTTCCGTTTATGGGTTTCTTATGAATAAACCTTAGAATTTGTTTAAATGGAATTATGAGAAAAATATTTAATCACGGACGAAATGTTGATTGATTGATCACAAAATTGTAATCAACGAAAATTTTATAATGGTAAAATTTTTTTCAACATTAATTTTGTTCCATTTTTTCATTAAGCTTACTGCCATTACAGTTATTAACTCTGGAACTTAACAGTAAAGCTCTATTTCCTAGTATGAAAAAATTATCATTCGAAAGTACGACTAAGCCTTGTATTTGATGAATTCCATATTATAAAACGTTCATATTTGCGATGATTGCTATTAATTGATATTTGTCCAAAGTATGTACATTTCATAAATATTGGGCAAACAAAAAGTTCCCGGAATCCTTATTTATAGCATTATTTCAATTTAAAATAAAACTGAGCGATATCGTCGGGTTTCATTTTTTTAATTAATTAATAGCAAAGTCTTCTAAAATTCACGTGCTCGACTGAGAGACCTAATACTACCTTTTCTAAACGACAACAAAGATACTTTCCGAGCACCCTGCATACGCAAGGAGTATTTTGCAGTTGAACTAAATAAATAAATTTTGATTTTTGGCTGTATTATCTAAAAATTATACCTCCTATTTCAGCCATATGTAAGAAAAGATTTTAATTTTTTTTGTGTCGCTTCAAGATAAATAAAAAAGCACATACAATATTCTATTTTTCCCAAATTAATTAACACCGTAATAGCATCAGTCTATGACCTAGGCTTTAATTCGTTGAATTTCATCAGATAAAGTTTTCTCGTATACGGTAATTAATGAAAAGGATTTCAGAAACCACATTTATCCTAGACCATTAGATATAAAATTAAACGGATCATTTTAATGGAGCAGACTTTGAACGTGATAAACTTTGAATCCGAAAACATTTCATTCGGTAATATTAAGTTTTTATCCCTCTCTCTCTCTCTCTCTCTCTCTCTCTCTTTGCGTACAATGGAGGATAGTGCACGTGAGGAGAATGCTTTACGTCCCCATAAACCTTCGCCCGACCGCAAATCATTGACTGCGATGATAAATCGCGCTAATGTCTTCGTATTAGCTGGGGTTACATCCAGTAGAAAGCAGGAAAGTTTGCATTTCAACTCAACCTTTTCCTACTCAACGCCTCGGTGCTTCCTTCGAGGGTAATCAGTAAATTTTGGCACTAGTGCAGGCACGTGGAGAAGCACAAAAAAAGGATTCGTGAAAATGAATGACCTTGACCTAACTACATCTGCGATGACCCGCGGCTGCTAGAAACTCGGATAATGGGAACTGTGAAAGAAGTAAAAACTCTCGGTGGTAATTTTCTGAGTGCATCTTGATCGTGTGGATCAGAAATGTTGACCGGTTTGTCCCGTAATTAGATTTCCCAGCCACGCGGCCTTCACCTTGGTGATAGAGGAGGAACTGGGTCGGAATTCCAATTTGGCGAAACTTTTAATGCTTTCCACTGAGCTTAATGTCTCGGTGAGTTTTACGAGTCGAACGAACGAAAAAGAAATGGATGATGCGTTGAAGAGAGTATAAATTTTGATTCGGCTTGATGCAACCTTGATTTGATGTATCCAGAAAAATAAAGATCCGATGAATCATTATATTTCCGAAAAATATTTCGGTTCCCGATTGATGGGCTCGTAATGTAAGACATGGAAATTAAATTCCTTGATGAGAAATGTTACCGCTTCACCCCTTTGGACTAGTCTCTTTATAGCTTTAAGCTGAATGGCTAAACTCCATTTCTCTTTTTTTATGGCTGTGGAACCATAAATGTTTACATGACGAACGCTTTACAGCCGTGAAGCGATTCATTTGTCTAAAAAGGATTGGGAAGCGACAAATCGCAATTAACAAAGTTTTTGTCCGGAATGACATCATCATTTGCGAGGTACCCCATTAACCGAAGGCAATATTTCACTCAGCGAATTCGTCCCATGTTTATCGCAACGTACTTGGGCACAGGTTTGATTGATTATATGAAACTCGGACGAGGGTCATATTTTGTGATTTTCAACAATGATGTACCGCTCAGGGAACGATGTTGGATCTGAAAATCAGCCTCCCTTTTAAAGTAGATAAGGCGAAAGAAAAAATATTATTTTCGGCTGATTGATGACAGCATGGATCGACACATGTAACATAATGGGAGAGTGTTGTAGGTAAACGTAGGGAACTAACTCATGAAAATATCGTATCTTATATTTCGGCCAAAGAGATAAACCAGAATGAGCGATTGTTGAATTTAAATGTTAACCTTTTCTCCCTTCCTTTAAATCATACCTTTTTAATCTTGATTGATGGCGATTGTGGATTAATATAGGTTATGAAAAATTTTCCACAAAAATGCAGTCAAAGAAGATACCACATTCACTTAAACTTGAAAATCAGAAATCACAAATGTTAATATCGATTTAAAGAAATAATTTTAAAAACTTTTTTGGTCCCATTTCTTTAGATTTGAGTAAACTTCCAATGGTGTTTAATAAAATAAAATTTTAAGAATGTTTATGATTTATCGACACACATACTCACTTAAAAATACTAAAATTATGAAATATCCTCGTAGCAATTATTGAAAGACAGGCGGTATTCTACGGTATTGTGAGTAAGGTCTTGAAAGTAATCAAAAGGACAGAGTCGTTTGGAGCCATAATAAAACAGGGTTTTTTTCAGAAGAAGAAGCTGTGGATGTCAGAAGACAGATTTCAACGAAAATGATTTAAGATCGATATGAGATGACCAGATTTAGTGGAACGACTTATAAATAAATCAGACAGCCGCACTTAGTGTTTTCCACAAGAATTTTAATGAACAACTGGTTTCGGCCTTACAGCCATTATCAGGTACATGTATGTCTGAAGGCTATCTAATTTATTTATGAAAATAATTCAGTTCAATTCCTTTAAAAACTAATGAAAAGGTTAGGCAAACCTAGTTTCAGGATGGAAAATAGGTATGAGAAAGGAGGAGTGGTAGAGAACTAAGTAAAAAGAAATAAGTGGGTATGTGGATTTAAGAGGTGGTGCCAACTGTTGAGAGATTAAATACAAATAAGTTACCTATTCAACATTGACACTGTCATGATTTTCAGGAGCTGATAGAATCAAAGACTTAGATATTCTGACATCTTTATTGAGGAACCTTATTCATCAGTTTCAATTGTCTAATTTAATTAAAATTTAGCTGATAGTACCAAAAACATGATATTCTTAGCATTAAAATATTTCCGTATTATCTATTCTGCATTTTAAACAATTTAAGGAATGCTAATTTAACTTGAGGCATATTCCATAATTTGATATACCAGCATTTTAGAGAAGCTTGTTTCTTCAATATAAAAATTACCGCCTCTAATCTTCAAACACACGCTATACGACATTCACGATATTAGTCCATCAGAAATAACCTAGGTTTCGTGCATAAGGAAATAAATTATTCTTCTCGCTTTCCGCCTATATGCTTTTGTAATAAATAACAACTTGACATGGATACGTGACTTAGTGTCAACAAGTGGAAATGGAAAAGGCGAGATTGATTAAAATGAAAAACAACTCACGCCATGTTAACACGCTTTGCCACGCGGCGATTTCTTCATTTCAGAGAAATGTTTTCTAATGATTATCTGTCACATCAATGCTAATGGAAACCATAATAAAACGCGTTTTACAGCAAAAAATCTCAAGATAAATTTTTAAATGATTTAACATCCCTCTATCTCATTTGCAATAATACTTCACTCAAGACAATGGCTGAATTCACTTTCAACCTCAATCTGACAATTTATGGAATAAACTCAGTTATCATCGTGGTTAATTTGTCTTGGAAAACTACTTCGCGTGTTTTTTTCTCTTCTTCAACGCACATTTGATAAGAAAAAATAATAATTTGAATGCTTTTGGTGAGGGTCTATCTAAAAGAGAGCTCCGTTTTCCCGGTTTTATCAAAAACCAAGATTATGGTTAGCGTGAGCAACGGCTATACAAATTGAAGTTTATCTTAAGTTGCGAATATTATCTCTGGATGATTTTTTCCCCCGAAAATTGAATTTGAGCCAATTTTTCAGTAATTCTACCTCCGTGACCTTTGCTCTGCCTTACTATATCTTCTTTCTTATTGACTGATTCATTTTTCAATCATCTTAACCCAGCAGTGTTGGTTCTCAATCCTTTTATTGTTAAAGAATCATTAACTAATGCTTAGAAACGAATCTATATTTTTACAAACTGTCGTTTCCTTCGTTGCTTAAACTTATTCAATTTACACTGCTATTTAACTAATTAACAAACTAAGTAAGCAGTAACTCATGTTGATTTTCAACGACATAAACACACATAGAAGCTCCACAATCCTCAAATTTTTAGTGTGGTTATCAAAAAATGAATTCCTATCCCTTTTTCTTCCCAGGTAAATTTTACTTAAACGGGAATAGCTTAAATAGTTTCCCATGAAAATTTACCGGCATTTTCCTATCTCTATAAGTTTATATGTCACTTCCAATGCCCAGTAATTGCTCTATAAAGATCCTGAATGTAAAAATGGGAAAATAGGCTGAGGTCGATGTTGAAGGCATTGCGTACAGAAACCCAGCGGTAGAACATGTCAAAGAGACACTTTTTATATGGCAAATATTAAACCTTAAGAGCAGCTTAAGCAAGCATCGACAAACATTTTTGTCTACTTTGACACAGTGACGCAGGAAAAGATGTTTTTCTTAATCAGCGTTATTTTTTGAGATAATTAAACATCGTTCTGACCAATGATGGTCGTATGTTTGATTGAATTTCTATCGCTTCTGACTAGAAATATTTCTGTGCATGATCGAAATGATTGTTATTTCTTATCAGCTAGAAATTCTAGAGAAATTTTTTATGATATATAAGCCGTTTTGATAAATCTATTGATTATCAAGAAAGAACTAATAGGGGTGATCATTAATCTTCATCAACCCTTGTCTTTTAAAGCTATGTAAGGCGTCTCATCCCATACCGATCTCTTAACTTTCTCAATAATCCAAACTTTGTCACTTGAAAACTCAAAATATCACAGACAACTATAAAGTTAATTTGAATTATTAAAATAAATCAAGTAAAATAAATATGTAACATTTTAAGGAAAGAACTAAGTAATGCGAGATTTTTTTCTACAAAGGAATCTTTATTATTAGTGAATTATTTTTCAAATCAGCTAGAATAAAATCTTTAATGTAGCGTGAAAGATTTATAACCCTAAATCAAAGAACGGTCATTAATCCGTAGTTAATTTAGCTGATTAAAAACAGAAAAGATCATTTTGATCTATCATGACTATCTCAAAGTAAAACAAAGAAAAGTACTCATGGAATGGTTTCTAGGCTACCGTAAAACTCATTGCCCCGAATTCATTAACGCTTGTTCGATTCATCTCTTCAGCGGGGAAAACTTCGACATATCCCTTCTCGCCTTCAATCCAACACATTGGTTGTCTTTTCGCCACTACAAAAAAAGGAAAGAAATAACTCGAAATACCACCCGAGATGATGAATCCTGGGAGAAGAGAGAACAAACCACCGCCAGCGAATGAAGGAAAAAAAATCTTTGAAAAACGCGCAACCCATCAAAACTCCAGTTGGGGAGGGAAAAAGGACAGGGGTCGTTTTTATTCCCCAGAAAACGTTCACCATCTCTCTACGAACGAAATTAGATCAAACTGACCGCACTCCTACATATCGGTTTCCCCGTTGATCGAGTGCCCGTCAGGGTAAGACGGACTTCACAATATAACGTCCAGTTTGGGAGCGAAGGAAACGGGCAAGTTTTGAAACCACCAACGCCGCGCTGGATTCCGAACGCTCTCTCCATTCCCTCAACTCCCAAACCATCTCCTTTTTACTCATTTTTCCCATTCCTTTGCCGCCCGTTCCTATCGAGAATTTCCACTTCGATCCAGATGCTATATTCCTTTGCAGCATTTTCTTTTTTCTACTTATATTTTGTACGGTCTCTCCATCGCCGTCGCCATCACTCCCACTTCGTTTTTCTTTCGGAAGTCACTCCTTTGGGAAAGGAAGGAGAAGATGGGGGAAAGGACCTTATGTTAGAAGGGTTGGTCGCAATGTGGGGGCGATGGGGCTGATAGGATTTAGCGCTATTCTGCCCAAATTGTAGGGAGTGGACCTATCTCAGGTTGGCCAGGAAAGCAGTAAAAATATCTCTAGACTCTGCTGTGACACCTATTTTTTCAAAGGGAACCTTGTAATTCGAAATATTTTACTTGGACAAAAAGGAGGTAATTAAGACCGAAATGGCAACGAAGGTTTCACTCCAAGTGACCATCAGTTGAGATCAGATGAAAAATTGTTTATTTGAGTCGATTAAAGGGTGTAAAAATTCGATAAAATTGTAAATAAGGCCTGATGATTTAACTAAATAAGACAGTAATAGACATAAGTTTAACGGCAGCGATTTCTCAAAAGTATGATAAAAGTTAACGAAATTCCCTCACCTTAGATATCATTTTAAATGAAAGTTCTCAGACTTCTACTAAGTATCTGAATCACAAAATTGTCAGAACGAATTGAAGAAGTGAATGAATTTTTACAAACCTTTCGTAGACAAGGCAATATTTGATATTACATAGAAGAAGCCAATATTGATATCTTCATTTCTCTAAATTTTACCCATCTTAACAAAAATCCTGCGCGAAAGTAATGTGAAGAAATTGCTAAATTTCATTGGCACGTAACAGTACAAGGCACTTGACTAAGAAAACATTTCAAATTCAGTTCGTCACATAACACGCTTATTTGTCAATAAGAGACATGGAAGGCGTTTGGGGCAAAACTTGCATAAAATTGAGCTTCTGAAATTCCTCCTGCAGATTTCCACGTTCTCTCACGCGAGCGCATTCATTCGTTGCACACACGCACAAACACTCCCACACACTCTCACCCAATGGAAATTCTGCGATAATAGCATTTTCATTCCCAGGAGAGAAGCAGAGGAGTAAGAGGAAGAAATAAGAAGTCGAGGAAAGAAAAATAAAGAAAAAGAGGAAACAAATAAAGGTCAGCTATTACATGTCACACCACGGCCGCCCACAAGCGCCCTCTATTCCCTTCCTCCCACAAGCTATTTCTCTACGAGCGCACCGCGATCTTCAACTATTCCTTCCGCGTCCTCTTTCCGCGTTATCTCCCTTTTTGTATCCTTTTTTTTCCATTCCGTCGCTTTTCAAACACTCTTTTCTCGACTGCATGCTGTTTTCGAATGATGCCTTCCAGGGGAGGAAAGCCCTTTCCTCCCTAAGCGTAAGTAATGTCCGCAAAATGCGGTCGCAGCGCTATTGATGGGCAAGCCAGAGAAATGGGAACTTAGAACGGTTTTCGGAAAGACTCTGTCGCAGCAACTTACTGTCCGGGGTCACCGAGCTCTTTTTTCTTTGATCCAGGTTCATCGTGATTAGGTAACTTTATACCAGAAGATGAATGGAGAACCAGAATATGGTGTGTGAGGTGAGTTATAGTCAGCGTGATATATTCTATCCGGTGTTCCTGAAGAATAGCATGGCGATCTAACTGCGCAGATTTTTCTTTCTGTAGGATTATAAAATATACGGTCCAAGAAGATAAAGTTTGATAATTATTGCAAAGAGTGAGTTTATTAGTCATTAGGTGACCCTGAGTTAAATGTAAAGCAAACTCGAATCTACATTGCTTTATTATTTAAATTCGAATTATTGCCCACAATCATTCCAGGAAAAAGTAGAATTCGTTGAAATATTTAATTTTCCTTACCACTAATAAAGAACAAACAGAGACGTATTGAATTGGGGAATTGATAGCATGAAACCTTCTTTTAATTTTTTCTTTGAGAATATGAAATCTACTCTCGAATAATTCCACATAAAAAGCTCATTTTCAAGAATCTTGAAAACGGTGACTGTTTCCTGACATATATAAGAGCATCGGCCCGGAACGTGAGATCCTCCATCCCGTCAGATATTCTTACTCCAGTTAATCTTTGTGTTGAACCCAGTTTCTGTCTCCCTTTGAATTATGAGGCTGACTTGAGAGAACAACAACCAATTTAAAATCTAAAATAGAATTATTTTACTTTCAGAATGCTTCATATTTTAGATTGATAATTCCACAAAGTGAATATTGGGGACCAATTACAACATGATAGAATTTTGAACACAAAACAGCCAATTTAAACCATCTGAGTTGGAATGAAAAGTAGCTGTTTAGCCGCAGAAAGGTTATCGTATACTGTACGAAATAATTGGCTTAATTTTCATTTCTTGCATCGAAATTTCAATTTTATACTAATTATATCTCCCAGCTGTATAATTACCATAGTCAAAGCAGTTTTCAATCAGACGTCGGATCCCCAAGCGTCTCCAAATTTGCTGTGATTTGACCTTCTCGCTGCCATATAACCGTGCATATTGTCTCTGTGACATCTACACTTCGGTATTTTTTTTGGTCAATTCACAACTATGACTGCCAATTTAAAAAAATTAAATATTTTTCTTAGGGGTAACATGGAAGCGAGAAGGTCAAATTAGTAATAATGGAATCGACTTTATATGTGACAATTTACTAACTGATTATATGTACTACGCATATCATCTAAATAGTATTCCCTGCTTAAAATGATCTATATCTGACAAGGAGAGGACAATTTCAAAAGAAATTACATACAGACAACATAGTAGCTTCATGCTTGATCGTCTCCTAGGATTAATCGGTGAAAGAGAGCTGAGGAGCATTTTCATTGAAACTGTACAACTTAGCATATCAAGTCATATAAAATATGTACGTATCTTTATCACGCATATCTCAAAAGCTCTAAAGTTCTAAGTGATTTACAAGAAATACCGTATGTTACATTGGATTGTAATACATGGATTTTTAATTTTTTAATTCTTTTCACCATGCTGAATTATTGTCGACCAATATCTCTTAATGCTTTCTAGTATTATTAAAGCTTTGAGCTTTTGCAACCTATAAACTAATTTTATAGAAAACTAAAAGTATGAATTCCAGTGAGTAGCAATCTCACGAATGGATACTAAAATATCCGAATTTTTGAATCAACACACATAAAAGATGTAACTATTTGAGATAACTGGTTTATCCAACACAATTTAAAAGACTCAAAGCAATAAAAATGCAATTACTATAAATAAACGTAAGCTGATTAGAAATTTCGCTTTAATTATCTTGTATTTATGTATTAACTCCCTCTGTCAGGAGTATTTTGATGTGTTAACACACTAATTTACTTTAATTTTTACGGTCTCTGAATATATCTCCCATGCTTCTAATGAAGCCAATCACGCGAAAAATACAAAATTATCACGCTTGAGTTGAAATGTAACCGTTAGTGCTACATTTTGGCACTCTAAAACATTTTTTCGTCATTAGCTCAGTTGTTAAGTGAATTACTTCTATTTCTGCTTTTATATCTCTATCTGAAAAGTATTTTCAATAGGAATAGAAACATATATTTTAATTAGGAATTTATTTACGAAGTTGAAGTAACTATCATAAAAGATAAGAAATACAGCAAATTTCAGCTTTAGAAACCGTTAAATTTTCAATAGGTTTTCATATTGCAAAGCCCTGGCTAGGAATAAGAGAGTTAGCATATAAAATTACCTTGGAGTCTAAGGATGGGAAAATATAATAGAGCAGCGAAAATTTTGCGGAATCGATACGAATCGGATATTGGCTCCCATAATGCATCCCAATCTCTGCATTTCATCTCCACCGAGTCCATAAAAAGAAGTCCAAATCCCCTCTTTCAATATCTGTATATCCTCTCGAACTCCGTACGTCCATTCTCTACCAAACGCACACCACCGCGCTTTCCCTCGTCTCCCCAGTAGAAGAGATTGTTCTCATAAGCAAGCTCCAGAACTTTGCCAATTTTTGTAAAAACCACTTTCTATATCCATCCCTACAATTTTCTCCTCTATATCTCTCTCTATCTGCCCTCTTTCCCAATGTATTTCTACACTCCCTTACATTCGACTCTCTCCCTTATGACGTCCCGAAAGACTCCTTTTCGCTGCAGGTCCTAATGTTCTCTTTCTTCGCAGTGCTAGATTTTCCCTCTGAAACGCTCCGACTCTAATATCTCAAGAGATTGTGCTCTCTCTTCATCTCATGTTCTCTTCCGCTCTATTTAGTCTGCCTCTATTTCTCTCCCGAGCGATCAAATATTCGAATCCCTTTCGCGCATTTGCCCTCTTCCCCTCTCTGTGGTATCAAAACATACGTTAACCTTTCTTTCATTCATTGCCTTTGCTTTCCATCCTTATCTCGATCTCCTTCTATACCATCAGGTCCCTTTCCTCGAGTTCCATATTTTCTCTTCGTAATCGGTGGCTGAATTAAGGAACTATTTTCGGCGCTATGGTCCATTGATGACACGTAAAAGCTTTGCTTGGTGGGCCGTAAAGGTAGTCAAAAATTGTTTTCAACAATTCACTCCATAGTTTCGCTTTAAATGCAGCATAGAATACAAAAACCGGTGCTACCTATGAAAATTCTCGGACTCTCTAATGTTTATATGGGCTCCTCTCTACAAAATAAATTGCAAGTATCCCGGTATTTTTCGATAAAAAATATTCAGCAAGTTCTGTTGGCGTTTGAATTTAAAACAGTCATAAATAAGTTATAAATAAACAATGATAATAATAATTATGGTATAGTCATAAATGCATTACTCGAATATGACCATTACAAGTATTTATCTAATCCATAATCTACAAGTAAAAGTTCTCCTAAAATTTAGAAAGAATTTGTGTTGATTTCCAAAGAATATTTGTCAATTTTTTCACTTTTGTCGATGATGTTCTTCTATAGGTGCTTTGAAAATGAGAGCTTAAATGTGAGTCTGAAAAGTAGACTCAAATAAACAATTTTGTACGAAAGAGGATTCCGCAATCAAATCAGGAAAATAATTAATAAATTCGTGAAAAGATTAATTTTTTTGGTATCGAAATATTTTAAACCCAGAAAGCTATCCTTTTACCGAGATAAAAAACTAACTCAGAATGAGCCCCACCTCCTTTCATCTCAGGTGAAGAAAGTAAAAAAATTCGAAATTTAAGCAAAAGTGATGATATTTCATGGGATAAAGAAGTAATTTTTATAAGGCAAACAACAAAGTAGCAAGTGATACAAAGATTGAAAAATACTGAAACATTGACAAAATTAGAAGAAAATGATTTAGTGTCTGCAGGAATAGACAGATACTTTGATGATTTCTGATTTCTCTTTAGATCGACTGTGTATACGATCGCTATATTAAGGTAAAATATCTTGCAGCAATCACTACGATGACGATGAGGTTCCAGCAAAAATATTTTATCACTCTAAGAATTTTCGTTTCATCGAGCAATATAAGTATACATATTAAAAATAAATAAAGTAAAAAGTTCATGTAAATCTGCATATGTTAGTTCGCGTAAAAATCTAGAGCCAGAAGTAGCACGACTTTCACATTTAATTTTCAAATTTTATTAAATGCCACCCCTGTGCAGAAAATATACCACATGCAATTTTTCAAACCACACTTAGTTATTCTTCTCTCCCGAAGATGGCAACATAGTTGCCGAAATACGTATTGAGAACAATACTTGCAAAGCGCGACCATTGAGAATCCTAACCCCTGCTGGTGGGAATTCTTCAACGGTTAGTTTGCACGCAAACAACGGCTATTTGGAGTTTTAATGACCGATTAAACTGCCATGTTACTATTTCATCTACTTTTCGGCAGGACAAAAACACTCAGTTGCATTTTTCTTCCATTTAGATCAAATCAAATCGCAGCCATGCTCATGTTTAGTACTGACTACGAACTGGAGTACCGCTGAAAAGACAGATGTTTCCGACAGACCCAATTCATTCGGAAATGAAAACGTTTTTATAATAGCATCATAAATAGATCATAGGTTATACATCAAAGAAACTTAAGATTCGTCTCGTAGCAGTATTCATTTGATTTCACAAAGTGCTTGAAAAACTACCAAGTTTTAAAAACTCTTCTTACTGCCTCTTTTTTCCGTATTTATTTTTTTCATTTTCGCAGATTTAGAAGCTTAAGTGGCGATTATTTTAAAACATTCTACGTTGAGTAAAAGCAAATTTAATACATCTTCATTGACGTAAATAATATTGGGATAGACTAAATTAAAGTAGAAAAATTTACTTATAACATAAAAATATTTCTGATAAATACTAAAAATAATTTTAAAAATAAGCAAACATGTCAACAAATATTTCCCGGAATTAGATTTAGAGAAAATTTATTCCCTCCACGGACCGTCTCTGGATTCACCAACCCAATTGTTAACTTAAAGAAGAGAAATATACATGAGAAAAGGATTCTGTTTCTACGCACTACGAGAACTTCTTCTTTCAAGGCGGAAAGTAACCACTTAAATCACATAACAGGGAATCCAACCCAGTAAGTTCGGAGTTTCTTTGCATCACTTCCGTCAAGGTTGGTTGCGTAAAGGACACAAGCCCTCGGCGGTCAAACCGCGCCGTCATTCCCGACCCTTCTCCTGATTATAGCCACCTCACTAACGACTTAAGCGAACCCGGTTCAAGCATGGGACGAATCGCACCAAAGCCCCTTTGAGCTTCAAACCCTAACCACGGCAATGGTTGAAGCGAAGGGGTATTTACTCCACTAGACTATCTCCGCCAGTAAACCACCCCCCAGTCCAAACACATAACCCAATTATAAACTCCTACTGCTGGTCCATATCTTCCTGACACGGAAAGGGAGGGCAGAAAGAAAAAAGGGTATCATTACATATTTCTTTGTACCTCTTAAGGTGAACGACGAAAGAAATAATCGCATCCTTTTGAGAAAATGAGAATTTAATTATTCAAAACTCACTCTTTCCAAAGGATAGAGAACTGCTGAAAGGTCTCCCTTCCTCTTGGAACCCTCAAGCTAAATAAGTTTGTCGGGCGTTGCATCTGGGCCTTACTAAGCCCTCTTATTTCCCTCCGATTCCTCTCTTCTTATATCAAGAGCAGCAGCTTCTTATGTATGTGCCTAACTCAATATACCGTAGGTCCTCTCTCCCATTTACTACCCTCGTTTCCTCGTTCTCTGCCTCTTCTTCTTTACGATCTACCTGGAGGGAGCGGTGTCGATCAAACTCTTCCATTTTCTTAAGATTTCAGTACATCCTTAACAAAATATTATCTTCCCAAAATGTTTCCACGGAGAAGATTTCATACCTGTATTAGTGAACTGTAGGTGACCTTGCATGTACATAAATGAAGGGAGATCGATTTTTAAATTAAGATTGGAAAATATGCTTTGTATAAGTTAAGTATAATTGTCCCAAGGAAGAATAGACTTGAAAAAAGTCTGATGGGAAGACCCGGTCCCGTCAGACTTTTTTCAAGTCCATTCTTCCTTGGGATTTTTCCTGCGTGCGCACCGTCTTGCGCAAAGTCACCCTTACCCGTTTTCCCAAGTATAATTGTGATGAATGCATTTCATGACTTGTAAGGAAATCTTAGCTCATCACTTCCCCTAGTGTATAGTACTTTCCGCCTTCCGCTTATTATGCGAAATTGTATGCATCAAAATATGTTGCAATTTCTTGATCTATTAATATTGGGCAATAAGTCACCCTTCAATGCTGCTTCATCTCAAGAAGGCAGTATATCCTGCCCCTTTAGACAATTCGTAAAATAGTTCCTAATGTGCTCATGTGATCCTAGTCTTTTATAAAATTAAGCCGCTTCATCGTATTGACTGCCTGAAGCAAAACCTATTTAGTTATCAGCGTAGAATGAATTATATCCTTGTAAGCGAATGAGAAAGTAACTTTAGTCGATGGTTGAAAGCGTTACTTGGTAGTGGGAATTCGGTGTCCCATACACATCACCCTTTCCCTAAAATATACTATATATTCTTGGACTTGTGTTTTCCTGTAGCTAAAGATGCAAACACGCTTGTGAAACCAGTCGTATATTAAATATCCTGCGGAAACATACCAATTTTCTCTCTCTTTCAAAAGTTTGAGTGCCTAAATAAAAACTGCAAAGTATTTCTATTCGATCATTATGATAAGGCGATGATTCCAATGTTTCAAGGAAATTTTATCTTCTGGAGCCAACTTTCAAAAACATAAAACAGTCTCAGCAAAAATTCGGTTCAACTGCAACGTTACATGAAACTTTTCTACGCTCCTACACAGATGTTTCTGCACAGTATTTTGAATTCATTACTCAGGTAAAAATCTGAACGCATGCGATGAGGAAATGACCACTTTCCTCTTTCTCGAAGTCTTGTAAATCGAGAAAAAAACTCCCACAAACTGCACGTGAAGAAGAATTTACCCAATTGAAACGCTCAAGTAAAGCAGTAAGCAAACAGAACAAAGCAAAATTATCGTCGAATCTGCATCACGTTGCATTTAAAAGTAAAAAGAGCATATTATAATTTGGACAGGAATTATCCAGAGAATGGAAATGAGCAAAGAATATTCACAGTTGAAGAAAAGATGTGACTACTTTAAAAATCTCCGAATAAAAATCCGTCATCGTGTTCTGTAAAATTTTCATTTAGGGAAGGATATTTTCGAAAATTAGTAAAATATGATTAAGAGATAGCGTGAAAGTTAATGAAAGGGCGTGAAATCTTAGCATATGACTGATTTGATGTCTTAGACCTTACAATTCGAAAATTATCCGTGTGATAATAGAAATTTAAAACCACGCTATACAATATCCTAGTGTTGAATAAAATTATTAGAGAAACGCCATAAATTCGTATACGAAAGCATTGTTTTTCTTGGCTTATTAACCTTTTCCTTCAAATTTACATTTAAAACCGCATCATTCGATAAATGTAAACTGATTCGTCAAAACATTCCGATGTTCCTTAAAAGCATGCATATATATATATATATATATATATACACACACACACACACGAGTAGAACCNTATATATCGAAACCGCGGAGACATTAAGAAATGCTCCTTATTTCACCTTATCTACTGCTGATACTGCCGGAGGGAATGAGTTTTCTGAAATAAGTGGAAATTTGTAAATAAAGGTCGCACTCCTTCGAATCGCAAAGACTTTCCCACGTTCGCATAGGACTGAAATTTAGCATTGGAAAGGGTCTTATAGAGAGAATAATAGTGGATTTGAGTCGAAGGAATACCACTCGAACTTAACCCATGTTTTGATAGGAAAATCTCATTAATGAAGCATGCATGTAAAGGCATAAGACAATGAATACAGTTATTATCTAGAGTAGTGGTTCATAATCTTCTTAACAACAGACTCTCCTTGAACACTAAATGAATTATCGTGCCCTTTTGCGGCAACGTCTGACATTTGTTCCCTATTACGTGAGTAAATATACGTATCTACTAGTCTACAAATACAACGGAGGATTCATTCTATTTTTTCAGCCATTTTCTTATATTTTTATGCAACACAAAGGTTTCATGGCTTTCTTTCCACTAGTGACTCAGAAGTGTGTTTCCGAAACAGGATATATACATGGAATAATCTCTGCAAAATTAATTTAAGGAAGATCACAACACCTTTAAGACAAAAAATAGCTTACTTATTGATTTTCGAGGATATATAATAAACTATGTGTTTCTGTCAAAACATCTGGGGGTTCGTGTAACACTGATTCAGTACTTGTGATACAATAATATCTCTTTTAAAATGAATATCCCAGCTATTCTAAAATGGAAAAAATAATTTCGTATTCACTGCTGAAAGTAAAATTGAATTTTACGCAACCAATAAATGGATGAAGTTAAAATGTTGATGTCAGCTCATTTAACTCTACTTTAATAAAACTGTAATGCAAAAATGTCGCGGTTTGAATGACGAGGGCTTTAGCTTTTCGTTTAAATATTGATAACCCTCACTCTGCGCGTAATGAGTACAGCTGAGCATCCGAGTCAATCCATCGATCTATTTTTATTGCGAATGCCGCTGGAGGCAAAAGAGAACATAAGTAACTATCGATTGTAGATACCAACCCCCCCTAGCGTTTGATCAACTGGTGATGCGAAAGGCGTCTCGCAAGTCACAACTCGTTTCAGTTTTGATCAATTTGATACGAAAATTTTATCTCGATCCCCACCGCATTACTTTTTTAGACATTTCTTTAATTAAAACCGTTATGAATCAACAAAAACGTTATTAACTTCTAAAATTTAAATTCGAAAATTCACTTTATCATCCAATTATAATCATAGTTTTAGAGTTTGGTGTTTCATGGGTAGAGTAGTTAAATTACGCGCAAGAGCACACTTGTTAAAGTAATGTACAAGCGATCTCATACTAATCTATAATAAGAAAAAGAGTAAAGTGTAAAATTAACTATAGTATAAGCAAAGCAATGGAGACCTGTAATTGAAAATAGGATTCGGAAAGGTACGTCTAATGTAATTACCCAACAATGTTATTGCGATCTAAATTGCAACGAAAATTATAATGAAGCATTGATCAAAAAACTTCAAAAAGAGCATTTATTAACTAAATAAAGAAATTACTTTTCTTGTTATCGAAGGTAGCATTTGGAAGTGAAGGCTTTTAAATGCCATATTAGGGATTTTTGCTTGTGATTGAATATTACCGACTTGAGATTAGACAATAATGGAAATAAAACAAGATGCTTCAGCGAGGAAGACAATTAATTGATGTTTACAAGAGGAAAAGAGCCTAGGAATTTATTTAATAGAACGCCGGACTTCGAGAGATGGATGGAAATAAAGCGCTAAAGGGACAGTTAAGTCAAAAAGCGGACGGATGGAGAGAGGCCAAGAAGCGCCGTGAGAAATAAATGGTAGAACGGGGCTTCATAATCGCATTAAATCCCAAGTCTCTAGTGTTTCTCTGAGCTTCTCACACTCTCCTCTTCCTCTCTCTTTGCTGCCAAACGCGCAACAACCCTCGCTAGCACTAACTCAGCTCCCCTATCGGAAGACCTCTGAGACAAATTCTCTCAACTCTTAAGCAAGCCGTAAGGTAATTAAACGTTAAAGTTGACGTCCGAGTAAATATTTTACAGTAGGGTTAAAAATTTTATCATTTCATCCTTCCTATGCTCGAAAATTCCTATCATTTTTCATTGAACATCACCGCTACTTGAAACTACAGAAAAGATTAGCGCCAGATTAAATTACATAAATTGCGATGAATTTTGTAAAAACTCGGACGTGGAATATCCTTATATATTATCCTTTGTAAACTTATTTGCTATCGATTATTCCCCGTTGAAAGTAAAGCTTAAGGAAGATGAAAATGTGAATGTCTGGGAATGGCGTACGAGATTACTTATGTATTTGGCCATTGATACTTCATGTTTGTTTGACAAGTGACTGAAAATTGAATGTTAAGATAATAGAATATATTTGCATCTTGGAAGAAAAGGGGGTTTTCCATTTTATTTCCTAGTAACGTCCAGAACTCGTATTCAATTTCAGCGATATTTGCTGAGAAACTAAAATGGAAAACATAAAAATAGTTAATTTTTAAATATATTTTATGGTAGTAAATATTACGGTTTAAAAGCATATGAAATTATTTTGCCATAAGAATATTCTGAAATTAAAACTGTACAATTAAAAGCCTTAAACAAATTTTCAGATGAATTACTCCGGAGCTTAAAGAAACGTTCATTCTGGCACCCAAATATTTTGAGAAAATTTTACTATAGAAGCTAATTTTACCTGGGTTTCGTACATGCCGCTAAAATTCAACACATTCAATTTCTAATATAACAGAGTATGAATTCGTAATATGAATAAATATTCATTCCCCTGTTATTGAATTCGCTTTACACTGTTCGTGCAGTAGAAAACCCGCCTCGGGAGAGAGCGGATGAATGTACTAGCGCGGTATCGTCTGCTAAAAATCATTTTTCTATTCCAAGCCAATAATTTTTATAACGATTGAAATTTAAATAACTCCACAAAAATTGATATGGAGAATGAATAAATTAAATGACAACTATCAAGATAATCATCTGTAAAGGTGAGTGATAAAGAGAGTCCTAAAGTAGAACTATAGACAAAATAGAAATATCGCAATAATAACTATTTGTAGTCCTCTCCAAACGAGTTTCCGGTTGCCATGCTTCAGTCGAACTTATTGTGTTTCAGGGCTCTCTTGAAACAAGTACGTCCCATCTCAATGCGGTAGATTTCCAGTTTGCGCGTTTCTCAGTTCTTGAAATCCGTTATACAGGAACTTAAGTTCGTGAATGAATATATTAAGAACAATACTGGTGAAATTGGTTGATTTTAAAATAGAAATATTCGAAAAATTCTAACCAAAGTCAATAATTAATCTTTCTTGATGAATTCGGAGCTCTTTCTTGAAACACTTTAGCCTCAATACCGAATTACCTTAAAAGAATTATTCGTTACGGTTTCCAAGGGAAAAATTCTCCCATTTTTCAATCTTTTCCTCGATACTTGAAGTAAATTCAATCCTTTACTCAGTCACCCTCCCTCCCAGTTCTCTTCCCCGTAATCTGCATTCCCTCAATCTCCGATTTGAAAATTCGTCTTCAATTTTCTGAAATATTTCGGAGTGGTTCCTTACGCCCTTTAACAGGCCATATCCCAATTAATTAAATGATTTCCGGGATTCAATTTATTAGGTAGAAGAAATCTTCCAAAGAGCGAATCCCTGTCTTAAAATGAGCTGCTGATTAGACCGTCTTTAGATACGATTATCCATCTCCAAAATTGATGGAAAAAATTGAAATCTTTAAGGGATTAAATAGAACACCATTTTACACTTAGGATTCTATAAGAAAACTTTTAACCGTTTGACTTAGCAGGTATCAAGTTATTTACTATGTACGCCGAGAGGGAGAGACACTGAAAGCAACGGCCAATAATTAAACCAGAATATCTGTAAATGGAGCGAGAAGAGCAGCCCATTTATTTTTGGAATGAAAAGTTTGAACATAAAATCTCTATCAATAGAATTGATGGATGAAGCATTCACTTGGTGGAACTCCATACTAGGTAAGTAAGCAAATAACTATGCAAAAGTTCCACATTATTTTTAGCATAGTTATTTGCATACTCACCAAACTCTCTACCAGTCAGCGCAAGGGAGGGATATTCATTAATATAATAACTGTTGATTAACGAGTAAACACATTTTAGCTAAAGTGTTGCTATAAATTGAGATATTATGAAGATTTTATCCTAATTTTCAGAAGAATTTTAATATATTATGAAATGTAAAAGAGGTATGAAAATGAAGAATACCATCAATGTAAAGAAAACTGATCGATAAAGAAAAGGCACAATTATCTGAAATTAGTTTACGACATATGCTTTATCTACCGCATTATTTTCATGTTTTCTTCTTGATTTTTCGATTTAAATTCAAGAACGGATATATTCTGGAATTTTTTTTCTTCTATGTCTTATGTTATCACATATCTTAATACTAATCGTCTCCTCCCACACATGACGAAAGAGAGCCATTTTGCTGTACACACGAAAATACTCAAGATTCCTTGAGAAAGGAAGCTTTCTCTTCATGGCTCACACATAAACATAAACGTTATAACGCTAGTTAATGTTTCTTAATCTCCAGAGAATGGTCTATCCAAAATTATCAACGATCCTATAAAGTACCCTTGAAATAGTTCATGCACAGCATATTAAACTTCAGTATTCGCGCTCATCGAGCAACATACGATCCTAGCTACAGGATTAAATACTAGTGGCGGATTCGAAGAGGACAAAGAATTATTACAACACAGAATTGACTTCTAAGACCTCGTAAGCATAATCAGCATATGGTTAAACAACCCCGAACGTTACCTTACAATTGACGATTAACAAATATTAGCAATTAAACATAAAGTTAGAATACAAGAATCACCGAGTTCACCAAAAATCAAATTAATTCAATATTCAAGCAAATAATGTCTTGCGGCCGAACCCGACATATAAATTAATATTATATGTGATACCCGACATATGTCTTACATATTTCACTCCTGAGAACTGTATGCGTATATGTTTATTAAAACACTTGATACTGCAATACAGTCCTGCGAAGATGCTGTTAGGGCGTAGAATATGTCAACGGTGCGTGCTCGCTGAGGCTCCGAGCCGTCTCGAACGTTCGCGGTCGAGGCACTGCCTTATGAGACTCTTGGTAGAAAATGGCAACTTATGGTCACGTGATCGGTGGAAGAGGTGGTCGCGCGGCGTTAAAAAATTTGGACTTCTGCGAATCACAATTACAGGTTCCAGTATCTGTGTCCGTAAGTAGAGTAAGACCGGGAACCGATGATATTCATACAGAGTGCAGTATATAAACGAGGCACCTTCCTTACAGGGAATTAGCTTCCAAGGATTTGCTGAAAGGCATTCGTTAGCGACTTCTAAAATGGGCGGCATTTAACGTTGACGTTATGCTACAAAACTTCGCCACGCAAAAATTACGATGGGTTGATGGAGAGAAATTAAATCTATCCTTAAGTTTCTCAGAGGATGGAATGAGTTCTTAACGTTCGTTCACTTTGAATTTATAGTAAGGATATTGAGCAAAGAACTGAAATTCAAAATTCCGACTGTCTTCAAGCGAATGCATGGAATTTTATTGATCCGTCTGACCTTATGCGTCGAAGGAATGGAATTACGCAGACCCCGATTCCTCGCAATATCCACGCTGTTAATAACCCCAGCAACGCGCCGAAATCTGCTGAAGATCCAATTCTCAGTTTTAAGAGAGAGGAAAGCAGAGACAGAGAGAGGTGTCGCTCCGCCTCCGGCATACAAATGGTCAAATCAGGAAATGGCCGCCGAAAATCTGTCTCCCCGGAGTTTAAGCCGACGAGAATGCATCTTTCGATACGTGAGTTCGTTCCAAATGCCTTAGTTAATGTAAGCAAAAAATCCAACCGTAAGATGCTTCATTCTTAGTTGCAAGAATTTGTGGTTTCCTTCATTTGCGGTTTTCCATGAGAGTAGAATTAATTAAATCACAAAAGCGCGGAACGGCAGGATATCGTTTGAGCCACAACTCTGCCTTCCGCCAAATATGAAAATGAGTATTCTCAAACTGTAGAGAGCTAAAAAATGATAAATACCATATTGCACTCCTGGAGTTGTATAGTAATTTACATAAACAACATTCCCGTAGCGTCCATGTGCATACGAATAAAGTTGCCTTGTATGTAAGGATTTGGTGATGAAAAAATTGGTTCTACTACCTGTAACAGTAGTTCCTGTAATATAGCTCCTAGTCCACCTGTAATAGTACCTGTAGTAGTTAGCTTAGAAATTCCCATATTACAAAAGCGTTTAAAGCAAAAGCTATTTGAAATATTAAGGCGAGTCTCATCATAATGTTCTAGTTTTTACTTTCTTTTCAAGAGCAATTAGTAACTTTTTATAGATGTTTGACTCTGCTTTCAATGAGCAAGAAAATCGTTAGTACGCCAAAACATGGGTTTGACTCTTTGGTGTGTGAGACTGTTGTTTTCTTACTGCTTTATGTGCAGTGTAGATGATCAGGATTTACAATTTCCCTTGAGAATCATATAAGTTTTGCGCTTAGTTTTGTATATTCACATACAGGCCGAAGACAATAAACGACAAAAACTAGGTGATAAGAGGGTAAACAAAAGGTAAGTTCTCCTGTTAATTATCCCTGCACTTGCAAACGACGAATCCAAATTTAGGTACCCCTAAAGGGTTCCTTGTGAGGATTATGGATACCTTTAAGCATTGAAAAATTGGCTTTTTCTACAAAAAGATTTGGAAGGTCTTCTAAAATAATTGATTTACAATGCCTTTTCTCACTATATTTAGTTTGTAATTTTTCTTTTGTTTCTGTATTTTCCAAATTATAGTGTATTTTGCTACCGAATACGTTCTATGTTTAAAGTGTTGGCAATCCCTATAAAAGGTTCTTCAGGGATGCCTAATTTCACTTATATTTGTTTATTTTTTTTGGATTTGTAATCTTGTGTGTGAAATAAATTTATTATTCATTCATTCATTCATTGTGAGTAAAAAAGGAAAATAATTTCTTACGCCATTATTAAATAAATGAAGTAAATATCTTAGCAACAGAAAATCATAAAGCTTTTGATTATCATCTTGCATCACATATAATAACTTTTCTAGTAGCATAAGAAATTCTGACGTAAAATAATTTCACTTTTCTTCGTTAAGAGTGCAAACAACTTCCCCATTTTCCTCAATGATCTCGGTCTTCCCTTTCTAAACACGCTTCAACGCATATTTATAAACCCTAGCCACCTTTGAAATGAGGAATGGAAAACCCTTGTTCAAAAATGAAAAGCTAGGGTCTTGTGTACCTTGAATTATAGGGAGAAATTTTCTCGTTTCGTTCCGAACGGAAAAGTAATCTTCCGACAGTAAATCGATCGCACCCAAAGACATTCTTACTCGCTTTGAACGAAGAATGTGAGTTACAGACTCCAAAGAGGGCAGAGAATTTCTAAGGTAAAGGTTTTGGAAAACTCATCTACCGCTAGTCTCGCTATACTGCGCGGATGCCGACAAATTGAGTCTGCAATCATTTCAGTACACAGTAACAGTGAATTGATCTCGTTACAGTCTCCGCAATAAGATCCAACGGCACATATTTACAACACCCTCTGGAAGGAAATTTGCATCCCCTCAAACGAAGCAACGTATTTTATCTAAGGTAAAACTCAGTGAAAATTCACCGGCTTTGCAGAGTCAATGTAGATTCACAATATTTCAGTAATAATGAGCAAGATGAAATTTTAAATAATCCTTAGCGTTCATTGGGATTTTCCGTATCCTGGAGTGATAAATCTCTGCGAGGATGCGATTAGTTGGAGCGACGAGTTGACTATCATTTGGCTGATACAAGTTTGTTGTAAAATTACCAGCGGTAATAAGCGGTCACCATTTATTACACGAAAATTAAGAACGAGAAAACAATAAAATATTGATTATTCGAATCTTTCAAATCATAGCGCTTGGATTTAAAGTAAAAAGAAAAAATATTTGCATGTGGAATGTAGGTCACTAAAAAACTCCAATGTGACTAAACTTGTAGTACTGTAAAATAAAATTAACTTGCATCGCACAAGGCTATCAACAGCAATCTATTAAGAAAGTCCTTTTTGAAATATGAGAAAATAATTTAACTTATTTGAAATTTTACGAGTTCATCCCTGAAAAGGGAATGAACTCGTAAAAACTGATAAACCAAATCTTAGAAATGAAGCATAGATGATAGCACCTTGAGATGATAAAATATTAGTATTATCGCATATCATATTATCGTTAGTGTTTAAAGATCGTGTGCGAGTATTTCGTATACACCAAATACTATTTAATTCTATATTTTCGAGTTTATAGGTTTTCGGGTAATTATGAGATGTTTAATTTATAAGCTAGTGGGCAAACGTTTTAACTAATGTCTCCTAAACGAATCCCTTCCGAAGAAAGTCTTTATTAGTTATAACATCTAGATTGGTATTATCTTGTAGAAAATAGAAAATAAAATAGCATACTACTTTTTTCTGCCATCTTTATTACTACATACTTAATTACTATTCCATATTTCATCGTTTAATTCAATGATGAGTAACCGAATAAGAATTGGCCACTTTCACCAAGATTTTTTGAAATGACACTGCAAATTTCTCATTGCTCTCTTCTCGTTTCCCAAGCTCTTTCCAATTTAATAGGCTTTCCTTAAGGAATAATCCATAATAATACAATTTTCTACTTAAACATAAACATTTCGAATTCCACTGATACGATTCCATTTTCAGAACAGATCTCCTAAAACAACGTCTAAAAGAACGAAATCAGCTTCAATGGAAAGACTAAAAACTGATTAGTGGTCATAAGAAGGTTGATCGGTCATATGGCTTACCTTCCCTCCCTTTACCCTTCACGCCAACCCTTCCCAACTACTTTTCTAATACACAGCGTTCTTTCACGTCGTGTAACACCTAATGATGACTCGTTGTTGTAAATCTTTAATAACACACTGAAGATTTTCTGTGAAACCTTATAAACTGAGTTTGCGCCTTACTACCTAATATTGAGTTTCTTAAAGTGGCGGTTTTAGCCATTGAATTTATAGTAACCTAAATACAAGCAATCACAACGTTCTACGCAGCATTCGCAATATAATAAATGCAAAATGGCATTCCCATGCTACATATTAGTATTATTAAAAGTTCTGCTTCAACTAACGTAATTTCGAATATGTAAGATCCCATAGGGAACAATCCCGGACCGCTTTCGCCAAAAGCAAATGGGCTACCCTGTTGGCTATCCAGGAGCCCCAGCCATGCTTATTTGTTGAAGAAGAATGGTTCTATCGCTCTATATAATCATCAGGTGATGTTTATGTGTAAATCATATACACCATCAAGAGAGGGATCCAGAGTATCACACCAGAGACCAAATCAACATTTAGATTATTTCTACATTGATATTTGACTGATATCATAGTGATAGAAAATAAATACAGGAGCTGAGTTTTCTAAAAACATGCTTTTCATTCTAGGTCTGTCTATTCTACATTAAACGCGTCAGTGTGTTCTTCCCTGAATCAGGAAGGATTTGCTGCTGAGTAAATTTTGAAGTAATATAAAAATATCATCAAATTTTGAAGCTTATATTATAGCTTATATATTTTATTTACTTTGTACATGATTGATTAGATTTACATATTTCAATTTTTATTACTTTTTAAAAAATTGTATCATCTAATGTAAAATGTTATGTATGGTTCAGAATGTTGTGCAGATAAAAATAGTATAGACAAATAGAGGCATCAGACGGAATATGTTAGAGCGGCGAAAGGAAAAAACCATGGCCCGACTTATTCCGAGAAGCTGATTAATAAAGATCAGAAAGAAGAAGTGACCTCGTGGATGTGGTAGTTTCCTTGCTATGCACTTAGAAGATAACAGAGCAGACATCGAACAGTTGAAGTTAAGAACATAAGGATGACTCGGCCAATGTAGAGCTGCTGCAGTAAATAGAAAGAATGAGAAAGGACAGCAAATGACTTCCAAGAATGGTAAGGAAAAAGATTCCAACAAACAGAATTATGTTGAAAAAAATGTGTACCACTCCATAGAAAATGGAAGTACAAATCATGATACTAATAATATTACAAATACTAATTATTAAGCAGCCTTATCTTGCATATTACAATGACCACATGTTGCTTAATGCAGACACTTAATTCTATTTCCAGGCTACAACGCAAATACAATATTAAGGGTATTATCCTGGATTTTAATGGACAGAGAATGGCATGGGAGTCAATAAATGTAGAGATTTGGCCTCTTTCCGGTCTTTATTCATTTCCTATTTGTAACGCCATATTGTAGAAATTCCACTCCTTGCCTTCTTTCTAATATTTCAGGATCGAAACATGGAGCAGACCTCCCATGGTTGAGAAAAATATTTGTTTATTTTTAATGATGAGAACAGCTTTGTAATTTTCCACAATATTTATTGGCACTACCGGTTTCACTTCCGAGGAAGCATCATCAACCTGATGATGCTTCCTCGGAAGTGAAACCGGTAGTGTAAAAAGGCAGAATTACAAAATCTCAGCATCAGAACTATGAAGCTGTCAATGTGTTTCATAACCACGCAACTATACTTAAAATCCCACCAGTCTATTCCTACTACGAAATGTCTCTATTTTAGGTCTTACTCCATGATTACCAGTTTTCAAATCGCTGCTCACCTTACATTTAAATATTTTGGAAATTGATTTTATTTCCGTAATAGCCTTTTCCGAATCTTCCAGTCAATGCATGAATAACTATTCATTCCAAGGCGTGTTAAAAGAAGAAGATACGTGTGATTAACTTTCCCCTGTTATCAGTAAATGAAATATTGGCTGCTAGCTGGTTTCTTCCACAGCTACATTCGATTTGCATTCGAAGATACTAGTAACCCTTCTTTCTTGGAGTTTACAACCCTGTTTGGGATCTTAAAATCTTAAAATCTTATCAGAAAAATCCATTCTCATCTATTTCAGTACCACAATACAATCTGTTCAGTGATACTGTCTGGCGGTTGAATGCCCCGCTTTATGTTTGTAGCCTTAATGTGCGCTCAGAATTTCTCAAGAAAAATTATGTAGACTTTATTCGATATATCCATATTGATAATTCTCTTAGTTGTAATGCGCTTGTCATGTACTCAAAATTACCGCTCTGTTTGTAACTGTTCGAAGATAACAACAGTAACTGTTTGTTTAGTTAGTTGGCTTTGGATAATCTGGATAAAGAGAACAAATTATTAAAGGTAGAATTTATTATTCAGTTATATAAATATATATGATTACAATGCACGTATGTTTTGGATTCATTATAAGGCAAAACAAATCATACAAAATTTATCATCATATCGCGAGCGAAGTGGGTGTAAACACCCTTCCCCATTTGAGTACTCATGTATTCGCCGAATAAAACAATGGCCTTTGCAAATATTTATGATATCTTGACTTTAATACATGCAACAACTTGGCAATTTCTTGAAGAACAGCAAAAAAAATTGAGGTCTAAGGTTGGATAGAAAACGTACCAAGTTCTTAGTTCTAGTATATCTATTCTATTAGTAAGGTATACTAACCACTAATTAACATGTCGCGTTTCTTCCACTCTGTTTGGGAACGCTTTTATGAGCATGGCGAGCAGCCTCCACATTTAATGGCACGAACTGCCACACGAGGTCGTTACTGAGGCAGCCAACTCACACAGCAGGTAGGGTTATATATTATAGAGTTTCCAAACAGTGTGGAATAGACGCGGCATGGTAGTCAATCGTTAGAATACCTGCCCGGAGAGTGGGAGACCTGGATCCGAGATCAAATCATGTCACTATTTTTCACATTTGTTAATCCTTTGGTTTCAGCCACACGGCTTCACCGTGAAAACGTATAAACCTTTCTTTAATCCTCCATATTTAAAGCTAAGGATATTTGCCGTACTTATTCACATACCTATATATCAATTGAGCGTCGGTCAATTTAATTCAGAAGAAAAAGATCGCAATTGGTAATGATGATTTTGTGAAACACACCATGAGAAAATGTAAAATGTGTATCAAAAAGCATGACAAAAATTACATCATAGATACGCAAATTATGAAATTCATTATTTCTTAAACTTGGCTATATTACAGATAGTAAATAACGTTTCATAGCATATTAATGTACGCAATGCATAACTTTTTAACGGTACCTAGCTAATACTTCATAACTATCTTAAATATTGCACAATCTAATTTTTAATAACAAAATGTATCGATACCAATAAGGCAGATGATATAAAAAATCTAAATCAATAAAAACAAAATATTTACGTAAACATCATCTTATTAACCTAATAGGATGAGAAAATATTTGAAGTTGACTCCACTCAACTGGATAGGTAACAATTTAGGTTATCTCGTTTATTGCTTAAGCTTTCATATCAGTGCTCAGTCTTATTTTAAACCGGTGATACAAATCAAGGGCCTATCTACGCATCTTCCTACGCTTTGATGGGTTGGAAGATGAGGTCGAGGTCATCCGGATAAATGTCGCGCCAACAGGTCAAAAAAGGGTCAGGTTAATGGACAGAATTGTAAAGAGTCTGTGGGAACGTCAAAAGGAAGTGTTGAGCATTGCCTCAAGGGACGCCAGGAGAGGAAACAACCGTCCAAGTAGGTATGAGGCCTTCGCGATGCTATTCGACGTCGAAAAAAGATACTTGAAAGGCCTGCAGCGGGATGAAAACTTAAAATATACGCTTTTTTCAAGTTTACCTTTACTTTTTAACTCCTGTATTCAAAAACCTCTGCTGGGAATACTCTAGAAGAACAAAGAAGTTTCAAACTGTTGTTTAATTATGTAACTAGGTCAACCACTCTCGTTTGTGATATAATCATATCAATTCATAGAAATACCTGCCGAGATCTAGGAATGAAATTCAAGCACATAATTACTGGTATCCATTTTCCTCCTAACAGACTTTTTCCAAAAACAGACAGCGGTGAAGTAAAACGAATTCCAATTATGTGTTACTGTGAAATACCTTAACTTCTATTTAATTCCTTTCAGTCACATTTTTGCTGGTTGATTTTTCAAACATCAGGAAAAATTATAATACATTTTTCAAATCCCAACCTTACTTTCAATCTCCGTCCATTACTCTTTTCTTTTAAACGTACTGCAAACTGTCATTTTTAGAAATTTTAAATTATACAGCTTTTTTAAATCAAGGTTTTTGTTCACAAAAATGAGGCGATGCGAATGGCGCTTACAAAACCAATAAATTCCAATTTATAGGTCTTATTAAAGAGAAACATTCATTTGTGCATTAATCCCATCTCTAAAATTCCAGATCTGCTGAATCTCAGGAATTTTTAAATGACTAAGAGAAAGCCTAAAATAAACCAACTATTCCCTTGAAAGACAAAAATATTATTCTACAAAATGGCTAAAAGTGAATATGCTTAAGGTGTAAAACTGAAATAAGTCGGAATCTACATCTACAGATTCCATAAAAATCTTTGGCAATAGTCTACTGCTCAGAGCAGCCTTTGGGCTATTCTATATCAATTATCCGCTACATGCTGTGCCATAAAGAAAGTTATTTATATTCTCGCCAAAATACAGGGTTGGTGCTAGTGACGGGTCGATTAATCGGAATTGGAAATCGAAAATAATGGAAAGCTTTTGAGTATCAGAATTGGCATCGAAATCGGAGAATTTTTAACCTAATTTCCGATTCCAAAAACAATTCTTCGGAATTTTTTATTTTAATCTCTATATCCTATTTCTGAAGATATTTTTCAAATTTGATGATTAATAAGAGATAAATAAACACATCTGAATCGAACTATTAGTAAAATTAAAATCTATAAATCTTAATAACACCTAATCAATATTTATTGTGAATTTATTATACTTGTTCTTGCGTAAATATGGAATCTTAGTTTATACCCAATTCTCGAATTTTCCATAAAGTTCGTTAGTAGTATTTTGTTACAGTTCCAAATTCAACTTTTATATTTAATATTTTTCGAAATTTTTAATTCATTCAGTTAATATTAATTGTATAATAATCATTAAAATTGTAATTTAAAGACAGAATAATATAATTTTTCAAACTGTATTCGGAATTTTAGGATCTAAATATGGTAAGTATATTACTTATAAAAAGATATTTCCTTTTTGCTTCAACTTTTACCTAAGCTTTTCAATAGAAAAGTTACACTTCCTTATTTTCTATGCCCTTCTTTCAATAATTCCACTAAATGTTTTATTAATAAATACACTTCATTTATCATATTTGAGTGTTTATCGAACTAGAATTTGAGTGACTAAAATGATTAATTTCTCTTCAGAAATCCGAATAGGTATCGGAATTCGTATCAGAATCCGAAGTTAAAAGTATTATTGGGAATTGTTTCAGAATCGGTAAAAAAAATTTGTATCATTCCGCCAATAGTTTATGCTATTCGTACACCTCTTTCAAAAAAGGTACAAAAATATTGTCCCATGAGTTGAAACGAAGATTTTCTTACGAAGGAGAATTACAATCATACCCACCCTACGAAACTTCGATAAATTTGAATATGATCATTTAATGTCTATTGAATGTCTTTTTCAAATTTTCTCTCTAGATAAAAAGAATCATTTATAAATAATAAATCTATGTTAAGTATTCTACCCAAGGCTAATGAGTAAATAATATAAAATTTACTATGAAACCGAGGATGCCAACAACGAAAACATTTCTTTTGCTATATTGAGAATGCAATATTAACGTGAATTCTCATTTTTGCGTGTATTTGTTTATTCACGATATCCTCGTTATGTAAATTCCTAAGATATCCTTAGAAATAAGGCACAAATAACTAAAGAAGCACTTTCTACTCTATCGGGCCTAGAAATGGTTTGAGTCGCATTTTCAAACTAAAATACTGCCCATGATCGAATTGCCAAATGTATCCTAAAAAATTGTCCACTCCATAAAAGTTGTAAATTATGGAAAAAGCAGCACCAGAAGGACATTGGATTTTCCCATTCCCACGAATCATTCATTCGTTCACAACTCAGGTGTTTCCTGTGAAATGAAATTTAGATGGAATATTGATCGTGTTGTGTATGTTGGTTATTCCCATGTTAGTTCCCGTTGAATTGTTTCTGTTTACCTCTTTTTTTAAACCTGTCCGTTGAATAAGAGGAGACTTGACGTTGGCCTAGCCTCAGAAAAAAATGGTTAAATAAATAAATTACCCTTTAGGGCTACCATTGCACGGTGCAGTAAGAATAATATTATTTGCAATAACTTGACCTTAAGCTATCCAATTGGAAAGCAAGTTTTCAGTTAAACATTTCAGCCACTTTGCCTTTATACTCTTACTTTAACATTTTTCTGAAGAAATTCGAGCCTAATTCCAACGGCAAAGTGACTAGTAAATCTGCTTACAATCTCTACATAGTACCATTGTTCATTTTCATCTAATAAAATAAAACTTTTCTCAGCTAACAGCCTATCCTACCATTTTGCGTTCAGTGAACTACATCATCATTGAGAACTGCGTCAAAACTATTCGCTGCTTCAATACATCCGGAAAGTCCTAAAAATTAGACTGGATTTTATCCAAAGGACTGCTTACAACCAAGCAATGGTGCATTTAACAAAGGTAGTGACCGAAAAATTTCCAATTTAAGAGTTATTATGGAAAAGTATAAATTTAGGCAAGTCGCATTCCGGTTTAGTTTTAACATTCCTTAAACCGATGTCTTTTAAAATTTATTATGTGAGGATTCTCTTTATCGTTGCTCAGAATTATTTAAATTTTACCGTTTATAAACCTTTTACTTATGCACGCGAAATGCAGAAATCTTCTCTGGAAAGATAAGGTTTGCTGGCAAATCCTTGAAAAAATCGGGTGCACCATTTACTTTCGGTAATAATGCGAGAATAGAGTTTTGTGCGAAGATTTAAGATAAACTGCAAGCAACTGAAGCAAGGTGGAAGGGATATACTCCTTTCATGCCCTCTACAACGCCTTCCGGGCGTGCTCTTTTTTTATATTTATTTTTGCACCGATGAGTCTCAGCTGCAGGTATTTAGATAAGAAAGAGGAACAAAAGAAGTTCACAAAGCGGAATGAAAAGAAGCACGGAAGCAAAGAATGGTCCACGGAGAAAATATTTCGTAACGCGAAAAAGGAAAGACATGACTCATATTTGGCACGGTATCATTACTCATACTACTGAAAACTATCGCAGGTAGAATGTAATTTTATAATATTTATTCATCGGAGACATAAACTGAATAGAAAAAAGTATCTTTTGACTAAAAATGTAAAACTATATCTTAATTGTCGAAACCAAGGATCTCATTGGCGGTGCTCAGTGGGAAATATGTTGAGATGAGGTGGAGTTGGATTTACTCATGGTGGGCCAGTATCTCACGAGTCAGCAGACATTTTGTACTAAAATTTCTTCTTCAAACACAGCAGAACCCTGAAGTATTGTAAAAAAGTATGTTGTGAAGTATTCTAAATCTAAAATAACACATAGAGGAGGTAAACTCGAAAATCTCCGCATGATTTTAATATTCTTGTTGACTATGGAAAGCAGTACCAAATCATTAATAATTTTCTTCGTTATCATCAATTTGCTAATTGCAACTGCACAATTTTGTTGAATTTTTCACTTTAACTGGGTGTACACCACTGACTGTTGGCTCCATCATTTAAAATAGTTTTTATCGCGGATGAATAGCTATTTAATTAGGATGATTAAAGAATGGACAAGGGCACTTTTTTAAAAGTGACGATATCGCGTTTGATTTTATACGTTGTATATATGAGAATTAGATAATTTAGGAACTTATGTAAATTACTGTGTATAAGTATGGAATTATTTCAAGATATGGCTATAAAATGTCTGTCATCAAATTAATCACAATGCAGGCAATTGCTACAAAACCATCTGAAAGGAAATAAAACATCGCAAAGCCAAGTAGTAACTTATGAATGAGTAAAAGATCATAATATCCCGAGAAGTATGATGCGCGGTGAAATATATGCGATGGAAAAACGAGAAAGACCTTAGCGATCGAGGTTAGAGAAGGTACAGGAAGATCACGAAAGCATAGGGCTGAAGAAAAAAGGTCAAAAACAATTGTCGATGGAGGCCTATTGTACAGGAAGTTAACTACTTGCAGTAGTGCCATAGATAAAAGAAAGAGGAAAGAAACGATAAAAACATCATCACTGGTCACGAATATTTTTCGGAGTATTTCGGAGTTGTTCTTCGGAACTGATTGGCAATGAATAAATATTTTTGTTCTCCTCTACTGTTATTACTAAAATGATAATCATACATAATATTTCATTAACTTTTCTTCTTTAACACTTCCACGAAATAATGAGCTCTCTTGTTAAGACACTCCAATTAATCATAATTATCAGTTGACCTTGATTTGACGAGTATATCAGGTACCGACGAAAACATCACCAAACCGACTAAATTTAAATAACTTTATAAGTTAAGATCCAATAACTCTGTCCGTATAGTTTTCTACAGATGAAATAAAGATTTACACAAGAAACCAAATATTCTGTCTGTCTTTTAATCCAAACATAATTTGTACCATTTAATTAATACCTGAAGGCAAATACGTGATTCAGCTTCGTAAGCATTAGCCTTGACATATAACAGGGATAGGGGAAAAGTTTTCATTCTAACATCCCGATCACACCATCTCCCAACTAGCTCTAAAACTTCGGAAATCCATTACATCCATCCTCGAATGCAATTTAATTAAGAGTTGTTCGCAATGTATCCACCTCTACACGTAGATTTTCTCAAAACCGAAGACCTACTTCGAGCACCGATATCCGAGGTTTTTCCTCCCACTCCATGGATTCGTAAAGTTCTCGTAGCGCATTCCTGGATCTGAGACCACCAAACAAAGGCAACCCTTCAAATGCCGGCAAAGTTCTGGACGAGATACTCGAAATCGTGACGTGAGATAGTGTGATGAAGTCCCTCAAGATCGTGTCCCCTACGAAGAAACGGCTTTGCTTTCCGGTAGGTAAGAATACGTGCTTCTTAGCTCCACTCCGCCAATGGATTAGTTTAATGAGCAGCAAATGTACGAGAGGTAGATTAGAGTGGAAGAAAGAGACGAGGGAAGATTACCCAAGATTGAAAGAGATGCTGTCGCCCCCGCATTGGGAATCTCAGTGTATTTTTCGTTAACGAATCCAGCTTATAGTCGCATAGATTTTAATTAGTACTACTTATCATCTTCCTTTCCCTTGTAACCTGCCTTATAATTATTTTCACGGCTGCTTGTAGGTCCAGCAAAAGCACATGGCTGGCCAAACGAGAGAGGATGTAAGGATGGGAAAACGAATTTGGAAGAGGTAGACTTAGAAGAAATTGAGACGAGGTAATCTCATGGGAATATCACGAAAAAGCATCCAAAACCCAAACCGGAAACATTTTCTTTTAAGTAGATTCTTCCATATGAGAATTCGTCCATTACGCAAGAGAGAGGATTAAGGATTAGCGTATGCATATCTACAGGCCAGGTATCTTGATACAGTAAAAATCTGATATCAAATTCCTGAAACTTAGAAAAGCATTATTTCTAAATGGCTACTAATGAAATGATTTTCTTAATTAATTCTTAATTAACAAAGGCACTTTAAAGAATATTACTGTCAAAATCAGGTCAAATAAAGCAAAATCAAGGCAAAAGACGGAGGTGACTAAATCCGAAATATCCATTTTTAATTTACAATCGGGTTCTTTCTTGCGTAAGTCTGGGATAGGCAAGTCAAGTTACCCAAGCGTTTCTTCTGTATGCAAAAACAATTCATGCTGAAAAATCACTGCATTAATAAAAGTAAAGAAGTAATAAAATTAATAAAGAAACTGAAAGATAAATAGGTAATGGTGACAAATGATTTTCCAAAAACATCATTTGAGGCGAACAACACAATGGTACTTAATAGGTAAATATACTCATACCAAGACTTGATATCTCTTTTCATGTGAAAGATAGTCTGGCTTATTTTGAAATAGCCGCTACAGCTCATTAGAGAAACCACCTCTTTTAGAAATAATTGCTTGATGTCACCGCTTATATATCTTCCGTGTCCTTTTCTTGAAATCTAACAATGTGAAAAAGGAGGTGAAATACTGTATTTCTTCATCTTTTCCGGATTCTTTCGTCCCGTTCTGAAGTATTCTCTCTTACTAATTTCTTCTACTGGCAAAATACTAAATACTATAATGTTTAAATTGGCTAATTTCCTTGTTTATTAATGCTTACCCTTTTGAGTCTGTATTACCGATACAAACAAAGAAAACAAGCAAAGAATCCAATTATGAAGCGAGAATTTAGTAAAATTTAATAACTCTTGGGTGAGCCCAAACAGGAGTATCACAGTTCTATTCAAATCGGTTCATCATTGGCAACATGAATTCCCGGACAAACTTTATAATAGGCTTATTTTTCTATGAGACGCTAGGACTAAACGTATATACTAAGAACGTCTTTATTAGATAACTTTCCATCAGGCTTACCTGCAATCCCTTTAATAAAGTCTCTTTCAAACGAGCCTTCTTTTGTGTTTCCCTCACTTCTCTTCTATGCCTATTAAAGAAATTCCATCATCATTCGATCCCATAGTCAATGCCTCTTTATACTAAATTTTAACTCGTATCCTGAGGGAAAGGATGACGCGCTTTAATTACAAGATTGTGTAAGTTCTTCCTGAAGAACCTGATTCTTTAACTCCCGAACAACACCTCTTACTTCCCTATCGGCATGGCAATAAGAAGCCCTGATCACAGCTGAAACCGTCTCTTGAATACTGAATAACCATCTTTAGCTCTTAAACGTATATACTCAACGGAAATCTGATTTCGCTACATCACGTTCATTTGTCCAAAATCTAATTAGAAATAATCCGTTGAAGTAAACAGAGGTCACAAGATCATTTAACCAAAAATCAATTTTAACGAGCAGAAGTTTCGTTACAGTTTCAGCCTTTCATGGACCCATGAAAGCGTAAATATGAGTTCCGTTCCTTATTTTGCAGAAAAATAGTGTGTATTTATCCAAATAGTAAGGATAGAAAGAGATGCATACCATAATTCCTCCTCAAATTTTAAATATAGGTTCAATTCTTTTAAATAATCGCAGATTGAGTACTCATAGGAAAACGTGAAACATTTGTTGGGATTCTAATTGAGAAAACTGCATGAGATAGGAATATTTTCTTTGAACAAAAAGAGGATTTTATTTCTTTTAAATGAAAAAGTCGATATCATTGACTATGAATATCCTATTGAAAGATAGGTTTCAAGTTGTTACACTAAAATTTCAAAGTCTATAATTAATTGCGATTATTCAGGAAATAACACCGTTAATCAAACAGCTTGAGACTAAACACAAACTTCGCCTTTCACAAGGCGAGGCGTAAAAATTCATTTAACGTCCGTAACAATCAGGATAACTATTCCAACTTTCCACGGATTGAATTAGCTTCGTCATTTTTGTCCTGATTCTCGAGAGATTTTTTTAGAAATTAATAAAAACCTCGCTTTTCGGGTCCGGACTCGAATAATTAACAGGATTTCCCATTCCGCGGAAATGAAAAATTATTTCGCAGTCCACTCACGCAACAATGAGGCAGCCGTCGATGAGCGTTGAATTTCGTTTCCACCGCGAGGAAATCAGTATGGAAAGAACGAGTAGCGGTAGAAGTTTTTCTCTAATTCAGTTGATTATCCCCTATCTCCCATTGAAGGAAAATATTCGAGCGACTGTACATCTTTACAGAGCAAAAAGAGGCGATTCGGACGTGACTGCTTCGTTTTATTTTTTGTGCTAGACAGTTCTATAGCATCTTCTCACGCAGTAGTTTCTAATATACCCACCGAAGGAGTTCTTGGAGAGATCCGCTGTCTTAGTCCCGTCTCTCTTTTCCTGTGAAATAAAACCTTCCCACTCAATAGACGGCTGATTGGGTGATATTGTTCGCTTCTACCTACTCCAATTCCATTAAGATCTTAGACTTGGGGGAGAAACCAGAACAAGCCTAACTTTCCTGAGCCAGAGGACGTGATTACGTTTAATCGACTCCATCTTCTATTGATAAATTCACTGGTTATTCACGGACCGCCTGCGCCAACAATTTTATCTCTAAAAGTAAACTCCGACGTGATACCAACGTTCCCAAGAAGAATCAACTTGTTACGCGAAAACACATTTTTGAAACTTGGTAACACCGTTGGATAACTCCACCGTTAGGCGTTTGAATAGTATTTGTATGTTCGGGCCAATACATAGAAAGGCCCTATGGGAGCTTGAGGATAAAAAGTTTACACAGGGACGCTATACATGACCCTTGATTTCCACGCTATATAAATAAACAGTTTCAGTGCAGGTGCGTTTCTGATGATACCTATTTGATGCGCTATGATAACCGGGTCATATTCGTAAGCATTGAGACATAGTCATTGATCAAGGTCAAATAAAGAGGTTTCCATCTACTTCAATGGGATAATATTTCGACCGTTTGTCAAAATTTACTTTCGTGAAAAAAGGAACAGAAAAGATACTCCAACAGTGGTACCCATAGGAACAGTAAACTAATATTTGCTATATCGTAGATATTTTCATGTAACTAGCGTTAAAACTTGAATCTTGTCCTCCAGAACATTGTTTTACATCTAGGTTTTACGTATAATATTTTTATAGAAATCCAAAATCAACAACATTATTAGGTTCATAATTCCGCATTTGAATCTATTTGCCATTTGATTCTATTTGGCCACCCCATTCGATTCTATTTAATCAAATATATATTAAGCAAATGTCTGTCCGTCCCCATATTTATCACAGAAACGGCTTGCCTTAGAGATCTGAAACAAACTGTGGTGTTTCTACGATGCTGAAACCCCCAGGAAAACTATTCTCATCTCTGTAAATGCCCGGGTTCGAACCCAGGAGCCCATAATACGTTTCCATAAGAGATGCACTTAGATTACGTTTTCATGACTTGCAGAGCTTGTTCCTTTTACAAAATTAAAGTAGAAACAATGGTCCTACGAAATTGAGACCAGTGCCACAAGAAAGGAAAATAATCATAAAATCTTACTGTAGTCGTGATTATTCATATAAACTCGAAATTGCGAGAACTTTGATAAAATACATAGAAACTTCGTAAACATTTTCGGAAATTTTACCATATAAATGCACGGGGATAATCAGTTAGTATACTTTTCCATAAGAAATGTATGTACTTAAAATAGGTTTTCGTTACCTGTAGAGGTTGTTTCTTTTACAAAATTGAATTAGAATCAATAGTCCTACGAAATTAAGACAATTGTCACAAGAAAGGAAAATGATCATAAATTCTTATTTTAGTCCTGAAATATTGATATAGATCCGAACTTAAGAGGATTTTGATAAAACACACGGAAATTTCGTAAAATGTTTGTGAAATAAACAACCCATACCTTTGACGACTAAGGCCATTGTTGAATGTTGATTTCATGAATTATCCCATGTAAGTACACGGAGATAATTAGTTCTTATAATTATTATAAGAAATTTACGTAAAGTATGCTTTCATGGCATGAAAACAGTAGAATAAACATTATTAATAATGGTAAGAAATAAATTGAGTCATTATGATCTTACGACGGACTGTTTCTTACTTAGGAGGACTAGATATATACGATAATAGATATAT
>KZ308314.1:290143-321707 GCA_000376725.2 Ladona fulva
AGGCAGGAATATTTATCTTTAATATTGCCCCTTGAATGATTATGACAACCACCCGGGATACAGCCTATTTGTAGTCATCACATGTAATAATAAATATATTTTAGTATTAGCTCCTACACCTGCTTCGACAACTGTCATATGCACCTCACAGCCCCCACCAGGACTCGTACTCGAGACAGCTTTCACCAAAGGCGAACGCATTACCCATTTGGTTATCCAGAAGAGTTATTATCTGTTTCTAGTATTCAAAATGCAATATATTTTTGTTACTATTCATATTGAGATTGAATTCCTTCTAACATGCGAAGTAAATATTATTTTACTTTTTCTTTATCAAAACAGGAGGCGAGATTAAAATCGTTAAAAGAAATTTCTACGAGGGTAATTAAGTAAATTTATGTATATATGTTTCAAAATGTAGTACTTATAATTTGAGATGAGTGCGGTTCTAAATATATTATTATTTTCTCTTGAAATGGTGTAAAAAAATACAATTTCATATCTCACCTGCAGTAAAAGTACCCATCCATAATTTTCCTTGACTATAGCTAAACCTGGACACCTTAGGGGAAGGAACTGAGAAAAGTAATGAATAAACCCAGATAAGAATGCCTTGGAAGGGCAGGAAGGTAGAGGTTAAGCGGGATCCGTATTAATGAGATTAACTTTTCGTTGCGGCAAAGGAGAAGATAGAGCAGGACCGAAACGAAAGATAAAATATCTAGGGATAAAAAATGAAGGCTTGGAAGAAAAATAAGAGAGAATGAATGAAGAATGAAGTTGAGAGCGTACCGTCAGAATGAATAAGAGAAAAATGCTTAGGTGAAAGGCTTAACATGCGAGTCTGGGGACATTTATTTTTAAAACGTAAATTTCACATTTTTAATTCTCATAGAGGATGAGTGAAAACTGTTGTGATTTCGGATTCCAGGAAGAAATGTCCCCAATGCCTCTCTGAACGAGTGTATGGTAAAAAAAGGCATTCGAATGATTCTGCTCGTACTATCTGGGAGACATTTTTGCGTGTCTCCTTCCCTTTCCGAGTGTTGAATAGATACGTATGAGGCGTTGGATGGAATTCCCTTTCGGAAAGAGAAGGAAAAAGGGAAGCTTTTTCACAGCGATAAAACGGAGGGCGCGAAAAAATGAAAACGGAGGAAACGGGCTCCTTAAAAACCAAATGCGAAGGTTTGCCTCCTCACCAGCGCCATCTATTGAGCCTTTTTTCCCTTCTGGCAGCAGAAATGGAAACCCTGCGAAAGCACTATGAAGTTTTCCATGACTTTAAAGTCGGAATTAATGTGTTAAAGAGATGGCAGAATATTCAGTCCTTGAAAATTACTGCTCATTCGTAAGCGTACGATTAATGAAGAGTTATCATTCCATCAACAGCTGCATGGCGCCATGGTTATGTTTTCCAAACCCTAGATTATTCATTGGAAAAGAGTTTCTTGACGTGTTCACGGCAAATGGAGCGAGTATTAACTGTCAAAAATTGCATTATCTTTGCTTAGCACTAAGTACTATCTGAATGGAAGTTAGCAATGAAGTTTCAGATTTCTTCGGAAACAGGGTAAAGTATTTCTCACAAATACGTATGCGCAACTGAATACACTGAAGTCAAATTATAATATTGCAACTAACTATCGTCTATGTTGATTCTCTTTTCATTCCTTTTCAAAATGATGCGTACTTACATTTTAATTCCGCTCATAAAAAAGTGGCTATGGAAATGGGAATTTTAAAAATTGAAGCTCATCAAATGTAATAGTTATTTAGGGGAATTTCACGTAAAAGATGTATCTTAAAATTAACAGCACTTTTTATTTATAATTTAAAATACATTAGATAGTTCACATATAAATTATTTAATTTTATCTGGGTTATGATTTCATGTTGTCCTTCCGCCTTCAGTATGAATTTGCTACATTTAGTAATGAATGTAAGGGAAACGTTATCGACGTGTAAATGTAACAGTAAATTCAAGCCCACGTATTATGTAAATTTACAGCTGAATAAGGTGCACTAACTCAATATCGAAAGGATGAAAATGTCAGCGCTACACTCATGTGATTTGTTTAATGAGAGATGTGAGCTATTTTGAGTGTTAACGTTGGCGCTGCATGTTTATGCAGGGATAAATAAATGAAACCACGGATGGATGATATTTCAAACATCGTATCGGAGCTTTCTTTGATCAACGGACAGCAGCATTGGCATGCTAAAGAGGGTATTAAAATTCGCGATGCTATCGTTCGCGACAGAGCTCATTTGCCTTTGAGGGATGACATAAACCGTAATGAAACTATGCCAAAACATGAGTTCCCTTTTTAATTCATTGAAATCCTCGCCCGTAGAAAGGCTTATTCAGTTATTGGTCATTTGAAGCTCGATATTTATCCCTGAATTTCATTTTTACTTCGCAAATCGATTAAGCTTTCACAATATCTTCAATTTAAAACCTTTTGAATTCTACTTTCAGCCTAAAAATCAGATTCATTTTTTTTATAAAATACGAGTGCGAATAAAGAAGCCTAAAAATATGATCAATTGTAAGGAATAACTAGTAACGAAAAATAGCGACTGTGACCAGCCCCAGTCATTTCGATATTTTTCACTTATTATTCAGCCTCATAGCTTTACCGTGCAAAGTTAAAACACCTTTCCTCAATCCAACATCAATTGTAGTTTTCTATAGATAATCGTAAAAGGAAAGGACAAGTAGAATAAGTAATTTCCATTTTCTTTATTATTCATAATTTAATTTTTCCATTACGATAAGTACGAGTGGGAATAATCTGACAGTACCATTCCCTAGTTTAAATGATATCATTCTTTCAACCTGAGTGTAACCTTAATGCTCCTTTCCATCGGAATCGAATTTGAGATTGTTTCAACCAAATGCCGAAATGTCAGGATTTAGATTAAATAAATCCTTTTTATACTCGAATGGAAGTTGTCCATGGTTACGAGTTCAAGGGAATATTATTTCAAATATGGACCCAACAATGGTTGAGAGGAAAACAAGATATTGTTTCCTTTCGGAATAAAAGCGCAGAAAAAGATTTCGCAACAGAGAATAATAAGTAAAGGACATATTCATTTTTCAAGAAAGAAAAAGGAATTGAACTTTAAGACTTATGTTATTGAATGTGATCTTTATGTTACAAGCGCATAAAAATAAATGGATATTAAATTAATAACAAGTGTGAAAAATATGGATATTAAATTATTCTCCTGGCTTTTGCGTTTGAGCTGCAACCAAGTTAAATCTCTATTTGGTGTCAGTCTCGGTTGACTAACTGATCTCAGGTTAAATCGAAATGTAGCAAAACAATACTGAATTTTATATACTAACACTGATTTATACTTTTGTATTGCTTTCATATGAAATCTTATGTTGAATTCATCATTAGATTAATTAAATTCACCAGAAAACAAGTTTGTGAGCGTAACAAGATTCCCCGACCTTTTTTAGTACAAGATAAACCTTGATACAAATGATCGAAATGTACGGATTCTTCCAGCCGGTTATGCCATACGAATTATTGTAAAATAAATTCAATTAATTCTTAATTGTACAGGAATTTCACCACCTTTGCATATTTTAGCAACAACTATCTCAGTCAAACTCATACCAGAATATCATAAGCTAAAGTGCTCCTTTATATTCAACTCCTTTTGGATAAGGTATATACATGCACAAGTATTTTGAAAAAATTTTTTTATAAATTCATCTCTAAATGGCGCAAATACTTAAGATCCTAAATTACTAGAAATAAATTCTTGGCTCGCCATTTTTCCCCAGATAGTTCTCGGAATCATAGTAAAAAATTGTTAACAAAAATTATAAACAAACCTTCAGTGGCTAAATAAATTATTTATATGGCTAGTTTTTTACCTCAGTAAGTCCTCTATTGCCACATAATTTACATTTAAGGAAGAAATTAAAATCCGTAGTAAGTTTACTTTTCCTTGCATGTAGAAAACCACCGGTTCGTCTCGGCATTGGTGCAATTTGAACACGTACTGACATTTTTCCACATAATAAAACTCCGAACAAGTTTCCATTATTTCTCGTCGCGAAACTCGGAATTCTATTAGAATGAATACCTCCATAAACTTATCGTCGAAACAAAAGATTACAAACAAACTCGGCGCGAACAGATCTCATACCACCGTCGGAGGATATTTAAATTTAAAAACAAAACAACAGCGAAAGCGGGATATAAATTCCTCTCCCGCCTGCTTTCTGCACAGTCTCGCACGCCTGCACGTCTTCTATTTCGCTCCAAAACGACAAATGCCTCGGGAATCACATATTGCTCCTCTTGCCTCATTCCATATTCCATCCCACTTAGAATCCCCGACCTCCCACTTTCCTAATAACCCGGCAGAAACCAAGCGTGCAAGAGCCTCTTCATATCATTCCTAGCTATAAAAAATAACTCTCTCGCGCGATTTTAAAAAATCTGGAAGCTGGAAAAAAAGCATTACGTGCCACCGATCCGAACTCCTCTCCCCATCTCTCAACGTACCCTTTTGTGGAAGTTTCCTCGTAAGTCATTCGATTTACCATTTTTTGCTCCTTCCACACAGCCTCTTTATACATAGAGCCCCCCCTTCTTTCTTGTATTTTGCGGCGTTTTATTTCCCGTGATATGACCAATAAGACGTTACTTCCTATATTTTTCGCTTCCCCTCCTAAAAGCTGACGTATCAGTTCCATCCTCCCTTTTCCTTTATGAGAAAAGGAAAATGTCCCACCCTCCGTCCGTCCCTGCACGCGATGTCTATAGGAAACAGATGTGCCATGACTGCGATTGGTAACTCACTCAAGTTCGCGTGCCACCACTGCGCGAAATACGCAGAAATTCATACCTCTAGGCTATAAATGGATATGACATGATCCGCATAGATAAGCAAATTAAAGTAACGGAAGTTGGTTTTAAATATTTTTCCATGATCAAATTACACATCAGCTGAGTTGAGAACTTAAATTAGAAATATTTAACTATGATTTACCTATAACGAATCTGAGTTTCAAATGAGTTAATTATTTTCCCTTTTTAAATATCCGAGTCAGGAACGTCCTTATGGTGGATCTAAAACATGGAATATTGATTCCCTCTCGTCTAAGTCTTTCTATCATTGTTGCTGAAACACTATCTTATCGATATAAATATAAGAATGACAAATGTTATTTCGATTGAGTTATTAAATGTCTAATAACAAGCGTTGAAGGAAACATAACGTTCTTAGAAATATTAATCTTTCAAAGAGAGACGTATTTTGCTTTCACGCTAACAATGTTCGATGAAAAATGTTGATCAGTCGCGTAAATTAAAATGAAGTACAAAAACTTTGAATCGATAACAAAAATTAGATATTACATGCAATTTGAAGAACAAAGTCAAATTGAAAAGTCAAGAACAACTGCTTTTAGTTTTGTTCTATTTAAAATTAGCATTTTTAATAAGTTTTGACAGTTTATTTTACGAATAAATATATTATTGGTCATAAATTGTAAGTTTTCAGTTTAAAAATCAGTGATATTCAAAACATCAGAAATGGCTTGTATGAATTTTTAAGTAACCGTTTCACGATGAATGGGGATATAAGGAGATTAAGTTTTAAACTAAACGCATTATCAATCAATAGTGGGTAACCGCGTTCGTGAATATTTCAGCTCGCTTTATAATTTCATATCAACATTATCTTTTCATTTCATTCTGCTTAAATCTTGCCGCCATGCATAGGGCGGTTGCATAGTTGTTAGCGTACTAGTTTAGCGATACCGGGGTCCAGGGTTCGAATCCCACTTCGAGCAAGGGTGTGTGCGCGCGTGTTCATAAAGGATCTATTGTAAGAATGGTCTTCTTGACTAAATAAAAGACTATATTATTATCAATATTATAAAACTATTACACTATTATAAATCTATGAAATTGATTCTCTAAACATTCACAAAATGTATATTATTACATTCCGCTTTAATTTCAGAATCCTTGTGCCATTTCTAAACTTCCCTAATAAAGAAACAACACTGTTTCGTTTATTTCTGCCTTTCGCAGAGCGAGAGCGCAATAGGGGAAAACAAACTTTATTCGCTTTAGTAGCAAAACAGTAATTCTTGGTGGCTCCACCATTTCCTTCTGCCGCCGTATGCGGATAACAAGGTCAGAAAGCTCGAAAGGATTTTGATGACATTAGCTTTTGAAGGAGCTTAATGAAATTCAACAGGGAAATTCAATTTCGCTCCGCATTCGACGACTTGGATTATACGAATGGAAACCAAATGTCAGATCTGACCAAGAGCGACGCTCACTCAATCTCACGGGATTTTAATGAATTTCGAGAAAAAAAATATGCTAAAAAAGAGGATTGATGAAAAACCTTCGATTTGGGACGGTGCTGCTCATACTTCCTATCAGATCCCCAAAATTGAAACCATTATTTCGATAAGGTAGAAAATCAATTCCTACGATTTATGGTATTAAATCAAGGATGTGTACTCCGGGATAGCTACTCATCGTAAAATAACATCAAGTTTCTAATTTTACGGACATTCTTCAGTTAAGAAGTTTATAGAGATATATTTTCGATAAAAAAGCCTTTCGTCAATCTCAAAATTACGCTCATCAAACTTTCATTTATCCTGCCGTTTATTTCCTTTAATATATTTGAATGTTCTGAAAATATCCAACCTTCAAATTTGAAAAAATAAGGGTTCATGCAATTTTCAAAAAAAATCTTCCATAGTCAATTGCAAAAAGAAAACTGCGATGTCCGAAATCAGGATATACGAGTATATATCTCGTACTCGTACTTATATCTTTTGAAAAAATCAAAATGTTTCCCCGAACTATTTTAAATCTTGGTTACTTTTCGTAGAGTTAAGAAAACATAATTTATCGCTCAAGAATCTTTGAAAAGGCTTCAAATAGTAGTTATTACTAGTAAGGAATAATTAACAATTCATCTCCTAGTTTTTAATAAGTAATATGAAAACAGAATTGGAAGCTCTGGAAAATACTTCCCTCTCTTGACGTACTCAGTAACTTTTGCATCATCCTCTGAACATGCGATTCAATGGCTTGAGATGTCATCGGAAAATAAAATTTTACACAATCCGTACTCGTTTACGGAGAATTTTCGTCGTATTCGACAATTTTTTTTTTTTGTTTTAAAGTCTAAGTTTGACGTTAAATATTCATTCTTTGAATACTTTAGTGAAAGAAATTCTGTAGCGGATAGAATGGATTATGTGATTTATCTCCATCACCTCTCTTAGAAATCCCACCAACAAATTATAGATCCCATATTTCTGCAATGCTACAGGAACGTCATATCTTTGCTAAATCAACTCTCCTCCAATCGAGCAGTTAATTTCATGATCGAACTGTAATAATAATAAACTAATAATAAACTGTTTCAGGCATTTAGAAAATATTATGAGATATAGTGATACTAATGTTTCTCCTCAATCGTTGAAACTAGAAGGAATTTCCAAAATAGTATACAAGGTCTTGACGTTAGAACATAGAGAGGGATCCTCAGTCCTATCATATCAATGGTTGTATGTAACACAAATGATTCTGTTTTATACAAGATATTAATTTAAAGGAGGAATACTTTTGCTAAACTTTTTCCTCCGTAAATTGCTTAAGCATTACTTTTCTCTCTTTAAAAATAGCTCTTAAAATATACTGGATCGAGGTAAATGAATTTCCAAGGTAAAAAACACACTCTCCAGATCTTGAAAATTCCTCATACCGTTGGAAGATATCTACTACCTTAAATATCCTTCTAATTATTATTTCTTTTTTACCAAAAATGTTCTCAATTTTATTGTCAAAACAAGTTAGTCTAACTTGATTAGTTAGATACTACTTTCAGTCATCCCCATAGCTACTTAAATATATTCTTTGAGGAATCTCTAATATTGCCTACGTAAGCATAATACTTTGACTTGCATTCTGAATAACTTTAATTTTCTATGTCATCAGCTTTGGAAATATATTATGAATAATTAAGAGCTTTTTGTGGATAATGACTGGATTTTCCGGCAGTTTATCACTAATTGCACTATCAATTTTCAAAATTCTATCCTGATTAAAGATAAAAATTTCCAACTGCATCGATTTGAACATTTCACCAACGGTTTGTTTGAACTAAATGAGTTACTTTAAATCTGAATTCCTCATAAGAGCAAAACATTTACTTTTAAATCCATATTATTTACTGTCGTTTAATATAAAAAAATGATATTTTCATTAGTAAATGCTCGACCATTTATAAGATTAAAAGGTTTTACATACACAAGCGATCAATTTTCATTCTAAGCAATGCATATAAAATTATTTCCGTACATAATTTCATACGTAAGTTATTTTAATTCTTGTCTGCGATTATTAATTAGAGACATGATCTTATGATAACATACTCGTATTCTGGAAGATCGTCCTGGAAGTTTCTGATAATGCTGATATGAGAAATCGATATCCCAAATCATTGAGCTCAAATCAGAGAGTAAAGATTGTTCTCTCTAAGCAAGAATGAACTAAAGAAATATGGGCAATTCGGTCTCAAAAATCGACGGGTTATCTACATTTATTGACATATATTTATTGTATTCTTCCACTTCTTAATCGTCGCTTTTTGAAAATTATGATAAAATTGATAATAACGCATCATATCACCAACAAAGATTTTTCCTTTCCATGGTATCATACAATTTTAAAATCTACTCTCTCAAATTAATCTTACAGTCAGGATAACTTACATGCTTTCTCAAATGTCCCTAAGCAATATATCTAAAAAGGATAAAGCTTTCTAAATAATAACATCAAAAAAAATGTATGCGAATCTCTCCTCAACTACTCCAAACCTTACATGACATAAAAATCACCATTTTAAACGAAAAATTTAGCTTTCTCGAACCAATAGAGTTGTATAATTAAACATGAAACACTTTTGAAAATATAGAAGTTTAAATATAAAAGAAATTAATTTATCTGAAATGGGATACACCTGAGCATTTTAATAAATTTTAAAATGGCAGATAAAAATTATGAGGGGGAAAATGGTTTTCATCTGTCATTTTAATATTCCTCTTTGTGTAAATAATCCAAACAGTAACCTACATCACAATTTGCTAGGTTGTTTGGTTTTATAATAAATTCTGTTCAAAGTCGATAATGGCAAGACAGGTTTCTTTTACGATCAATTCTAATGAAGGTCATCCACCAGTGAAAATTGCCCTTATCCTTAATCTGAAAACCATAGTTACATAGGAAAAGATTTTCTGTTATGTTCTTTGTTTTCCTACTTCAGGTAATCTTGTATTCATATTTAAGATATGGTGTGAACGGAATTCGGAAACTTTCGAAAATGAACAAAAAATACCAATGTTATCTTTATGGATTTTTTCTGAACGTTCTTATCTGGATCGAGAAAAGCAATTCTTTCTTTGAAAGGACGTCGAAAAGCAACGTAAGACGATGCTAGATATCGTTCCGATAATGGTAACGATAGATCATTTAGCAAGGTATCGACAACCACCTAAGAGAGCTATGAACTCTTTCTTCCGAGACGCTTAAATTGATCCAGCAAACGCACAGCGAGAGATAAATGATGCATATCCACGTGCACGAATGGCATAACTAAATTCTCGACGATCGCGAAAAGTTCCATTTGCGACTCATAATTCAAAAGTGGAAAGATCAGAGGAAATGGAGGAAATAATCACAGGAAGAACGAACGCCTGCAGCCTACACTACACCATTACACATATGGAGCAAATACCTGACAGAATGTGTATTACAAATCCCAGTAGAAGAGCTAAATTGTCAACTATAAAAGAGTTGGATTTATACTGGTGTGAAGAAAATGGATGAAGATTCTTCCTCTGCTTAGAGGCTCTAGAATGGCTACGGAAAAAATCCTGTCTTATGGTCTCTGACGCATGGAAGCACTATAACTCCAAAAATTGTCCGGTAAGACTGTATAGCTTAGAAATGGGGTCCTAATAAGAGCACATGAAAGCAGTGTATCGGAAAAAAACGAATTATGGGAACACTTTTGCATGGTTTTCACTAAAAATATTACTTTTCCCCTTAATAGCTATTGCTATGTGTTGATTTTAATTGTTTACGGTAAACAGTAAATTTGGCTTCCATTTAAATGTTTACATTCACTATCGATCTAATTCACTGCGAAATTTGTCGGAATGGCAATGCAACTGAAAATATTCTCCCTTTATTTTGTCATTGAAATTTAAAAGGAAGCTTTCCGATGCTTCTTTTCGTGTAATGCATTCTAATGATTAAACCCATAGATTATAGTATATTATTACGGCTTTATTTTGATTTATTTGATCGTTCTTAATGTATGGCAGACATCAAAAGCTTTCTAACGATTAAAATATTTAAGTAGTATTGACATTTATGTAATTTCGTTAATTTGATTACATCACTACATCGTTTCCCTATCTGTGAGCAGGCAGTAAAAAGTAAATTGATAAGAGTTATTCTTTTATGTGCTTAGGTCCTTAACTCATAAACATAAATGGCGGATTTGAGAGAGTGTTTGTAAAAATAACTCTTTTTCGTGACTTGGTTTCTTTCATTTTTTCGGATATTATTCAAATGCCTTTTAGAACTCTTTTGAAAGCAAAATCGACAAAAAAATAATGTAAATTCAAACAGGGGTCACATTATTACTCTATATCCATCTCTAAATGTAATACGTACGACTGCATTACTATTTGAAAACCAATTAAATTTCTAAACAACAGATAATCTGTAGCTAAACCACCATAACCTTTTTCAAGTCCGTAAATCATGATACCATTATCATCTGCTCTTGCTAATTACTTTCAGGAATGATTAGAAGACCAACATGATCCAAAAAATTTTAATTTAACAGGAAATTAAGTTCAATCATCTAACGCAATTGTCATTCTTTGCATCACATTATTTGTCAGGTATAGTTATTTTATGAAACGACAAATACCTCATGATCATCTGAAAGTACGTCATGTGAATGTTTCGAATTAATAAAATTAATCTTTAATTTATATCGACCGAAACACCGACGCTTAAACGTCGGGTTTCGGTTAAACGAGTTTCTATTAATCAATTAATGTTACAAAATTTTAAAAATCTTCACATTTTCTCTTGTTCATCTTTGATATTAATATTATCTAGCTTTTAATAGTCGAAATTTAAACTCAAAAATAAACAAATAGATATTTATCCTGTTACAATAATTTAACATATTATTCAGTAATGGGAAGTGATAAAAAAACAAGTTTATTTAGATTCTAACTACACTAGTTACATAAAAGAAGATAAAGAGTGTCTGAATGTCTATCTCTATTGCAAACCATTACTATATCACAAATTGGAGCACATTACAACTGAATTTTTCATTTTTGCAATTAATATTTTTGGTCACTTTTCATCATGAAACAACTTTCAGAAACATTATTATTGAAGATAATTTGTTCCACTACGAGTGGCTATTCTAGAAGCTGATATTCAATGTAGCTCCTGCTGATAAAAGAGATAACGCAAGGCATTCCGGGGGGAGGGGGAATCACAGTATCTTCCTCAGATATGCAAAAGAAAAATTAATAAATTTTGAATTTTTAAAAGGGTAGGCCGGGTATATTTCGATAAATGTAATAAAACTGTTTGGAGCACTTCTATGCGTAATATTTAAGGAAGATGAGTTTCAGAATTTGAAAGATGCGTTAGAGTTAGATACGCCAAGTAATTCACATGAACTAGTTCGTCAAAAAGAAACGATTGATTCAGATATTTAATTAGTCATTTCATTATAATGTAACAACATTATTACAGAAGATAATAAAAAGTATATGGGGTAAACTAATTTCAATGTTTAAATGCAACATTTTAGTGAGAAACGTTGTCCGTGGTTCTTCTGCAAATCATAGCAACCATGATGCATATTTCCAATCTAAACTGCCCTTTCGTTCCGGCGTATGAGAATAATACTCTTGTAACGGTTCGATAGAACAGGCCGGATTTGGAATCTAGAAATAAACACTATTCTAGATTCCTATCCTAGACTCAGAAATGTTAGTAACTGGAATCCATTTCTCGATGGAAAAATTCATCACTAATTATGGCCGTCTTCAGATATCTATTTCGCCTATTTAACCAGTTGCTGCTATTAATAACAGAAGTAATAGAAGAGATGAGAGGAATTTACTCCTAGACCTACTAAAAGCCCGGCTGAGCTCGATCAGTCAACACAATCTGAATAACAGACAAATAGAATAAATGCTAGTTTTTCGATTGTAATTAAATCGATTAACAATAAAGAAGGCGGGTACGGTAGATAAATATTTATTAATTATATACTTGCCTAACTATTGAGATCCATTTTCTATACGTTACACCGGCAATCCACATGCAAATAGCACATACAATAGCACATGCAATAGTACAGAAAAATAGAGTAGTAAGAGCAGCCCCCTCATAAATGTTATGATCAAATCTCATAAAGAGAATCTCATAAATAAATCTCATATTTACAATATTCGTCTTTTCGACGCGAAATTAGAACGATACGACGCAATTTATAATTATTTGAGAACGGTGCTCTTCGTAAACAAATCCGATCCTTAATTAAGAAGCCTCAATGAAAAGCTGTTTTGTAGCTTTTACCCGTTAGGCCCTGAGGCGCCATCCTCGATTTAACTTTTCAACTCGATTTATAGGCCCCTTTAAATAAAACTTGGTGTGAGAGAGAGAAGGACGAGAAGTGAAAAAGGTATATGGAAACGAAAGGATACAAGAGCTTGGCGGAAAATAAATATTTGCTTAAATAATTAATACGGGCTTCCCGTCCATTTCTGGTAATTGCCACGGCTGGGCAGAGAAGATATGATGAATGACGTAAGGGAACGTCGACCCTCTAATCAATTATTTTGGTAGAAAAAACCGCTTCTGCCATTCCAAAAGTTGGAGCCTATCCTTTCAAGCCTTTGCTGGCAGATACAGAGCTATAATAAGATTTACTCAGACTTAAAATTTTAATAGCGTCCATTAAAGTAAAGCTCAGCCTTTTAATTTCTCATCGACCTGATTAATTTAGTAGAAATGCGACAAACAAAACAGGTATTTTTGATGGGTAGATGATTGGTTTTACATATGATCGAAGGAACGGCTTCGGATATAACTAGTTTGGTTGCAAAAACAGATATTAATTGATGATGAAGAATATCTCTTATATAGGTCAACAAAGTACTCAGACTTTGTATCAAACTTGATTTTATAATTCTACTTTGTAATCTTTTGCGTCTTTTTACTTCAAAAGATAAAGTACTTATATTACTGCAACTGATTGCTTCAGTTATTACAAATGCTCAGTTAACCAACTGAGCCAATAAATGTGTAACGGAGACTTAGATAAGAGTTGTACAGAAATATCATATGTTAAGATAATTATCGTCAGAAAAATCATCTGATTCTTGTTTGTAAAGCATTTTATTTCAAAGCGCCTTTAGATTATTACTAATAGAAGTTTCTCTATGCGTGATGTTATCATAATGGAGAAAAGTGATGGAAAGCGCTAAAAATATCCCACCAAGATATATGGTGAGATAAGCATATATAAGCATTTGATAAGGGATACACTATTTCAAAATGCAACATCTTAATGTAAAGTAGCCTTAGTTAGCCTTAAGTTTGGAAATGTGAACAATTAAATCCTAAATACACTCTGAAACTGAAAGATGATAAATATTCGGTACCATTCATTTGATTCAATTCACGAACTTTGCTAAATAAAACACTGTTTGCATACATTTTGTAATGTTAACCAATCTCTACTTGCATACAAATTCAGAAAAAAACCATTATACAACATAGAAACGATAAAATTGTAATCGAATATAAAGTTTTAGAGCGAGCACGAATCGTCTCTAAATGATGCACCTAAAATAATTACGTCATAATTTTGCCCAAAATTTAATGAACCGCACACCAGCATTTACCTTAAAGCATATCCAAACCTTCTAAGATTCGTAAAATAGCTCTTAAAAGGAAGGAGAGAAGGTCAATATTTCACTCGGATTCCATTAGAGTTTAAAGGAAAAGGATTATGTATCCGAAAGATCGAAATTTTAATTTTTTATTCAAGACCGCGAGTTATTATTCAAAGGTTTAGACGGAATCACACGAAATTTCAAGCAGAAAAATTAACCACTGTCGGAGATGGCTGGAAGCTTTTACCAATATGGTCCGAGACTCTTTTTTATCTTTCCCCTCTGCCGCTGTTCCACCGACGTGTATTTTGACGCAATCCGCTTATCCTTTGTCCGCTGCACGTTACACAATTAGTCCTCCTGATTCTAACGAGGACGTCACCGAGGGTGCTGGCGCTCAAGAGCTTAATTGATCAACATTATAAATCATCATCCAGATACTATTCATGCCTCGCAGACAGAAGCGACCATATGGAAACACACGAACATTTTGACCGCCTAAATGTGTGACAGATAAGGTCAAGGACGTTCTAGATCTGAGTAAAACCCCTTTACTCTCGGATGAAGACAGGTGAAACCTTTATAATCTTTTGATAAATCATGTGAAAATATCGATGCCGGTGCGAATGAATTTCTTCCACGATCCTGAGCTTTATCGGTGTTTTGAAGACGTGTCAGACGACAGCGAAGTCGAAATGTGAAACTGGGCTCGAATCGTCCAATGTCATGTTCAAAGCTCGGTGATTGTTAACGCTGCAATCGGCTCTTCCTAATTAAAGCATTTGCAAACACGTCACTGTCAGTGACTAGCAATTCGCGCTTTCACGGATGATGCTTTTCGTCAGAAAATCTCGCGATCGTGACAAAATATGGTCCGAGATCCTTCTTCATTTTCTGCTTTAACGAACTGCTGCTGTCTCTAATTTTCCTCTCTGGAGAAGCAACAGATGCGAACTGTTTTCAAGCAGCACCGCCGGCGTAGTAGCGACGCTGATGATTATAAGTAAAATTTAATGGCCAACATTCGGAAATAAACTCCCAGTGAGATAATTAAGAGGGCTTCCAGATACCAGAGTAGGTATCGTGTTCGCTTTTGGTGAAACCTCAACTATCGAAGCACTTTTAGCAAGGCTACTAACACGATGTTAGAGAAAAGGAATTAAAGGAGACATACACTTGTTTATCATTATAACTCGACAAGATTACATGATTTTCAAATTATTTCTCGCTACTGATGAAACGTAATTTTTAGTGATAAACTAATACAAAACAATCTATGGATATAGTTAATTTCTCGGTATGATAATGTTGTATCCGCCACTATATCAGAAGAAATGACATGGCGTGGAATACCATATCTTTAGGCTGACATGAAAACTCGAAATATTATATTTGGCATGATATATCAAGAAACGATTACGAGTACATTTTACTTAACTCATTCCTACGAGAGTTCATATGATTTTAGGAAGATTCTATGTACATCTGCTCGCGAAAATAGGCAGTTTAAACTTCAATGTATTGAGATAGTTCACTTGAAATTGAGTTATTCCGTGACTCCACAGCGGATCTCGTAAATCTTTTCATTGTACCTAGTTCATAAGACGAAGTTTGAATAAAATTCACTTAGACGCCCGAAAAAATGTATAAAAATAACTATACATTTGTACTCAAAAAAATTCAATTGAAGCTACGTATCCTCATCCTGTTTTTCATCGCTTAATTTCATTTCGAATCCTATAAAGCCATCTTAAATATTCCTTAAGGATGACTTTTTAGTCGTATTACCTTTGATTAATCCGTTTGGCTCATACCCTTGTGTGGTCAAACTGGCTAAACCTTGATCTTCACGAAAGAATCTCACATTACCTCAGTGCTTCCCAAAATCAGTTGATCCCTACCGTCAAGATTTACAATCTTACCGATTTATGCTTTCCCACAGTAAATCGAAACATCTCCGTCCGTATTGTTTTGTGTCCTTTCCAGCCATCGCTCTCCTGCGTCAAGTTTCTCTCATTTTAACTTAAAACTTTCTCAGCTTTATAATGATGTCTCACGCCTTGTTTTGTTAATCAACCCTCCTTCTTCCCCTACATCTTTCAATTGGGCACAATTTCACGTGACAACGGCCATAGCAGTCACCATCTATCACTGCGGCACCTGCCCTATTTGCCTGGGCCATGTTTATGCTGTCGGCCGAATTTCTAATTAGGCATCGCATATCAAGGGATATGTAGCTAAGATAATTTCCCCTCCCCTAAATGAACCTACTCAGCTTTTTCGTCCCGAATAAATTGCTGAATAAATATCTCTCGTCTTTTTTCATTATGAATACACCTTCGTTTCGTTTAATTATTACAGTTTGCACCAGTTTATCTCTATCGAGCTATAATTAAATCCTTTACAAAGGTACTTTAGTTACAATTATAGTCGTTTATTATCTCAAAGAATAAAAATTTTATGGGCAGTATTTTCAGTTACGTGTTTATTTTAAAATCGCATTTTACTTTGTCACTGCTAATTAGAATTTGTGAGAATGTTTAAGGATTCGTGCCCTTTAATGACGTAATCTAATACTAAATAAAACGCTCTTACAGCCAAGCTTCCAGAAATTATATTTTCTAAAACGTCATTTTAACAGCATCGTAACAAGGTAAATGTAAAGTGAATAATTGAGGAGTAGATAAAGAAAGAAATTACTTGAGTCTACGCAGGAAGATTTCTTCCTAGATGTTCTGATATATTAACTCCAAATTATCAGTTGTAAATAAAATATAATCGAGTTAGTACTTCTCTATCCCTCAATTATAGTCGATGAAAGATTAAGGTAGATCTTCAGAGGTTCCACTTAATATTTTGCCAGCGATGACCCAATTTTGCGTTTTCCAACGAGGTCTCTGTGGGAACTACTTGTTACAAGGACTTCCAATTTCGGCTTATTCCGATCCCTAAGCTGCGGGAAACGTTCGAGGCCCCGCGGTTCCATAAATAATTCAGTTAAACCTAAATACAAGCTTATTTTTGGCATCCTAAGTTGAACGATCTTGATGCATATCGCAGCAAGATCGTTCAAGATAAACTTGAGATAATATTGTCCGTTTTATTGGGTGACTGGAGACAAACTAATCATTTTCGCGTCTAACATTTCATTAACAATTTTATTCCTAAATTAAAATATAATTGGAAATTAAATTGAACAGTCTTACATTGTGTCCTTAAATTAAATTTGCCGTTTCTAAATATTGAACTGGAATATTCTTTTTTGGTTAAAGTAATGAGCAATTCTTTTTTAGTTAAAGTACTGAGAAAGACAAAAGGAGATTAAACAAAACAATCGTTTTATTGACTGATAAATTTTCATGTTAAAAAAATATCAATGAAATAAGATGTATTTAAAAGAACTAATAAATAACATGCCATGCTTCGCATTTACTTTCCTTTACGTAAACAGACCACAATTAGCGAGCAGGTTCCATTTCAAAACATGATTTGACAGCTAAGATAATCATATTTGGATTACAATAGTGAATAATATATTAAGAATGAATTTTGGGGATAATAAGTGTAATAATATTCAAAGTCAATAATAATGTTTACGGTAATCATCGTATCTGATACATGGTATCAAAAGAAATTTCACATTAGAAGAGATTTCTAAAATTTCCATGTAATGAAATCTTTTTTTTTTGCTGTACTTTTTCAATTAAAACCATATTAATATCGTTATTTCAATCTCTAAGCCAAGTCTAAGTCATTTCAAAATTTTACTTCTCGATTTCTAGTATAACTTTACATGTAACACATGTATCGTCTACATTGCTTAGGAGAACCTTTAAATAGCCCATATAACATCGATAAACTCGAGAGATACATCAAAAAAGCCAAGAAACTAATCGAGAAATCAAGTCTCGGGAGACAGAGACTGTATGGAAAAGAAATGAGTATATCAATCTTGGCCAGGAGGATATTCCCTTCGGCTACCCGGACCAAAACTTGCTCCAGTGACCGAGATGTCGATAAAATATCAGGAAGATATATTGTTCGTAAGAAAGCACATAAAGTATGACCCTCTCTCACTGGTTCTGTCGATTCTTGCTGTGTCTGCGTAGTTGCGGCAAGTCTCACCCCATTTCACAATGAAAATGGAATATGCTCAGTGTACTTTCCAAATCGATGAAAAATAAGGCAAAAAGAAACCGGCTATGTTTGCACACTAAATCTAAGTAGACAGGGATATCCTAAAACAAAACTTCAAAAGCCCTGAAGCGGGGAAAAATATATTGCAGTTATAAATTGAGAGAAGTTCTTACAAAGACACTGAAAATTATATAACTCTAATAAGTTATGATGTGATCTTTGAACGTCGAGAGATAAATTTCAGAATAATAAAGTGTGATTATCAAGGTATTAGTAATTTGTAATCAAAATATAGAGATAGAACAAACTATATACATGCAATATACTCGGTTCAACTGCTATTTTAAAAAACTCGTACGTTTATTAGGCTAAATAACATTTAAGGACTAAATTTGTTTTGCTTCAGATCATCCTCGTGCTGCATAACCTCGAGCTCCTTTTCAAATAACAATGACTGACTTAAAAGGAAAAATTCTTTTTTAATGACAATTATAACAACAAATATTGTCAACACTGAGGTCAGGACTAAGAATGAGGAACTGAATAGCCTGAACAGTGACTTATGCCACAGGAAAAATGTAAGCCGGAAAAACACGCCTGAAATTCATTTTATTAGTGATGCAGAATGGAGCTGGTCAAATAAAATAAATAGTAAGGTTAAACGAGAATATAAAAATGAAATATGTTTAATCCGATCCAATCCAATACAATGTACAGCTAGCTAAAAGTGGACTTAAGAAGCTGATCAAATAATCATAATAGTGGAAGCATTGCTAAAAGTGCCTCGATAACGGAGATCACTGCACAAAAATGGGTTTCCTTTCAGGAATAGAACCCGAGACAGCCTTCACAAAGGCGAAAGCGCTACGTACTTGGCTATCCGGGAGTCTTAAGTAAAAGAATCTTTTAAAATTTTAGTGATTCTCCATTTCTTCTTTTCTCAATTTAATTTAATCTGAAAGAACGAAGAAGAAAGAAAAACGAAGAAGTGCTCGCTAAATTTAACTCATGTGACTCCAAATATAGTTTACAAAATACACCTCAAATTCTGTCATGGAGATATGGAAATTAGATACCGTCCTTACTTCTCGTTACTACCAATCTCTAAAGAAGATTTCCTGGGAGTGAGAAATAACCTGAGAAATAATCCTGAACCTTAAGCTCTAGACGATGGCATAACCAGCTAACTATCAAACTTATTGTTCAAAAAAGCAGAAACAAATTATAAGAAAAGTATTAAAATTAAAGCAAAACTATGAATGTCTTTCCGCACGCATTTACTCCCAAGGCTACCCCAGGATGAGAGACTCTATAGGAAACTCTTTTCATCATTGACATCCTCTTCCTCCATCATAACCGCGCCCAAACCTCGAACCATACGCTAAAACCTCTCCACCCCATCTATTCTTTCCTATCCTTTATCCTCAGTCCCGGCAGAAATCTCTCCTTCCTTCCCTGACCATCAAGCTCTGACTCTTCCGATATTCCTCCCTCTATTCTATCACCCCTCTCACTTCACCCCTTTCTTCCTCCATGTCACTCGCCTCTGGCCTAATCTAAGCGAGTGGAATTCGCCAGAGGGATTGGGGTTGACGGCTAAAAGGTCTCTTGGGCGTTGGTGTTTTCGCTGCGTGAGCCTAGAATAGTTTGCTTGGCGGTATGAGAGAGAAAGAAAGGAGTGACGAGAGAATTGTGGGTTCGGAAAGGCATTCGATAAGAAAGAAAGAGGGTGCGGTATGCGAAAGGGAAAAAAGCGAAGTAAGTTTTGGGGATGGCAAAAAAGGTAGAAGCGATAGCGGGTCGGTTTGTTCGGATGAGTTGGAAATGGGTCGCGAAATGACATAGGGTAGCGAGAGAAAGAGGACTTTGAAACGCGCAGTAAATGAGCTGGGAGAGAAAAATGCTGCCGATTAAAAAAGATTGCGCGATTCTCTCTTTAATGAAGGAATTTATAAATGCGAAAAATAAAATGAATAAAATCACACACAGGGTGGATTTAAATACAACAATAGCCTCCACCGATCGATAGTTAACGGAAAGTTTTGATAACACAAAAATACAAAAATAAATTAATACACTGTCGTGTACACATTAATGCTTTGAAGTACACTTAGGAGAAGCATACTACCGAAACCTAATGTTATGAAATCACATTTTATCGATTTCATATTGTTTCGCCTCGTTGATTCTCTTTATTCGATTGAATTTTAATAATGTTATCATATAGTATAGCTATAAGCAAGAAAAAATAAGGTCGAATGTAGATTTTCCCATTTAGCAAAATGTTCCGAGCGCTCAGCGACTTGTAGACTAATCATCAAGAATCGAAGATTGTGTTGCATATTCTCTAGCTTATATTAAATAATCTAGAAAATATTTCTTTTTTCATAAAATCGTCTTTCCACGTTGCACCAAAATTAATTATTAATGTTGGCAATAGTATGTCTATTACTACAAGATAAAATACATAAATTAGATAAATGTGCACGTTATAAAATTAGAAGAGGATGTTGTTGGCTTTAATTTAGACTAGTAACCGCGGATTTGCGTCTTAGTTGCAAATCTTAAAGAAGATTTAAGAGCTACTAATGATGTATGTAATGATATATGACTATTCCAGATTTAATTGTAATTCTCTCGAAGGAGGTTGTTTAAGTAGCTTATTACGATTCATCTTAAAAATGTATTTCAAAGATGGAAATTTCCCTTCCAAAATACTTACTGACTTTTTAACATTTGAATGTAATGGGCCCTTTCACTAGAATAAAACTGATAATCATGATATCTCGATACTCACAGGTAGCGATTTTTCGAGATAACCTACAAAAACCGGTAATAAAATTGGAGTTGCTGAATACATACTTAGTTGCCGTGGTTTGTATGTAATATGCATAGAAATTTTCACAAAAACATAATCCCTAGAACTATCATGCATTACTTTTGTTTTAAATGCTGTGTTGTCTGAGCACATTTGGAGTTAGCGATTCGATATACGATATAGAAAATAAGCAAATCGTGAGTCATCAAACTAACAAAATAACATTTAAACAAAATGTACATAATATTTACAAAATAACATGAAACAAAATTTAAATAATTAGTCCTCAAAATTGTTTTTATTGGGTAATTTTAATATCACTATTTCACCAATACTCAACAGCCAATTTCAAAATAATATGAAAACAAACTTCTTATGGGTCTTACCTTCACAGGATCAATCTTCAGACATTTGTACTACAGCATCGGCAGGGAGGAAACTTCTGCGCTGCTTTTAATCCTAGGGAATGTTAAAAAACCTCTAAGAATTCAAAAGAAAATAATGAGATATCTTAAATTATAAATACATGTATCCACCTTTATATAATATTTCAGTAAGAAATATCATTGATATTGATTTTTCACTGAATAACTTTGAAAAGTTGCCTGATACCAATATAAATACATGATTTACAAAGTTTAAATAAGATTTTTGTATTTGAACGTAATCTCATAGAGGAAACAATTTCAAAGTTTAGGCCTATGAAACCAACAAATGGATATGATTTTTAAAGCAAAAATTCCTAAGCTCGAATCTCGATTCCACGACAAAAATAAGAATAATTATTTAATTTTATTAATCTTGGTGCTTTCTTCGATTTATAACTTCTTCTAATTTAATTTTCCAAAAGAAATAAAGTCTGCAAACAATTAAAGCGAATATTGTATCTATTTTTCATGGGAAAGCTGACTCGTCTTGGGTGGATCTAGGAGAGGTAAGTAAATAAAGAGTAGCCTATTATCTGCGTAGGGAATAGATTTGTTAACCTTTCAGGTTAGCTAGCTGTGCAAATTGTGTATCTAGAGTTTTAGGCGAACATACACCAAAACTTTCTACTTTATTTATAAGATGAGATTTAATGTACTGAGCTTTGTTTAGTTACAAATATGATTTCTATACTTTAAAGTGAGTTTTTTCTTAGTTAATAAGGAGAAAGAAGATCTAACATTGAATGCTAGCAATCGCATAACTTACTTCTCCGACTCAAAATGTATAACTAACATGGGAGATGATTTTTCATCAAAAGAATCATTTATTAGAAATAAATTTTCAAATGTTCTGGATTCACATAGTCCTCAAACGGTCTTCTCTCCATCACTTCTTCGAAACTATTTCTTTAGAAATTGCGAGGTCCCACTCTATTCAGCAATCAAGAATATCCCTTAGTTATGTTGACATTCTTACAACCTACTCTCTGCCTAGGTTCAATTTCCCTAATATCTTGCTAAAATCTTTTCTCCTTCATTTCACTTAGATCCGAGATTTTTAGAGGAACTGTCCAAATGAGAACTCAGGAAATGCACCTTGAATCCTTTCGAATTACTTGAGCTTTTGAATTTCCTCAACCTACTTTCCGTAGCACACTTCAAGTCTGGGTCTTAAGTTTTGTTCTCTAAAAGTTTGTTAACGATTTCTCAGAATGCTTTCTTGCTCAAAGATTTTACCTCTCATTAAACTACGAAAATCTGAGATGGAGAAAACATTCCTACAAAGACCTCTATAATATGTTTAGGCTTGTTGAATAAATGATATATTCATACTTCTAAAAAAGACCTTTGGATTCTTGAAATTTGTTTTATCAATCTTAGCTTGGAGTTTAAAATAATTAATTTAAAACTAAAAGATCTTTTACTGGATAAATTCAGAGAAAGCACGTTTAGAGATGATGTAGCGGATATAATGCGTTCAACGTGCTACATAGGCCGTTCCGATAATGCGAGAAAGATCAGAGAAATAGACGCCAGAACGAATAGATTCAAGAACTCATTCTTTCCGCGAACGATACGCGAAAATGATCGATTAAGGAAATAGAGCCATGGTGCATGCACCCCCTGCCACACGCCGAAAGGCGGCTTGCAGGGTAAAAACATAGACATAGACGCAAGCATAGTGCGTATATGTTCGTATAGTCCTGAAAACGCTTGAAGAACTTCAAGAAACTTCACAATATATTCGGTTAATTTAGAGTTAAAAAGTATAGTTTGACTGAATTACAATCTACATTTTTATTTTCCAGTTGGTTGTATAAGAGGAAATTAGGAGATAGGAAGACGAGTAAAAAGATAAAAGGATAATAAGGATGAATCCAATAACTTTCCTCAAACAGGAACAATTTTCAATCTGAAAGATCCCCTTCCAGAAAATTCTTTTTCTTTTCGTGAAAATGCGTTAAATTTCATAAATTTAGCGAAAAACTTTCCTTTTCGTGGTTTTAAAAATTGATTTAGTTTTGAAAATTGATATATAAAAATGCAGGTAAAACACTATTGATGATAAGCCGTCCGTACTTCATTAAATTTAAAATGTATTATTATTTACTCCTTTTTTTGCTACATTCACGACGGTAGTGAAGCGGGCAGCGGTGGCAATGCAATTATTCGCTAGCTGGATTTTATCCTGGCCTCAAGGGAGTGGTTGGCACCCGCAGAGTAAAGGTCGCAATATTCTCCGGCGACGATAGCCAACCGAAATTGTGAGATTGATCAGTTAATCTACCGACGCTAACGTGTCACGTCACGTACACCCAGATAAAAGGTTCACGAACACGTGAGCGCAATTTAGTAAACGATCTGTTGACCCTTTCTATGGTCGAATCATTAGGACGTTTTTATCATCATAAAGAGTCGCTTAAATAGGATGATTTCACTGAAGAAAATTGAGAAGACTCAAGCGAAAACGGTTATGTGCACGTGGCATATAATTACTGTATGCCTCGCAAGCTTTGGAAAGCATGCTTCACAACATCCTTCATATTTCTAAATAGCACGAAGCCAAAATCCAACCAGCTGACATTGGGATCCACAAAAGCATGATTTCTCTCTCCCTTACCTGATAAAACGCTATATTCTTAAAAATAACAATGCTATTTAATTACAAGAGAATTTTAGATTTAAAGAACAGCTACACCATTTTCAGTGATTCAATTCCTCTCTGAAAGGAAGGGTAGTATCAGTATTACCTTCATCAATTAATCTTTTCCTCCATACTTCCGAAGATATAATAGAAGAACCATTCTGATCCCCAATTCTAACTGTAGGGTTTTTCAACATCTAAAGAAGTATACATACAATTCACAGATTACAATTTGATAAAACTTTTTATAAATATCTGTTCTCTTTCTACTGTACCTTATTCTCATCTTGGAATCAAATAATATCTAATATCTCTCATCTAATGAATGTAATTCTTGCCTGAGTGTATGCCCAGCTTATCCATTTTCTCATTACCTTGAGGAATGAGTGCTTCCAGTTAAACTTTTCTTTCATAATACTCAATAAATATTTACCACCTTTATAGAATTTAACATCTAATGTACAATTATTTTTTACATCTAAGATTCCCCATTGACCCACCTTTCCACAATAATCAATAGAAACGAGTTTTCCCACTTATTAGTAATGCCGCAGCTCCTTTCAAAGAAAGTGACTCACTCCAAGTTATTGCACATCCATACCATCACCTTAACTTGGATGTTACAATGTTCTGCTTGCCTGTCATTACGAATACTGTACCATTTCAGGAAAAATGTCCTAATCAATCATTAGAGCTCTAACATTTAAACACCAGGGGTTGATCTTATTAATATCAAGAAGTACCATAGAATTGTTTCATACCTTATATCATTTTTTTATAGTATTTGCATATAGCAAAATATATTCCTTATCTGATACATGCAATTGGAAAGTTTTATTAAAATAAAATGTCTAAAAATGGCAATTGGCATAAAGTAAAATATTTATTTTCTTTAATTATTATTGTATTATGACCTTTAAAAGATAATGGGTGTGTGTATGTGTACATAGAGCCATGCATCAGGAGTCATGAGTCATACATCATATATAACTTAACTATATATTTAGAATTTGCATCCAAGCCACTCTGCTAGAATTACCATGTTTCTAGTTTCCTAAAGATATTATCATAGTCTGCCTTTTGCCTACTGGATTGAATATATGTCAAAACCTTTGAAAACCAACTTCATTATTAGCCAAAAGTATTTCACTATGATTTTGATTTTTTCATCACTCATTTTATATCCTTTTCCTTTTTTAGATTCATAAAGACTTCATACATGGTGTTGTTTAAGTAATAGAAACTCGTGATCTGTTTTAATTAATAATAGTACTTATTGGTATCACAAAATTATTTTAGGTTCTACTTAACTGCTTAAGATAATATATAGCTATCTGCATACCAGAAAGTTTTGGAAAGTCTTGAAAAGTTTAGTTGGGATGTTTTCATGACAGGGTATTTGAGCAGTTAACTTTGGATTGAATTCAGTAAACTGCTTTTTGCAGATCAGAAAACCATAGGTAGTCAGTTTTATTGTAATCAAGAGATTTTCCAATAACTTGCCACAGTAAAAGACTGTATCTATGTATGATCTCCAAGATTGAAAGCCATGCTGCTCCTTTTCCTTGGAAAGAAATTTTCGCCTCTGGTTGTCTCTCACTTTTTCAAGTGACTGCTGCATCCTGATTGGCTGATGCATACTGTCTTCGTTGCTGGGCGATTTTCCTCACTGTCACATTCCATGCTTTGCTGAGGAAAAATCCTTTGTCACGATTCATATTATCCTGATGTAGTCATATCTCTAAAGCTTCTTTCGCAACTCGATCCCAGTATCCCGTCCCTCTGGCCACAAAATAATGTGATATTTAGTGTAGCGTTATCTAGCATTTTTGGTAATAAGTTACTTGATTGGGAAGTTTATTAGGTATTTCATCTTGGCCTAAAGACTCTCTGCTTTAAAATAATTTAAATGCCTCTTCCAATTCTGAGCATGTAACATCTAAATTGCTGTAATTCATCTCTATGTAACATCACAAATAGTTCTATCATTGGGAACATCAGTTCATTTGAGTAATTTGTTTAAATATTCCACCCATTTTCCTTTGCCAATGTAGTTAATTTCATTAGCTCATTTAAGTTTCAATTTTTTGCTGTCTCATAAATCTGCATAATCTATATAATTGATAGAATTGACATCAGAAGTTTTACCAACTTTGTCTTACATAGGCATCTCTTATCTCTAAACTTTTCAAATTGACTTAATTGCTGAATCAAGTCATTTTATTCATTTTTCTCTTTTTATTGATTATTCATGTTTCTTTTTCCTTTGCCACATCTTCCATGTTTCCTTTGATTTTATCCAGCTTGATTGATGCTGTTCCTTATGATTTCTTCAGCTACAACTGCATGTCATAATTATTGGAAGGTATCACTGTAAAGCAACTCTATCTTGAATTCTTGTTCATTATGTGCAGCTATTGTAGTTCTTAGTGGACATGATTACATTCTAATTCAATCTTCTTAATAAGTAAGCTAGGATTACTACTTACATTAGTAGAGTATCAAGTTATACTGATGAATGTTTTAAAATCACTACTATACATTTAGCAACAGGATGATGTATTTAACAATTTGATTTAGTTTTAAAACTTCTTTCTAACCTATGCATTAATTAGCCAAAATTTCTTGAATGTGACTCTGCAAAAGAGATGTATATTTTGTGATTTTTTTTCCTCCCAGAAAGCACTGTAGATAATAACAAAAAGCCCTGTGATGCTTATAAAATTATATTTGAAACTTAATTGTGCAATGTTTTGGCAATGCAAAGGAAAATAAATATTGTCAAATTTTTGCCACCAAAGAACTAGAAGAAAGTAAAGGAAATACTTTGTGGTCTGTGTTGGAATATTTAAGTATTAGGATTAAGAAATGAAGAGAGATTTGGTGCTTATCAAGATCACAATCATTATGCATCAATACATAACAAACTTTTCAGATAGAAAAGCTTAGAAATAAACATCATTCAGAGATGTTTACTCACTTATGGGGAAAAACAAATACATTAGTAAAAAGAATTATATTCAATAGGCCATGTGTCTTCTTCTTCTTTCTCATCACATTCAATAGGCCATGTGTCTTCTTCTTCTTTCTCATCACTTTATCCCTTATCAATGGGGTTTATTTCCTTCTTTTATTCTTCTCCTCCATTGATCTCTATCTAAAGCCTTTTCTCCAGCCTTTTTTCTTTATTTCTTTTGCCTCCTTGTCCTTCCATCTCATCTTTGGTCTTCCCTTCCTCCTCTCCTCACTAACTTCCAGTTTCTCAACTCTTTTCCCAGCATAGTCCTCTTTCCTTGTCTGCACATGTTCATCACCATCACAGTCTACTTTCTCATAGCTTGTTGTTCATGGGCCCTTACTTTTAACTTTCCTCTGAAAAAATTATTTTTATCTTGTGTTTTCTTGTTACTCAATACATCCAATACAGCATTCTCATTTTAGCTACTTCCAGCTTTCTTTCCTGTGGCCATGTAATGAGCCATACTTTTGCCACATATAGCATAGCAGGCCTTACCACTAGCTTGAATAACTTTCCTACCTTACAGTTCACCTTCCTATCACATAGTACTCCTTTAATTTTTCTCCAGTTCAGCCATCCACAGTTTATCCTTTGTTGCATTTCAGTATCCAAACCCCTGTCGCTCTGTAATTTCCCACCACAAGATAGTTGAACTCCCTAAATTATCGTAATTGCTTCTTCTTAAGATTTACAAGTAAGCCATCTATGTTTTTTGTTTTCATGTACTGTTTTTGACTTGCTAATCTTCCACCCTCTCTCTTCTATAGCCTTCCTCCACTCCTCAAACTTCACTTCTAGTTTCTCTTGGGTCTGATCACAAATAGCATGCTCCAGGGTGCTGTACTCTTTACATCTTTCACTGTGGCATCCATAACCAGGTAAAAGAGATATGGGCTGAGAGCTGATCCTTGGTGAAGTCCAACTCTTACTGGGAATCCTTTTGTCCTTCCTACACTGCTCCAAACTTATGTTGCTGGTCCTTCATACATCTCCTTTACTATCCTCATGTACTTTTCCAGAACTCCCTTCTTCTCTCCTACTTCTCCAAATCTCTTGCTTTGGGATTCTGTCAAAAGCTTTCTTTAGGTCAATGAATATCATATGCAGATATGTGCATATGTGCTACTTAACTGGGAACTGTAGTCAATAGGCCAAGTGTAAGCCCATAAAATAATGTTGAAAGAAATTGTATACAAGTACAAAATTAAAAATTGTGTACTTATTGTCCCTAGGTGCTAAAACACTGGCTTTCAGGAAGAGTTATGGATAGGAGTGAGAAGTATTGTAATTTAGAAATGAAAAGGAAATAAGCTTGTATTTAGAAATGAAAAGGAAATAAAATTGAATTAGAATTATAGTTTAATAAATAAAGAAATTCCATGTAATATTAGAGAGAGTGGTACAAGAGAAAACAGTCTGGCTGGATTACTCTTCAAAAATTTGGTTAAGGATATGGGGGAGATGAAAAGAAAAGGAAGATAAGTGGAAAAGAAAGCCAATAATCACAGCATGGCTTTATTGAATCTTCCATCTCTTTGGCTGTTTTCTTCACTTCATTTTTATTTGTGACTACAGTCTTGCCCTCGTTTCAGAGAGCGTATTTAGGTCCATGATGAATGTCTGTGATAATATATAGCCTGGGATGAAAATATTTTGATGTTGCAGTATGGAATAGATGAGATATAGACTCACTCTTGTATGAGTCATGGCATAAAAGCATACAGTCATATGAAGACACTGAGCAATAGATAAAATCCAAAAGCTAACACTGCTTAACACCCCAGTCTAGCTAGGCAGAGGCATAAATAAATCATAAAAGCTGACTGAAGGATAATAGATATTTATGAGATAGAAGCATACAGAAAGATCTTCAGAATATTTCAGACAGAGAAATGACAGTGGAATAAAAGAGCAATTTGACCAGAAGAAAGCTGCTGAATGGAAGCTATAATTAGCATTTATAATAAAGAACACTGCATAGTAAACACCTGGAGATAAAAATGAAATTTGATAAAGTTATGCTCTGAAAATCCATAAATGTTTAAATATGTATTGATTGCTGCATTAAATAAATTTCTAGCATAGAATGCACGAAAAATTAAGTAATTCTTGGTGAACGAATGAAAAGCTAAACAAATGAATATTAAAATGTTTATACATCACAAACAAATAAATTTGTATGAAATGCCCATAATGACCTCTATTTGATAAAAATCAAAGATTAAACCAAATAAATCAAACTTCAAGAATAATGTTCTAAAAATTGATGAAGATAAAATCCCCTAAAATTAATCCATCATATCAAATCCTATTAATACTGAGATTATCAGAAGATGATCAGAGATATGGAGTTAAATTGGGACATAATCAAATTAAGGATGTTTAATCATTACCCTAACCAGGTACCAGTCTTCCCTTGCCACTGTTATCACTCTGCCTCAGCAACCTCATATGCTTTAATCCTTAGAGAGTCAGGCATTATCTTTGGAATTATGCTAAACATGGTAAATCATCAGTTTATTTTTCATTAATTTGGAAAAGAAAATACTCATAGCTTATTTTAAAACAGGTACAGGTTGTATTGTAAGTAATTTGCTTTTAAGATGCAACTGTCAAAAATCAGGAACTACAAGCATCTGATTGGGACAGAGAGGAGTGTGATAGCCCTCCTGCCACTTCACACAAGAGATAAGAGAAGCATTATTGTGCTCCCTGACTATCAGGATTAACATTTTCTTGCTGCAACACAACCTCTTTGAAATCAGAAATTCTTCTTTGTAATGATTTGTAATCTTTGTTGGAAATTCTTGAATTTTTATTCATTCATTTCCTTTTGGTATCACCTGACATCATGGGATTCTTCATTGAAGTTTAGAAGGTTTGCAGTAATTTTAATCTGCTTTTACATTATGGGTTACCTCTTTCTCTATTTTTGGCAGTCATAAGCAAGGCTTAAGTGAAAGAAGCATAGTAATTTCACAATAAAATAGCTTTATATATTCAGGAAAGTATAAAAACTGGTAAAATTTGCCAACACATTAGTCCCAATCCCAAAACATATGGTTCATAGTCATGGATAATTCAAGATGAGTTTTCATATAAGATTTGAAAATCAGAGAAATAGAATCACTAATATTAATGAAATGACAAAATTTATTGAAGACACTTTCAATTCAAGAAAAAGATACAATTGTGAAGATGCTTCTAATAATCAAACCAAAGCTATATGGAAAATGATAAGGAATGAATGTGGTGGTAGTAAAAAAACAGTAAAAGTAATAATAACTTTGAAATAAAAATAACACTGCTCTAATACAAATGCCTCACAGATAGCTATATTACTTAATCATTATTTTGTTGAAGCTTTTAATGATATCATTACTGTAATAAATTCAAAACAATTTAGTTGTGATCATACTGTTCATACTTCTCCTACACCAAGTGAAAATATGAATGTTTCGTTTGGTCTCCACCTTATAAATGAAGATGAGATATTAAAGTTGGGCCAGAACCTAAATAATCAATTGTCATCTGGAATGGATGACATTCCAGATCGAATTTTCAAAATAACTATACCTTATATTAGTAAAGCTTTAAAGTATTTATTTATCTCTTTAAGAAGGAATATTTCCTTCATGCTTAAAATAAAGTAACTATTTTTAAAAAAGAAGACAGGAAGGTTGTTAACAATTACAGACCAATAAGTCTTCCTCCAGGATTTTCAAAATTTCTCAAGAGAGTAATGTAGTATCACTTGATTAAATATCTAGATAGCAATTCCATTATTATCCTTCAACAGTATGGATTTAGAAAAAGAAAGTCTACATGTTCAGCCCTCTATGACTTTATAACCTCTACTTTGAATGCTTTAGATGTGAAGCAGTATACTGCAGACATTTCTCTAGATCTTAAAAAATTGACCTTGTCAACCATGACATACTTCTTGTAAAACTTCGCATGTATGGTATTCCAGGTTTGGCATATGATTGGTTTAACTCTGACTTAAGATGTTTCTTCCCAAAGTATAATCATGTCACATAGGTCCGTGTAGGAGTTCCATGGGGTTCAACTCTATAACTCTAGGCCATATTTTATTCTTAATATATATAAATGATCTAGCTTATCATTTAAATTATGCAAAATGTGTGCTTTTTCCCAATTATACTAATTTGCTGCTATATGGTTATTCTCAACTGGCCCTTCAGCAAAAATTTGATCATACTATGTTGTCATTTCAGAAATGGCTATGTGAACATTCTCTTGTATTAAACACTGATAAAACTGTTTGAATTAATTTCAGCAAATCATGTAAATCAATAGCTGAGATAAATAATACTGACAACAATTTTGTAAATAATTTTACATTTCTTAGTCCCAGTGAAGAATTGTCCCAAAAATGGTCAACTAATGTAAATAAATTGATAATTAGGCTTAGTAAAGTTGCTTATCAGTTCAAGTTTTTAAGAAATAGTACAAGTTTAAGGGTATTATGATGTGT
>KZ308314.1:343210-439728 GCA_000376725.2 Ladona fulva
TCGTTTCTATAATTATTTTAATTTAAAAATCTGTAAAATTATCTTAACGAACGAATTTTTTGCAGAATTATCTTTTCGCAGAATTTTGTGAAATTATCTAAACGAACGCATTTTGAAAATGTTCTTGACATTGTAATAGCGGCTTAGTACGAGTCTTATATAATTTTATCGATAGGGCTGATAAAATTCTGCCTGTGAGAAAGGTAGTGTTTTTTAATTACATTCCCGCAACTCTTCTCCAAGAAGATATCTCAATGTTTCAAGGATACTTATTTTTTTAATTGACATAATTTGCGTCAATCCTGCAAATAGAAGGGTGACATATTAATGCATTCAAATATTACTAATTTTATGAAAGTGCTTCTACAGCTGAGGTCAGGTTGCAAATGTGGGCCCCCACTAAAAATCAAACCCAGGTCTGCTTTCACCAAAGGCAAGCAAGTTTCCCACTTGGTTATGCAGGGACCCAGTGATTACAATCGCAGTCACATTTAGCAGAAGACCTGCTTTGGCCGTATTCCTATCCCTATTTATTCTACTCTCAGTAGCTTCTGTAGATAAACATTTGCTAAATGATTAATTTTGCACTCAATGCTATTGGTCTCATTACATAGGTCTGTCTTATTACCTAACAAATGTCATAAGTATTTTATTAGAATTGACTCTCCAACTCTCAAAAAATGTATAATTGTGATATCTTGGTTTATTTATAATACAATTTTGAATTAAATCATGCCTCATATGAATTTTGCAATTTAAATCTGTTATTCTATTGGCATGTTAAAATGTGAATTATCATCTCAAATTAAATAGTTGTTTAGTTCCCATATCTTCTTTAAGTTACTTGATATTTAGGAATATATATTTTGATTTTCATGAATATTCAACATTGGCCTACTGTTTTTACTTTCAAACTATGGAAAAATGTTTCTTCTTATGTTAAAAATATATTCATATCCAGATTAGGAATCCACTTGTAACTTTTCTGTTAAAATGTGTCCTAAACAAAACTACCTTGGAATGTTATAGAGTCTGTGACATACGAATGCATCCTAGGAATGTTATTGAATGTGTCATTTATTAGCAAAAAATTACTTGAACGAACAGAACTTGATAAAATAGTGCTCACCATTATGTTTTTACCTTGTGGTATGCTTTATTCCTACTTTAAAAACAGTTATACCAGTTTTTAAATGTACAGCTTTGTGACAGTAATTCATAGTACACAAATATTTAAGGACAACTTTTATTGATACCGTAATATAGATTTTTGATGCTGTCATATTACAATGTACTTGCAATAACAATATATAATTTCATATATCTTTGTAAAGTATTGCTATCATGTGTGACTGTTAAATTCCTGCTGGGAATTTTAAAGTTGTAATACTTAATAGGATAATGCAAATCATTTTGAAAAATACATAGGAACCTTAACAGATTCTACGTTTTTTCATTATATAGCATTAAATTAGGAAGTAATAAATCCCACATAATCTCAGAAAGCTCTTCCAAAATGGTTAGATTATCAAGAAATAAACAAAAAAAAGTTTGATTGTTAGTGTTCATTCAGGTTTTCTTTCAATATATGGCCTGCTACTATAACAATATAACTGAAAACGAGTATTTTCCTCATTTCCTGTAATATTTCCCTTGTTATTGAAGAATATATTTTAATTTTCTCTGGCTTAGTATTTGAATTTAGAAACTTTTTCTTATGCAGAGGATGGAGAAGAGTAAAGGGGAGTTCATTATATGATCTTACTGAGAAATTGACTGTAATTAGGCATCAAGACAAAATTTTTCTGCTCAAAATTGCTCACCAATGTCTCTCACTTCAGTCTCATACTTTCTCATTCCATCTTATATGAAATCTTCCTACGCTTGACCAATTGTAGAAAATTCATTCCTCTCTTACTTTAAGTTTTCTCATGCTACAACTCATTTTCTTGCAAATATTGCTCAATTATTTTTATATGTATGTATGTACATAATCGAAGGCATTTAATTCTAACATCTCTTATCTTCGGTTTATGGCTATAGTTGATAGGTTAGGAAATTAATATTACTATTTCGTTTCAATTTTCATTAAATCAAGATATTTTTATTTTTCAGCAATAATTTTGGTCTATTTTTTCATGCATTCATTTTTCTCTGGGACTGATTACACCAAGTTATTCTAGTGAAAAAATCTGAGTATGTAGAATCAATAAATGTGATAAATTAAACCTAAGCAAATATTTAGAATTTCTGAAAAATGTTCCTATCCAAATTTATCTATGCTTGTAGTTAGGTTGTTAGAAAAGTCCTAAAAGTCTTTAGAAATTTTCTAATTTATATTATTTAATCGCGAATCATGGAAATTGTCATAAAAATTATAAATCTGATTGTAATTTTCTTCAAAAATGTGTTGCATATTAATATGATTTTCTGTGCTCCTGTTGCCTTAAAATTTTTATTTATTTAATTTCTAATTATATTGAATTTGTAGCTGCTGAGTGGTAATACGAATTATTTTAATTTTTATATATTATAATTTTATTTAATAAAGTTTATTCTATCATGTGTCCACCTTACTTCCACAATACACCATTGCCACCTTCATTCCATTATTTCACACACCTGAAATTCACCAACTCTAAAAACATGAAATAGCGAACAACGGAAGGATAATATAAAGTTTTATTTCAAAAAACGAAATAAGTATGGACTCATTCGAACAGTACAAGAAAGTAGAGTACATTCAAACCTCATATACCACTAAACTCATATTTTTGAATCCTGCAGACCATTAAATATGCAGCATACTTAAAAGGTACACACAAACTCTTATAAACTCACTATCATTAACTTTCCATTTAATTAATGAGTAATAAGGCTACGTACTTATATGATAATTATTAGTTACATTTTTGCTATTTGTTTGAAATAAGTCCATTGATTCTCGGCTCCAGAGATGTCATTGAAAAACGAGGAGCCGTTTGTATTCCAAGTCGAGAGTAGTGTGGTTGTTGCGAGTGAAGCCCAAATTTCATCACGAGTCGCTAAAAGTTTTTCACGGGCAATCGGTGTTCCGCGGACCACCGGTTGACGACCACTGATAAGTATCGGTTCAGAAAAATAGATAAGAAAAATCTACCAAACTTTGGCTCATATCAGAATATTTAATTTTACATTTCTATCCCTCTCTGCGGAAAGATTGTTAAGGGTCTCAGGAGCATCTTCTTATATCAAAATTTTAACTCCCTCCATATAACTAAGCAATTATAAAAAGAACTTAAGAATGAGCCAAGTTTTCCCGCCGATGCTTGTCATAATTTTCTCCTCCTGAATTTCTGCCAAAATCTTCCGTAAATAGCTTCACAACAAACCAAGTTTCCCGCTCTGGGGAAAGAGCCAGGTTTTTCTTCCACCTCATGTCGTTCGTTTCGTTTTTTTTTTGGATTCATTACTGCTATAATCTTGCGCGCCTAATATTCCAAACGATTCTAAGAAACGCTCCCTGCGTAAGGATAAAATCTTACCAAAATGGAACTGGCGCCAGACAATTTTTACTATTATGACTTCGCGTCTTATTTATTGCCTTGATATCGAACGAATTTAGCCTGCGAAATATGTACTCCGCTTTTAAGCGATAATGTTTCACTTCGTCTAGCACCCAAAACTAAGTTAACATAGGAAAAATAGCTTATGTGTCGTCTTGAATAATGAACGAATAATGAACTGCTATTCCAATTCGCGATTTGTGATGCCCAGGGTTTCACGAAGGATCGATATTGATTCTTTGAATATAGTTGCAACTTTGTATCGTATATCTTTGCCGGACTTTGTTCCGTTGAGAAGATCAACGAACTGCATTCTATGTTTAGGACGTTTCGTTTTAGTAGCTGAAATCGGTTAAGTTAAAGTTAGCGTTGCTGGCTCACCGTCGCATCCCATTATAGGAAAGCTATTTTACTTTCGCACCATTTAATGGGGAGACTTTTCCGACGCTGCCAAGACTATTTAGCTGCATCGAGAAAGCTGAATCTCTTCTGGGATCAAAAGCTTTTTTCGTAGGAACTTTAATCGTTCCCTCGGCTTATTTTTAGAGGGTCACCAAATGCAAGATTGTTTACCATTTGTGAATGAAGCACAGTGGCACTCTGTTTACGACCCTCTCTAGTTGAACAAGCTCAATTCATGCCACGTTTTGATACAGATAGAACAATGAAGCGCATCAGTGTTGCTAGTCAGCGGTTTACGCTCTGAATGTAATTCTTTCTGACGATTGTATCTAAGCGTTCAACACTTTGTCGCATTATTTGATTACACTGTAACAAAAATTTTACTTATGGCAGTGCCTCTTTGTGTACGTATAACAATGCCTCATTTTTTAAAAGATGTGATGAAAGGAAATAAGGACATTGTAGGGGTAGTATGCCTACTTCCTAATATCGCACCCCTCATGTTCTCGGGAAGTATTTGCTGCAACTTGGCGGGAACTATCTTAACTGGTGTCTAGCGGCAAGGGTTCAGTCCTGTAAGAGCATTGGTGGAATTGACTTTTCCGTTTAGTGCGTGTGATTTTTTTNCAATGCTGTTTCATTTTTATGTTAAATGAAACTTAAATTATCAGAAAATGAAATCAGACTGGATTCGCCTAATTCTGCTGTAATTCATGAATCTATGAATTCATGAATTCGTAATGAAACGTATTAAATCATGCTACAGAAGAAGAGTAATCGAGAAAGTGTCATGACGAAATCTAAAATGCAATGTAATTTCTGTGACTAGCGGTCGAACTCGCTTAGGGGAATAATGGACTCAATCCTTTCTTTGGGAGATTCCTTGGAGAAATTACGCCACGATTCGTGCAGTACTTGGGTCGTCGTAAAGTAATTCAATTTAATTACTTTTTAAGTTTTCTGCCTAGTTAAAATACTTGATTATATTTTAACCCTTCGCTAGAAAAGTTCACTTTGCTGTCATTGAGTAGAGTTATATATTAATGGATTTCCAAATTCTTGAAAGCCATTTATTTATGAAAAATGCTCGTACAATTCAAGGGTAGCGAAGTCTCAGCTCTTTTTCCATTCGTATTTCTCCTTGTATTTTTATTACCTTCATCCTTACCTTTCTTTTCTTTGGAGATGACAACATTAAAGTAGCGGTAAAATTTGAAGTTATTGATTTCCAAATCGAGTCGACAAAAAACAGAACTCATTTTTGTAACTGTATTCAAGTACCTAACAATGAAACAGTTTCTCGTAAAGATATCGTCAATCTTACGCTTTGTAATTACTACCGAGCATTCTTCGATATGTTATCGGTTGATGGCATTTTACATGCTTTTACGAAGTTTTAAGAGACCATGATATCGTCAATCTTACGCTTTGTAATAACTACCTCTTCAATGTTATCGGTTTATGGTATTTTACATGCTTTTACGAAGTTTTAAGAGACCATGAACGTTTCCATTCTCTACAACAATAGTCATTAAAAGTTTTACAATTTCTCCTAATCTAGTTGACATAGTTATTTTGGACTAAAATTAACAATGTTTTTGAGATTTGTCCAATGAAAACAATTACAAAATGATTATTCACGCAATTTTTATGGAAACTTTACAGTAGTAATAATAATAATATAGTAGTAGATAATAACTAACTAATAATAGTAATACAGTAGTAGTTAATTTTTTAATATAATCACTTATTAATTTACTGTAAGAGCAACTGCTTCCTACCGCAATCATAGTGTATCATAACTGATTCTTGTTCCTGAACCTGATCCTGAACTACTTGTTGTTTAACGATAATTAAGCTGTGGAAATCTTCATTTCTATATTAAGTAAATCATTTAAGCTGAAAATTGCATTTTCATGATGTTAATTAGGAAAGTCACTTTTAAAAAGCGATTTGAAGTTTCTGGTCAATATGACACGACGCTGTCATGCGACTACTGAAGGGTTAAAAAGTTATGTTGAAACGGAGATGAGCAAGTTTGAATACTTTGATGTCGTCATGTTTAATTAAAAGATTTTGTTATCTGTCGAGTTCACCTTTTGCTTAGATGTGAACAACCTTCGTTGCATATTTTCGATTACGGTGGGAATAAAAAATTAACCGTAAGTTGTGTTATATTTGCTTGAAGCTTCGCGCGAATAAATCCACTCTGTGTTTCACAACTTGTTAGATAAAGTTGAGATTTCTCACGTTTTTCCGATTTTTAGATTAGAATTGCATCATTTTGAGGCTCAGACCTGCGTAAACCTCTTCAACTGGATATAATTTGAAAAGAGAGCATTGAGCTCGTACTTGGTCTAAAACAATCTGCCTTGATTCAGTAATTCAAGGCTGAACTTGATTAATGTTTCCAAAACCATCTTCGTAAGAATTCGTAGGCTCGTTTCCATAGCGGTAAAATTACCTGACATACTTCTGAGAAAATGGGTGTTAATTTTCCCCGCCTGGTAATATATTCCTCTCCCGAAAGCGTGTTTTTTATCCATCATTAACTGTAATTTTCGTAGTTTATTCTCTATGACGTTACAGTTATCTTCGAACATAAATTTATTAATAGCCATTATTCATCTCAATAACGCGATGTAATAATTCTTAAACAAAGTTCTCCTCAAAGTAAAACGAGAGGAGTTTGAGGAGGAGTTAATTTATCTCCAAACATTCCGAATCGGAGGTCGATAACCTTCGTACTACATACCTGGTCAGACATTCGGAGCTGTTAGATCAGAATGTCTAATAGAAGGTTGCCAATATTGGATTGTTATCAGAATATTATCTCCTAGTCTTTAATTTCAGTCGCATTTGGTTTATTGAAATGTGATTTGCAAGCTCTAACCAGCCTTTCTTTCGGTTTTATTTGAAAAATGTACAGTAAAACGGATTTTATCGAACAGCAGGTAAAGCACAGGTTCTCCATTTCTAATTTTGGCGGTATCTATGTTAGATATACCTTTTACAGTCATTCCAGTGAAGATATAGCGAGGAAAATACCGATAAAGTAACCCTCTAATGGAAGGAAGAGAGCTTTCAACTCGAGAAGTTCCTCAAGGTTGCCTCTTTAGAAGGGTCTTTTCACTTCAGCACGAGTAATCTGCGAAAGGATCTAACTTGAACGCATTCAGCTAGCACTTAACGAACTGCAATTTAGGAAGCGTCATAAATAAAAGGTTCCCGAGGAACCGCGTGGAAGCAGTGCAAACTAACGGAACTTAAAGACACGCCTGCCCAAGAGCGGATTGTGAAATTTGGGAATGAAGGTATTTGTGGTAGTGTTTGTCTGTTTTTTTACCTTTTGACAGCGGTTTTATATTGAACATAGTCTACGCATACCTACTCTTCTTCATTGTATTAAAGCTTTTCGTAGAAGATGAGGTGTTGAAATCTCTAACGATTTAATAAAACTGTTTCGTAGAAGCATATTTCGTTCATGACATTTCAAATTGGTTTAAATCAGAAATTCAACATCTCTCGTTCATTGTAAGTTATACACTGGTTTCTGTGGTTGTCGTCGGAAAACATACCAATGCTGTTTCATTTTTATGTTAAATGAAACTTAAATTATCAGAAAATGAAATCAGACTGGATTCGCCTAATTCTGCTGTAATTCATGAATCTATGAATTCATGAATTCGTAATGAAACGTATTAAATCATGCTACAGAAGAAGAGTAATCGAGAAAGTGTCATGACGAAATCTAAAATGCAATGTAATTTCTGTGACTAGCGGTCGAACTCGCTTAGGGGAATAATGGACTCAATCCTTTCTTTGGGAGATTCCTTGGAGAAATTACGCCACGATTCGTGCAGTACTTGGGTCGTCGTAAAGTAATTCAATTTAATTACTTTTTAAGTTTTCTGCCTAGTTAAAATACTTGATTATATTTTAACCCTTCGCTAGAAAAGTTCACTTTGCTGTCATTGAGTAGAGTTATATATTAATGGATTTCCAAATTCTTGAAAGCCATTTATTTATGAAAAATGCTCGTACAATTCAAGGGTAGCGAAGTCTCAGCTCTTTTTCCATTCGTATTTCTCCTTGTATTTTTATTACCTTCATCCTTACCTTTCTTTTCTTTGGAGATGACAACATTAAAGTAGCGGTAAAATTTGAAGTTATTGATTTCCAAATCGAGTCGACAAAAAACAGAACTCATTTTTGTAACTGTATTCAAGTACCTAACAATGAAACAGTTTCTCGTAAAGATATCGTCAATCTTACGCTTTGTAATTACTACCGAGCATTCTTCGATATGTTATCGGTTGATGGCATTTTACATGCTTTTACGAAGTTTTAAGAGACCATGATATCGTCAATCTTACGCTTTGTAATAACTACCTCTTCAATGTTATCGGTTTATGGTATTTTACATGCTTTTACGAAGTTTTAAGAGACCATGAACGTTTCCATTCTCTACAACAATAGTCATTAAAAGTTTTACAATTTCTCCTAATCTAGTTGACATAGTTATTTTGGACTAAAATTGACGATGTTTTTGAGATTTGTCCAATGAAAACAATTACAAAATGATTATTCACGCAATTTTTATGGAAACATGATATAAGATTATGATATGTATGAAACAGAGAATCCAGCGAGTTGCATTAGATGGAATTATATCTGATTAAATAAGCATCACATCAAGTGTTTCGCAGGGAAGTGCCCTAATTATATTCCGCAGAGAATTGTCTCAGTTACATTCAGGCGCTAAATTATCGATATATTAGTTATATAATAGTTTCGAATACTACTGCGAAACTTGATTTTCTATTGTCATGTCACTTTTGTTTTTATGATTGAACCACAAAGGAAACAGCAAATCAGGAAATCATAGCATAAAGCGCATATTATAGATTTATCGGAATATGTCGCGCACTTGTACCTTAAATTTTAATTTTTATCAGCGTGTTATACGCGAATAGTACATACTTTAAATTTAAACTTAATTGAATAAATAGGAGCATTATTATCTTTTCATATTTTGTTTCGGTATTTTTAACTAAATGTAATTTTTATGAGCTATATCAATGCTCTTAGGATTAACAAATTTACGTACTGAGTTATTTAAAAAATTTCCGAAGCCCAATCCCTTGTATTAAAATTAATATTTTTATCAAAATTTCCTTCTTAAAATTATGATGTGTGTTACACCCCAGTTCATATGATACTTGTTTTTTCCTACAATGACCATGAACTTTTATATGGCAATTCCTTTAAATGTTACGTCATTTATATATTTGTAGATATTAGTAGTAGCATTGTTAAAAGTGCTTCGACAACTAAGGTCATTTCGCACGTAGGTCCCCACCGGGAATCGAACCCGGGAACGCTTTCACTTGTAGATATTATTAGTAGATGAAAGCAACTACCAAAGTATTTGAGTGACCCACGGAATACGGGGACGGATAAAAATCTTGCCAATGAGAGTGGCGATTAAAGACAATTTCGTAAAATATATATTTTAAAATAACAGTAGTCTCGTCGTCTTTTCTACGACTAAATATTTTCATGTGGCAAATACAGTAAATTTGTGATAACTGTGGAAGCCGCTGCGTGCTTTCTGAGCTCTTTGTCGTACACCGGGCAAATCGAGTCATCAGTGTCGGAGTATCTTCCTCCTCTGATCCGCCAATGCTTTTCTATCACGTTATCCTCAGATAACGGAAAAGTGCGACGTGAATTAATGTTGTATCTCTCGAAAGGAGATTATTTTTGGCTGCAGCTTCCTTATTTACCTTTGTTGTCGATAAAAATCTTTCCGAGCACCAGTATATGTAGTCGCGTTATTGTTAAAAGCGGATTTAGAACTACTCCTCGCTTAACGAAAGAATATTTTTTACGTTTTCCACTAAGCGGAACATCAGGTAGAGGGGCAAAGAAAACCAAGTCTCCTAAAAGACTCCTTTTATTGATAAAAGAATCACGTGTAACGGCACATCTCCGGAATTCGTTTACCCTTGGAAAGGAAGATGTAATGTTTATGATGTGTGTATTCCGGGAAGCGCTGTCATCTCACGAAAGCGAAATTCTCGACGCCTAGCTCCAATTCAAAACATTCCACTTCACCCTCGCTGTATAATTAAGCGAAACGCCTCCCTTCTCTCCCTTGATGAGGCCACATCATCTCTTCCGTTTCATCTCCGAAACCCGTGGCTGTCCTCCTGTGCGTCTTTTGTCGCCCTCACGGAAAAAGACAAAAAACTCACGACCACCTCGCTGCAGATTTCTCGCGAATTCACCACTTCCTCGTTTTCTTCTGCGATTCCGAGCTAAGATCTTCCGCAAGGGTTCGATTCCATGAATTAATCGAGGTAAAAGCGGACGCGTTAATCACCAGTGTTTGGATTGTTGCCGCTGGAGATTGGTGGAGCAGATGCGAAGATTGCTTGTCAGTCAATAGCCACTAATATGGGTGATCAAGGCAGATGCCTTTCATCGTAAGTGCGTGCTGTGGTTTCGCTCGATTGCATCCTCTCCTGTTGAAGCGTAATCGTTCATATGCACTTTTGTCTTCAAACACCACCCTCCTACGCGCCCTTACTCGTAATCATGAGGATGACTAAGATAATCTTTTTATTCAACATGTATTTTTATCACCTCTCCGTATTCATCCAAACCCTTGCGTATAATTTTACGTAAATCTATCAAATTAATGTAGTCGTATAATTAAAATAATTTTGTAGGGAGATAGTGGTGAATACCTCACCATGAAAATTTCATTTCTACATTTGGGAGTCAGGTACTGAACTTTTATAATTGGTGACTCCGACTCCCAAGCCGATAGACTCTTCACTTCATCCTATCTTGCAATTTCACCTCTGTCTCCGTCCCTTTTAAGATATTTCCTGGCATTTTCAGTCTCTCTACAAATACTTCAGGCAAGATGGGCCTTTATATTAGTTTAAATGAACCCATACTGCTCATGCTTCGTAGAAGATTTTCTTTTCAGGAAAACTTTTTCGACGTAACACGAGGAGTTATTTGATGTTTTTTTGCTGCCATTTAAATATACACTCATAATTGCGTATTTGACGGAGTATATAGAAACAGTTAATCGGAAATTAACGTTGAAATGCAAACTGCATTTAATTTAAAAAATAATAAACTATTCACTCACCATACACAACGGAGATGAGAAATTGCTTCTTATACCTTATCCTTTCCCCTTATGGTTATGAATTGGGATTTCTCGCCATTTCCTCTTCAGCTATACACTGAAACCTTCGTTCCTAAGAAACAGTGCTTCCATTCTGTGTCACCTTTTGTTTGTTTACATTTTAGAGTATTGAAAGTTTGTACAAAACAACTTGCTGAAATGAGTGTCACCTCGTCCAACGCCAACTGACGTTGACACTCGATCGCCTAAACACTATGAAAGGAATTGCTTCACCCAAGGAATACCTCGATGCTAGTGCTCGGAGTCATCTGCTGAAATTGACGGCGAACGTGACGGTTAGAGTGTTCTTCTGTTTGTAAAATAGTCTTGAGAGGACGAGAAGTATCAGCTTGTGAGCACGAAACTATTTCGCTTTTCCTGCGCAGCTCGATGCCAATGCATTGATGTTGCTTTACTTGCGGATATTATCATCTTAGGAATACATGCAACACGTTAATCCATGAATTTCACTGTCTACAATATGTGCATTCAGAATGGGTATTCAGAGATTTATCAGAGTTTGACAACGATTTCAGGGTATATTCAAAGATAACGTGTACTTAAGGTGGTTAACTGTGATTTTATTCTCGAATTACAAAATTGGCAAGTAAGGAAAGCAAACATTGTCCAATCAGTTGAGGCCTAATTTGTTTTCTGTGTGTGAATATATGTGGCATGAAGAATCTCAACACAGTTTCTTAAATTTACTATTCAAATAATGGCTTTCTTACATTCTTTATTTATCAGTATGAAATGTATTATTATCATTAACGAAAAATATAAATCATAAATAGAGTGTAGTGATATTTCTCCGTGTATTGTTACCCAACTTGCGTAGTAATATAAGAATAAAATAAGTTTTGATAAGGATTAATTTTTCCTATCGTCTCATTTATCTCTAAAATTAAATCTTTAGAGACGAACACGCGTCTAAAAATGATAAACGAAGAATATTTGTAACATTTGCGTAAAGTATGTCTCAGTTCCGCTTCAGGCGAAATTTTTCTAGACCCGTCCGACTCTCCGATTTTTTTCTCGGGATAGAAAAACCACGTGAAACAAAAAGGAAACGAGAACAATTTATAAATGTTTCCATCGCTCCCAGCCATGCATCGGTATTACCTCCAGGGTTTGTAGACTCATCCCGATGTATGGATATAACCACGTGACATAGCTCCACTTTCCTCCCCTAAGTGTGTGTTCCGCGCCATTCTCTCCCCCCACTCATATACACGCGTCCACCCTCACGCGTATTTTCCTCGGGCGAATGTGGTAGCATCCCAGGGTAGAGATGAGAGGGCTCGGGAAGGGGGAGTGCGTCGTGGTGTGGGTGAGGTATAGAAGGATACTCGTGGGGCGTGGGGAGGTCCTGCGGGGGAGAAGCGAGGTTCTTAGCAGATGATGATCGTGTTAGGCACGAGCTGTGTTTATTTTTGGCCCTTAGACAAAAGTCGGCCGGTGTCTCTCGCTCCCGGTTTTTTGAATAGTTTTTGAGAAAGAGGTGCAGAAGCCGGCGGCGCGAGCGCAGCTCGGGAAGAAGTCATAAGTCTCGCGAATACACCGCCCTGTTCCTAAAGGACATCGGGGATTTTGCGGCTGTGAGTGAGATGTGTATTTCCTTCCATTTCCAGCTGGGAGATTTTTTTCCGCGAAGAGGGTGAAATCCTGCTCTTGGATGTTGTTTTGTTCCACGAAGAGGTAGACGTCCCCTTCCGTGTCGTGATCCTCAGATATTTTTCGGCCCTCGAATGGAGGAATCGGAAAGAGAGGTGTGCGTGACTCTGGGTGGCATTTTTATGCGCGCGGAGGAGATTTTTATCGCCGTGAGGGTGGACGGCGAAATACTATACGGATCTTTTGTTTTTTTATTAAGTCTCGCCCCTCGCACGTGATGCTGATCGTAGAGTTTTTGTCGGCCGCGTGGTTAAGCATTGAGTGAGGGAAACGTAATCGTAAAAAAATTCGAATTAAAATTGTTGTGATCACAATTATGTCTGTGTCGGAGCGTTCCGTCCCAAATTTACGTCTGATTAGCTGAGGGAATGCAAATTACTCGAGGAATGTTAGGAATGTTGTTTCCTACTGACCGCCTTCGAACAAACCTGTTAGTTAAAGTACAAATTTGGTGACATTTATTAAATGAAATATTATTCGGACTATTATAAGGTAAAAAACATTTAGTTTCGTAAACCATCTTAATTAACCGACCAACATTCCATTCCGGTGTCGTCTTTATGGAAAGTTATTCCATTTAGATACTTCCTTCTTCCTATAATGGTGGCTCATCCGTAAACAATCCTTTAAAACTCATTAAATACATACTAGGATATTTTATTAAGCATCAATCTATGTCCTTCATTGAGGAAAGCATTAAAAGTTAACATTCAAATTACGTAGGTTTACAAGATATCCTTTTCATTTGCAACTCCGCCAAGTAGGAAGCGGGCCCCTAAGAGATTCGCATTAAAAAAACCAAAAAGATATCGTTTTTTGTTACCCGTTTCAGTACCAGTTCTAATTGTTCAGTTTTGATACTTCATGATTTTTTAACTAGGATGAAATCCTCCGAAATCTCGACATTTATTGTCATGCCATAGTATGAGTCAAAAATTTCTCTATAGGGACATATCTTGGAATTCCCTCAAATTGGAACAGTTATAAATGCTGAAAATGATAGGAATTTCAATTAATTCACACAGTAAACGCATGCAAGATAATGAAGGCAAATAACGAAAATCTACTGCATGAAATAACTGTGACACTGTGAGTTTAGTTTTCTAATAAGATTTTATGTTATTTATATAAGTTTATAAAAAAAGTTCGCCAAGAGTATCTACATTAAACTAATCGTTTTTTTATTTTATGGTTGCGAATATGTTTCTATTCTTTTTATCATATCCTTAACGTTATCTACCGCATTTCTATCTCATTAGCAAACTACTTTTCTGCTGCCCGTCGTAGTATCTTTCTATATGTCTTTGATTCTCCGCGATCCTGAACTTAATATTCATTCTCAATACCCGTGCTATCTGCCTCTTCTTGGAAATAGTTCCATCTTTCTTGCCGCATCTAATTTTCTCTCTTTCATTTTCCTCTATTCCCGTCTTTCTCTCTTCCCCATTCCTACTCCCTCTTTCGTTTATTTTCACTTCCCCTCCCCTAACCCTCTTTCAGCTGTTTCCTTCATACTCAACTTTTCATTGGCTCTCTTCTTCATTCTTCTTTCTCTCCCTTTCTTCATTTCCCCACTTCTCCCTTCTCTCACCCACATCATGGATTTGTCTGTCGTCTGCCTGTCGCCCCCTACCCTTTCCCTCTCCTATGCGTTTATTTATTCTCTACCCCATTTTTTAATCTTCCACTCTCGTATCTTTCTCATCTCCTCTCCGTATCTTTTCCCACACATTCCTCCTTCCCGATTATTCATTATACTATTAGGATGATTCTTAATTAATCGTCCAAGCTCATTTTGCCCCTTTTAAGTAGTTTTCAAAAATGGAATTGTATTGAGTTTTTGAGCTTCATTCAGAATTCAGTGAGAGTGGTTAGATTTTCCCCAAGCAAAAGACGCAACGCAACTGGAGTTTAAAAACCGCAAATAAATACGATGCAACAACAATTTCTCACGCTGTTATCTCTAATGCGCTATGAATATCGAACTGTTATTGTTTATTAGAGTTCCCGGGGCCATGGGGCCACTTAAATTTAAGCTTGGTTAGATTATTCCATGCTTTCGTAGTAGTAGTTTAGAGTTCTAAGATCCAACCAGCATCTGGGTTTACTACTCAACAGGCACATATGAATTCATAATATATGCATATCGCATATTTTATACTTCATGGAGCGGCATTCCACGAGGAATAAAAAAGCGTTTTTTCATTTTCCAAAAATGAAAATTTTGAAGCTTTTCAAATTTGTTGAGAATCCTCTACTCATAGGCTTGGGTGAACACCGCGAATTTTTCTCTGTTATGGGTGTTTAGTTACTCTCGGAGTTAAGCCAAACTCCCTCAACAATATTTTGAGGGAAATTATGTTTATATAATTGTAACCTCGAGGGTGCAACACCTTTGAATGTGTAGAAGTTAATGTTCTAATTCAATAATTTAACGCTTGATGTCAGGTTTACACGTACTTTTCACGTGTCGTTCGCATAAATTTCCCTATAGCTCTCGAACGCTTTGGAGCAGATCTTCCCACCTTGCGTTTCCTTCTCTTGTTTCCCTTCCTTTCTCCCCCGTGGCTCCTCTTAAGGTCTTCCCCTTTTTCGTCTGACTGCTTCCTTCTCTGCTCACCCTCTCTCTTCTTCCGGGTTCCTTGTTTTGAATTTTCTCGAGCGTTGTACGTGATGTCTGGCGGTTCACCTCGTTCCGCTCCGTGAATGTAGCAAAACGTGTTCTCTGCCGATTTTTTTCCTCGAGGTAAGACCTGTGGCGTTATTCGGAAACTCGGAACGGAAGGATTTGAGTTTTTTTTTTCTTTCCCCGATGCAAGTTCCGTGGGATGAGATGTAATTAATCTCTTTTTAATTGTGGATTTTGGCGGAGTGAAATGGAATTTTACGAGTGCTCTTCGAGGGCTCGCCACTTGCTTTTTGCCCGCTATTTTTCTCCCGGAAAAGAAAGTAATCACGGTTTCATCACGGTAATTGTAATACTATTGTTTCGTTTATCAAAATCGAAATACTAACACTTGCTTTTTTTATCGAAAAATTTCATCACAATAATGTTTATACTATTGTTTCGTTTATCCCGTGACAATCGTTCTGGTTTTACTTTCTTATGTAGCCCGTTTAAAATCCGACCTAACGCTATCAAAACACCATCAATTGAGAGGTTTGACATTATATGAATTATAAATGGACGGATGAGCGAGGGGTTCGGAGTAAGCGAAGATGTGACAAAAAAGGAAGGAAAGTTTAGCGGGAGCGATTTTTTTACTTTATCCTTTCCTCGTTTCGGAGCGACCCAGATTTCGTCTCTTCCCTGCGTCATGAGATATTTTAAGGGATCATATTTCCTCTTTCAGCTGTCTACAGAAACCCTCATCATGAAATTAGAGAGTGAACTAAATCCCTCATACGTTCATTCTCTTTCTTCTTACCTCTTTCCTTGATACCATACATCATAAATCATATCTTGTGAACTATCAATGCAAACCTTTTCTTTTTTACCACATGGATTTTGCATTTCTTCTTATATCGTAGAGCATTCTTTTCCTTCCGCTTATTCTTGAAAACGTTCAAATTGAGAGTAAAATAAAAAATAATTTTATCATTTAAAGTAAATTGTCAATTCTGACATCTCTGCCAGAATATTATATATTAAGAATGATGCAATGAGAATATCGTAGACATTTCGGGAAAAATAAATGCAGCATTAGCATTTTTCTATGCAACAACATTCTTCAGTTATTTGATTGATACTATATGAGATATTTATATTATCTTTTTATCATAGTAAAGGCGGCTGAAGTAGGAAAAGTAACATCAAATAAGTGAAATTACATTAAACCAATTGAAGCTTAGTTATCGGTTTAGAAACATGGTTTTGCGACACCATGGTTGGACACAATTTTAGGATGGAAGAGTTGAATAAATATATAACATACATACGATTTTCTACAATGTTATACCTAGCAAATTATCAGTCCAAGGGAAGAAAGTCGTATTTTAAGGTTATTGCTTCGTGTATCTTCAAGTACATGGTTTTTATTCATGCATGAAATTTTATATACACAATAAATTATATATACATGTTGTGTTTATTATTTATGTTATTTATTCAGTGAAAAAGTTTTGAAAATTAGCCAGAAGTTTCTTAAAATTACAAAAAGTTTTCAAGTAGGAGAAATCTTTAAAGGAGCTTCGAAGCGAAAAGTTTTATTTTAATCAAAATAATTCAATTATTACAGGATTTACCTATGCGAGAAATTCTAGCTTGTTTTCTCTAGACGCTTTGCTTTACTTGCGGAAGGTAGAGGCCAAGATGGAATAGGCGTGACTCTTGCAGTTATCTGTAGAAAATGAGATTGATTTGAAGTTTCTTGATCAGAAGCGGAAGGAATCGGGATGATATATTTTTATTTTGAAGATGTAGAATTGCTGTTCTAATTTGATGCAAAACAGACCGGTATACCTCTTTGTGTATAAGTGAATCAAAGGGAATGTGGGAAATCCTCGAGTTCTAAGCAGATTTAACCGGACTCGTTAAATATTCTTCCACTGTTTTCTTCTTATCAACACAATCACTTTCATACATGATGGAGAATGTTCAGAAATGCCATTGCCTTTTATATCCGTGATCTATTGATTCTTAGCTTTGATAATACTTTCTGTAAAAAATAAAATGTTGTGTGTGCAAAGTTCAGTTTTCTCTTGCCCGCAAGGTGTTGGAGAATGTAATAATATCTGTTAGGTTGAAGAGTTTTCCTCGAAGATATTACCTCTAATATTGTAATCAGTTTTACGTGTACAGTTCTCTTGTCGCCTTACAAATATTCTGTAGCACAAAATTATTTTCGCAGGCAAGACGCTATAAGTACAATACGAAGCCCTTTACCTGCAAAAATAAAAATCTAATATTACTCACGATTTATATCTTTTTCTACTAAAATATGTATAAAGGATCCTGTGTGCGTCCCGCCGTAGATTATTCTCGGGTAAAACATCTCCCTCACGTAGTACGTCTATCCCTTCTATATGGAGTCAAAGTAGCACTTTAAAAGTAGATTTAAGGATATTTTTTATTTTATTACTTTGAGCCGTTGCAGTAGTTTCGTTACTTTTTATCCATTTGCGTACGTATAGTCATAGATGAGAAGATGTTGAATTACTATTTTTGAGGCTCTTTTATCGAACTTCTTCGGATTCATGAAACTCGTATTTCAGTTTTATGTATAGCTAAGCAATTCTTTCGTAGGATTAAGGTAAGAGAGCACTGTATTAATTCCTCTATGAAAGAAAGATCTGCACATACGGTCTCAGAGTATTCTCGTCATCTGTAAACGTGAAGAGGACAAACTGGAAAGAAAATGCTTATAAGGGAAGTATTGCGGAGGACGGAGAAACGTGGGTTGAATGCGTCAAAACCGGTTGTGTGCATCTTTCCTCACTGGGATAAATGCATCTTGTCTTATAACCCTACGTTTATATTGAAGTTTCACGAAGTCGCTGCGGAGTCCGTTCTTCTTGTATTTACGTAACATTGAACTTAGATCTTTCCGCATTTCATTTTCTCTTTTAACGCTGAACCGCCAGCTCGAGTACCACAATTGTGCTCAATTTATTTGTCACTACCGCGGTTCCGTGTTAGCTTTCGGAGATTCTGTTATTGGTTCGTTTATACCTAGTAAATTGGCTGGAATTGAAGCTAATAGGAGAAAGCTGAGTTTTTCCAGCTGAGACCTTTAACGGGTCAAATTATGAAAGTAATAGGTCGAAAAATAAGCGGAGAATGAATTGAGAAAATCTCACTAGCACTCTTTTTCCTTGAGAACCTAATGTTTATATCCATTAAGAAAAAGATTTTTTTATACCGCCATTGAGAATTTTAAAAGTTACGTTTATCTGTCTCTACTAGCGCGGTATTGTAGGTTTTCTATAATAATGGCGCATAAATAAGATTTTCCTTTTATGGATATAGAACTGAATACGGATCAGCTGCAAAGAGTTATAATTCTCTAGAAGATCCGTCTTCGATTCACCTTTGTAGATATGCTGGGTCGCATTGCAGTCTTGCGGTTTGTCGCAATAAGTTTGGCACACACTAAGGTAGAGATTCGGCAACTGAAGAACGTACGTGAAGAGAATAAATGTATGAAAATATAGCATCATCAGGTTATTTCAGTGCGATAAATCTGCATTCAGTTAACCCATTTAAAAGGCATAAGATCTTTTGTGTATTGGCCCACAGTTTAGTTTTATCTTTACTTATAATTTTTTGTCGTATACATAAACAGTCTTTATTAGAACTCTGTGGTTTTGTTATATTTAGGTTTTCTTAACGAGAATTTTGCATTAAATCTTGATTTCGGAACAATATTGATTAAACTATTTTATCCGTAAACTACGATTTCCTCACTTTTGCACTCTAAGAGTTCTATTTTCTTCAGACCTTCGCAGAGATTTCAGGAAAGCTCCACCATTAAAAATGGTGTCAAACCTGAGGAAACCAGACTCCCCTTTTAAGGATCGGAGATATATCCGAGCGCTATTGACCACTTTCACCCTCATTGTTTTGAAGAAGGTGTTCTCGCGAAACATTTAGCGCCCTGCTACTCATTAACTGGATTCGCTCTCCATTTTTCCGTCTTTCATAAAGAGTTGAAATCACGACAGGTAATGTGCGCGAGCAAATTAAGTCATCGACCGTTTCGCAGGCCATCGCAAAAACGTTGCCGCCATGCGCCGGGCCCGCGTTCCCCCTTTTTTCGTTTCTCTTTTTTTCGCATTTCCTCTGCAGTGGCGGGAATCGGAAGAGGCGGCCATGCCGCTTTATTCGAGAGAGGACGAAGTAGAGAAAGGCGAAGAGATTTTTCGGGTGTGAGGGCTTGCGCAGAGATAAAAAACAAAGGAAGGAAGGTTTCCTGCATTCATCTCAGCCTCTCTTAGCGTATTCTTCTTTCTCGTCTTCCCTTTTGTTCTTTCATTTTTCTGATTCGTACTCCCATTCATTCGCCACTCTGTAATTGGCGAAACGAAAAGTGATCTGTTTTGAAAGGAGGAGGTTCTTCTTTTTTTGAAGAGTAAAACGATGCAAAAAGGATGGCTCCGCTTCTTCTCCATTATGTGGCCAAATGCTGCGCTCGCGGAGTTCGGATCATTTTCTTTTTTAGTCTCTACATTTTCACTGTATTACATCCGTCCCGAAACATATCAATGAACGTCGATAATTGGGAGTCGAAAAGTTTTCGTGTCGCTCCGTCGGATTGTCTCTTCGATCGTCTTTTGATTCAGTGAGCTGCCGTGGCGGAGATGGAATTTTGATTCTTCGAGATTCAACGAACGGGTTGGGGAAGATGAAAATTTTATCCGTTTCAACAGCATAATCTTGAAGGGACTCTCGCCTTAAAATTTAACATTGAAGCACTCATACGCATACGAACAAATCATGGTAATATGGAGGGGATTTTTGCGAACATAGGAATGCAATCTCTTTTCCAACTACCGTTATACCTGTTTGTCACACGCATAGAAACTCAACCATTTATATGAAAAGAGACGTAAAGCAGGAAAGAATTATGCATGCGTTGGTGACGAACATCGGACCATTAGAGGTAACAAGGACAGCGGGAATGTTCGGGCAGGTCGTTAATTCACATCTGCCAGATTCTCGCCCGCGTATGCTAACGTATGGGACCTTAATGACCGTTTTCATCATTCCACGATGGAAATTACCGAACTAGGGCTCAAGTTTTTCTACATTTCTGTGTGAGTTTGAAAACTTCTCAAGCTGTAAAGTTCACATGGTTGAAACAACTTCGCAATGGTGAAGATCAAATCCACTTTAACTCGTAATGCATCGTTCACCTAGTGATCTTCCGTAAAATTGAAAATGAATATCAAACATTGCTTGGTGTTCTTGATTTTTCGTATTTACATAGCTTGGCTCGATTTCTTGATTGCGACTATATCATATTTTTTTAAGTTTAAGGTAAATTTTAATTTAATAAATTAATATTTTAGTTTAACAATTTTGATTTTTAAAGTTTAAAAGCCGTCGAATCATCATCGCCTGTAACACAGCAAGCGCCCTCGAAAACCAGCAGGAAATTATTGTAAATTGGTATAGTTCCCATAGTTATCAAATATCATAATCATGCATAAAAGTATTCGGGTTTCTAACTTCATATCCAACAAAAACATTTTAGCGATCTGTGGTAGGAGTCAAGTTCTAATCAGGAAGGGGTGTGCTACCAGAAGGAAATTTTATTGAGTGATAAGTTATAAAATTTGTTGACCTAACTATCCAGCTCAGATGAAATAAAATTTTCTCTGCATGCTTCTATCGAATATCTTTTTAACTCATTAACGAGATCCCACTTAATATTACTGCCAGGTAATGATTGAATGTTCTTAAATAGACGTGAGGAACTAGTAGCTACAGCAAGTGCATGTCTGATTTCCCGCTGACAAAGCGTTTATTCATTTTAAGGTTGAACTTGTGGCTAGGATGTTTATTTCTTTAGATAAGATAGAGTGCCTTTGGATAAAAGTAGGCCTATAAGATATGGTATCGCCCAATTCTCGGGTAGGATTTGTTCAACTTCCGCCTGAGATAACCCACGTCCTTAGAAAGTATGTAGACCGTTTCGTACTGAAGAAATTAAAGTAATCTTGTGCTGAATTTACTAAAGTATTTTATATTTCTTAAATCAATGAATTCTGTCATAGAGCAAGCAATAACTACCAATACTCCGTAAATTTGTGCTTTTTTCAACTTCGTGACGTTCGAAAGACGCATTGTTGAAGGCTTGGCGGATTCACTGCAGGGGTCTTTGTCTTCAATAATTTTGTCATTAAATATGGACTATTTGTAAATGGAATTTGGAAATCGGTAATAGTACAGTCATTGTTAAAATTTCCGAAAGAAAAGAATTTGGATTGGTGGGTATTGTATTGGTATTTTGGTGTCTGGGGAAATTATTATGAAAACTGCTTCCTTTTAAAAATAATTAGGTAGAAAACATGTATGGATGTTGTCTACGTACAAATTTGCGAATGTGCTCTCTTGGCGTGTTTCGTTTGACGCAAGCTATGTGGTTTATGAACACATTCCTCTTTTCCTTTCCTCAGCTTTGTCTCAAGGCAAATCTTTTCCAACAATTCTGGAAGGTTTTATTTCGGTTTCCGCGTATTCTCAGCTCAATCGGTAGGAACGCACCATGTGGATTTTCCGAGCATACTTCAGGAGTCCCCATAAAAGAAATCGCTAGAAGCTCTAAAATCCCGGGAAACTACCATTTTTATTTTTCCGAAAGAGGCACTTTTCCCTTCTTCGCGCCGCAGTACTTCCGTGGGCCAATGCCATTCCTTCAAGAATGAAAAATTTCGCTGAGCAGTTTCTGTTGGCCACGGATAATCCGGATATTTGATGAATCGCAGTTAAGTCTCCTCAGTTATAGATGTGCCTACGTACCACATTTTCCAATACTTGGGAAGTAGGTCAAAAGGTTCCCAAAAATTGACTCGATGGAGGGAAAGAAAATGGACTCTCCGACTAATAGGGAATCGGAACGCGGACCCCCAGTTGCGCCTTCATCGTTTGATAGCGACGCTTCCTCGAGCGTGTGAGTTCTAAGCTACTAATGTAATGGAATGGCGGAGCCCAAAATAAAAACGGCGTCGGAGGAAAGTGCCAACTCCTTAAATGAGAAGGAAAAAAACGTGGAATGTCATAAGTCAGTAAACGACATTATGGCGAGTGTGCGTCTAATTTTAAATGTCTGCGTTGCTGAAACGACGTCGGAGCAAATTAAAATTCTAAAGTTGTTTTAAAGGCCGTGAAAATCGCCTTATTTTGTTTCGGACGTTCCTCGACTTACTATTTTGACACTTTAATTCGTCAGCGGGAAAATTTCGGAGTCGGCCGGTCGTGAAGCTGTGATGAATGGAATCCTTGGGAAATTTTTGCGGGAGTTTGAGCTTTAGTCTGCGGGAGATTTTTCACTGTTGATATCAGTCTTCTTCAATTCAACTGGTTAGCTACTCTTGGATAAAAAACGTAATCCACCAGCGAAGTTTACTAATTTCTTTCTTTGAAGAACTTGTGAGAGAAGGGTTAGCAACCTCTGACGTCCTCTGACTTCTTTCCTTCCCATTCAGCAGTATATGCAACAATCATGACAATAGTTGTGGAATGTTAGTGTCGCTTTTTAAACATTGAAATATCGCGACGGAATTTTGATTTGTACGCGGAATACTCACTCTCGGCTCATTGAGATTTAATAATTGCTTTAGAGAACCTGTAGTGTACTTACCATAAAACTGCTCGATTAATACAATTAACAACATTTCAATAGGGATTAAAGAAAGGTGAACTTCTTTGCACGATGAAGTCGTGCGGCTGATCCCAAAGGAATAACAAGTGTGAAAAATAGCTTCATGACTGGGACTCGAACCCAGGTCTCCCACTTTTCGGGCAGGTATTCTAACCACTGAACTACCATGCCGCGTCAATACCGCTAAAAACTTTAAATTTTCCCATTTTTTCTCTCCGCTCATCCCGGGCTTATCACGATTGATGAACTTACGGTGTGAATTTTCAAGCCTTAGCTTTGAAGATGGAATAGTAAGTTTTCTGATGCAATACTAGGTAATGTTACCTTCTCATTCAGTTTTTTAACGAAGGATCTACAAATAAATATTTTATGCAGCTTTATCAAGTATACATTTCGAATGCTATGCTCTCATAGTCGAGATGTGGTCCAAAGCATTAGCGAAGAGCCAGTATTAATTGAAGTGGTGAATTTTCCCAAGCTCTGAGAGGATTATACACATTTGTGCGCTCATTTGATATGGATGCTGCTCAAACACTAACCTATACTTTCACCTCCATTAGGAAATGTATTTATTGTACTCAGGATAGGTACGTATTTCCTATGGCTTCGTATTTTGTTAATTTACACTAAAAATATGCGATAAAGTTTACTAATCGATTTGAAAATTTCTCAATTTGAACATCAGTTTGGACGTTCCGCAATGACTTGCATACTGTTAAATTCTGTAATAAAACCGAAAATATAAGCGGATTTTTCGAAGCAAACTGTGATTTAGTTCCGATTTTTCTTGCACCGATGTTAATTGCTTTCCCATTCAAGAGGAATAGGTTTTCTTATCATTCTTTTCTGCGTATTCCTTCGTTATTTTTGATTTTGTTGGTTAAATGTCGAAGTCCAATGATCTAAAAGAAACGAAAAAGAAAGTTTTCAGCGAAATAAAATGAAACGTGCCGGCTGTTGATCGTTCTATTAGCTTTGGAAAAATTTCCTCTGAAGACTCTGCGGACACAATGAATGTATTCTTCGCCTAGGTCCACATCTCCCGAGTTTATCTAGAATATCAAAGACGTATTTATTTTACCGATAAAAAGCAGAGCGCTGCGCGCACGGCAATGCTTCGACTGCCTTCGTAATGATGGACGAAGAATAGATGATCTCGAGTGCCGATGAGCCCTCGTATGAGCAATGTTCGGTTGCATCGCTGTAATAATTCCTTCTTTTATCCGGATATCGCATCAGATCGCCTTCGATCGCCTCACTCCTCTTTAACGAAACCGAGTAAACTTCCCAGTAACTCAATTATCGAATAATCGGTCGATTCTGGCTGTTCCAGACGGGGAGCATTCTTGCCAACCCTGCGAACCTCCACGTGGCCACATCGACCATACGACTCAAGGCATTCATTCAAATTTTCTCGAACTAGAACTGAAAACCAATTCGGCTTCTAAAGCAGAAGAAAGATGGTTCGCATGTTTTTGCTGTGCTATAAAAGTTCCTAGTTCCTAAATCCCGACAACGCAATAGGTTTTTTGTGTATGCGAAGATGGCTGGAGATTTTCGTTTTTAATTCTCATCACTGTCGCTTTCTTCTTAAGATAGATTCGGATCGGTCGAATACTCAGTGTACTGAATCTAAGATTTTAAGCCGATGTTATTCTTGCCTATATTTTTCACCCCAATACTTCATTTAAATAATTAGTTAACGCTTAAACTTTAAAAATATTTTAGAATACTTTTACAATAATGTGATATATTTTTCAATTCTTTGGGCGGACATCATGTTTCCGGAGTTATCGCAGAAAATATCGCATTGTTCTAGAAGAACATGTCGAAACCATGAACACAATCTTTGTTATCCTCTCCTAATCTTAAAATATTTGGCACCAGTATTTACTGCAGACTCCCCATTTCGTAGCATGACAGCAACGTGGAAGTTACAGAACTTATTTCTTCAAAACAGAAAAATACGTTGGTGTTGTCAGTTAACTAAAAGAAGCCACTGAAATGAGCGTGATAGTTCGAAAGAATTAAATAACCACCATGTTGAAATCCCTCAAGTTGTCAGACAGCCAAGCAGCCAATCTCTGACGTTAATTATTAGAATTAAAATAATTTCACCAATGCAATACGTCTTAGGAATATCTTGACGAATCATTTCGTAATTCGTAAATTACGACCTTTTGTAGAGCATTTTTCTCGTGAGGTTATATCAGTATGCGTGCAATAGTTAACTTTATTAACTTACAGCAATAATTCAAAACAATTTCCCTAACTATGAGATAGAAAGAACTGTAATCCGAGTTTCAATTAATATTTCAAGTCTGTTGACACTTTTGCCCATAGCTTATGAAAACGCCACCGTTTAGCTAAAAGTTAGGTACCGCTGCATCATCAGGGAATGGATCCACGAGCATGACGAGCGGATACGGCATTCCAGCTGAAGATATCAAGGAAACCACTCTCATATTTCGCGTCCTCCATCCATCGCGTTGGTCCAGCTGCTTACATCTTTCGGCGAGAGAAGTCGTCGAGCAAGCATGTGCTCCCAGACTCTCATATATAGAGCCCCTCTCCTCCACGAGATGTGTCATCGTCCTCTACTCGCTCCGATCCCTCCGCTAGAAAAGTACCGTGGGAAAAGAGAGAAGAAATTTCGGAGCGCGACCGTGGAGAAGACAAAGCCGTGGTCGCCTTTCGTTCACATGGCCATCGTCTCCACCCCCGCGTTGCTCACTCGTTTCACCACCCATCAGATTCTCATGATCAACACTCGTGTCTATTCCTTGGCCTCCGTTCTTATCGCTATAAATATCCATCTCAGACTCCTGCTGGGGCGTCGCATCACACTCACTGAGGGTTTCCATCGTCTCTTTTTTTTATTTAACCCTACCATTCCACTAAAATCCTTCCAAAAATACAAACTCCCGCCGAAACGGGTCTAGACCGCGGAGTAAATTTACAATGCGATTCTCGTGTTTCTACGGCGGCATCATCGTTGCTCTCGCGCCTGCCGTTTTTATCTCTTCTTTCGCGTCGTTTTAATTCGTCGTCCGATGAAAGGAGTCGCTGCCACCCTTCGCATTAAGTTGCCAGAAATTCTCTAATGACTGCTGGGAATTCCTGCGGTTTTTTTCGGTGAGGCGCGGGTGGGATCTTAAGCGTTTTTTTTTTCGCTTCGAGACCGTACGTAAGCGGGTAATTCTCGACTTCGCGACTGAAATACGACAGAGAATCGGTCTCAAAGAGTGACGCAGGAGGAAAGCGGACGCCGATGGACCGTCTATTACGCAGGAGAATGGTTTTGACAACGTGTGAATTATTCGCATTCCGCGTGCATATGTTTTTGATTAACGCAATGGATTTGCTTCGAAACGTTTTTCGCTCTTTAATACATTTTCGTCTCGCAATCAGTCGCGTTTAGCAGACGACTTCGGTGGAAACGCGCCGTGATGATCTTTGTATCATTAAAATGTCTCGAAGCATCTTCCCGGGTGGAGTATCGCTGAAATTTTAATTTTCTGAAGTAAGCAATGTAATTCGAACCAGAAAACGCGAGAGAAGTTTTCTGATGAAATTAAGGAAATGTGCCAGCGAGAGCTGCTGACAAAGAATTGTTTCGAAATCTAAATTCTTAGCGGAGCCGGAATTTGGTTTAATAAAGTTATACTTTTTCATGAACATTTTTCTGCGCCTCAATAAGAACATAATCGTTTTCATTGATCTTGTTTCGTCCTCGTGCACGATCGAGGCTAGGTATTTTGCACCGCATTTTCGAAGAGGAATCATCCCAACTCGAATTCTATCCTTTACAATGCGTTGCAAGCGATGTCCAGCGATGCAATCTGTTTATCACTTCTCGATTTCTTGCGATCATATGGTTGTGCAATCAGGTCTCTTTATATCTTCCATATCTTTTCCACTCTTATCTCTGCCACCTTTTAAACTCCTTTCCAATATACGTCGTTATATAATTCCATGAAAAAACGAACGCCGCGGTCAAACGCATTTCTCAACGCGTCTGGTGTCTGAACATTAAATCAGCCCCATAAATTATGTTGATTTAATAGGTAAACTCAATAGGTTAGAGAGTATTGGAAATCTCTGTTTTTAACTCTCGATCCGTTTAATACCTTAAATTAATTAATTTAATTTTATCCTGTTGGATATCTGTACCAATTACAAGTTGTTCCAAGGACTTGGTCCCTCTTTTACTCGCGTAAAAGATGCTATCACGCATATCGGATAGCTTGGAATAAATTACGGAATAAACATAATGGACATTTAACTTATGCCTTACATTAAACAAACTCATACCTAGTATTGTTGCGACGAGCCTCCTGCGGTTATTTACATATAATTTGCAATAATTTTCAGTTGAGAATGTTGTTTTTAATTCATTGACCATGTATCCCAGAAGATTATGCTAAATCTCGTACATTTCCAATGAAACTGGAGACTGAATTAATTGATCAATGATTTTAGATTTCACGAAAATATTAGGTATTTTGTCGACAAAATTCAGTTTTAAGTAAAACAAATTTGTTTATAAAATTTTCTTAAAAAGATGAGCAACATGTCTAATAAGAAAGGAATAGTTTGCATATTTTAAGGCTGAGTGGGGAGAATTTGTTAATGAATTTTACAAATATTGTCTGTTTCAGCTGAAATTCTACAGCGATTTTATCGATACGATCTCATTTTGCTTTATTTTTATTAGATTGCGGTTACTTGACGAAAATGGAGAGCTCGGTATGCAAAACCACAAGTAATATGCAAACACGCTACCGTGCGTAGGCAGTAACTCAGGATTGCCCCCATATCAATGCCTCGGCCACACTCTATAAGTTGCGGTATTACCTTGCTTAGCGCATATCTCCTTATTGCCCAATCACCTAAATAAAGCAAATTACGAGAACTTACTTGAAGATGTTTATGAGCCAGACGGTCTTCTTTTTGTCAACAAATTTTCTATCTGATAGAACATTGTGGCTCGGCATTCGCTTTCTGTTTATTGCAATTGAATATGTTTTTTTTTGATCCCGTTTGATTAAGAATTTGTTGTCCCCTCTTTCGTTCTAATATGAAATATCAGACTTACTGTTCTCATCAGAAATGGCCCGAATAAGAAGTATGTAATTTAAGCAAAATCATACATTTAGGTACATACTTAATTAACTAAATGAATGAAGTAGATGTATTTCAATTTAGAATATTCTAGTAGTTCTGCACGATATTTTACGAGAGTAATATATAGCTAATAAAATATATATATAATAGCTATAATAAAATATATAGCTAATCATGTTATAAATAACAAGGCCTGTGTGTTTTCAAGCTCCTTTGATGATGACAATCAGACTTTGCCTTAGGGTTCGAGTTCCCACTTTTGGATGCTTATTGTTGATATTTTCCGCTTATTTATGTCAAAAAGGTGATGTAATCATTGTTTTCTTGAACTTTGACTGATTAATTTCGAATTTCACTATTTCTTTCTGCACCTACGTAAGATTTGAAATATCTCTTCTAATTTTATATTAGTTTTATTGTGACCCGAGACCAATTGTAAACATACAAAAAATTATTTTTGAGTAGGACTGCCGAACTTTCTCGGCTTGCACGTATTAATTGGGACTCTCGGATTGAACGATCACAGTCAATTACTCTCTTTGTCCCGGTTATTCTCTCTGAGGAAAAAATGACGAAATTCCGAGGAATAACGAGAGAAATATTTGTCCTAAATCTGAATCAGTTTGTGGTGCAAGATACTCGTGTTGTTCTTAACCGACTTATGACCTGTTATGATATTACGGACAATTAAACGGAGATTCAAGGCAACGTTCCAGTTTTATTTCGGTTTTACTCTCATCTTTGCGAGATATTTTCCCGGTACTGGGCATCGGATTAGATAAATCTACTTTTAATAACATCTGAGGTACTCGTATTCAAATTCACATTTTTTTCATCATTCGCCAGTCAAGCGTGAATTCATTCCAACGCGATGAATTTTCGGTAAGTTCATAAGGTGGAGATTGGAGTCCTATAATTGCTACCCACGCATCCGCAAATCGTTATTAGTCGTGTCGTGTCCTTAATAATCAGATTATGTGGGGTTGCTTCATCCGTAATGGGACTGCCAGGGCCGGTCACAGCGATTATCTCATTAGTGCGCGATCTAATCGTCGGGCGGATAAACGCACGCTCGGCGGGCACCTCAGCGGAACTTCGTTTAACTCTCGCTCAATAAAAGTTTGCCCGTAAAGAGGAATTCCGCGATTCACTTTTCAATTCACATGCCAAGCCGTAACCCCGATTATCCTCAGCAATCGGTCCCCTTCGTGACTCCGTCGCGAAATTAAGGGAATTCTTTATTGGATGTCCCGGAATTTCCCTAAGGGGTCACGCGTGCTTTGTGGACATCATTGGCTTAAGTGTCAGTTAATGTCGAATTAGGGAAGGGGTAATAGGTCAACGGATGAATGCTCGAAAGGTTAAACTGCTGTAGGCGAAGTAACCTCGGAAACTTTAATCCCGACGACCGGGAAATTTTCCATCCGGAAAACGCCCTTTCTTCACGGCTCAGCGAGCGCCTGACGTAAGGATAAAATTCTCTTCCATTTAGTCCACTATTAAGCGAACTGTGTTTTTCATCGAAATGCAAGGTAGTTTCGATCGATATGAATATTCGGCGACCTTAATTACCAAGTGAAAGTAAATGCTATTGTATGATTATTGAATTTTTTTTTACTAATTTTACTGAATTGGGGCTATTCTATGACACAGGGCTTCAGATATCTGATTGCTCGGGTAGACGTGCTGCGGTCATAACACCGGTCATATAAAAAGCGCTAAATACTGATATCCATGTGACAATCATGAGTAAAATCTACAGAATGGAATCTTTCCTGACTATTCTAAATCTCCAATTATAATTCTATATTTAAAACAGAGTCATTATTATTAATTAGAAATTTCTCCAAGGAAATCCATCACAAACTTTTGAATACTTTTATATCAGCTATATATATCAACTGCATATATCAGCCGTCTATTTTCGTAAGTACATCCTTGGTAGGAAGAGTTTCCCCATCTTGACTTACTTTGCAAGCTTAATTTTTCTATGAACGTTCACTACGAACCTCATAACAAATTATCAACTCCTAGGAATTGGGCTCAAATGAAAACTCACCTTCATTATCGATATTTTTAAAATTTTAGGAATCATTATTAATTGTAATGCATTCTCTTAGTAAATCATTTATTGAAATTAAAAGATAAACTTCAAGGAATACGTCGTTTTTGCGTTAAAAGACCGTATGATCTTTCTTTCTCTCATTTGTTTTACTTCTGTTCCGTTCTGTTGTAAAGAATGTATTTCTTAAAATTCATTCTTGCTTTCCTTGTCCTCGGAATATATGGGGCGCCTTTTTATCATACCGAATGTTACATAAAATGGCTGTGTAAAATCGAAGTTCTTATCAGGTGATTTCCTCCCTATCTTTGTCTTTTCCTGGGTAATCCTCAAACGACTGATTCACGCTCGTCTTACGCCATAAAGCAATCTCGAGGATGACTTATGAACCCTTTTACCGCGTCGGTATTTTATACTGTTACCAAAATCTCATTACTGAGCGTTGCATGTTTCAATTCAGATTGACATGAGGTCTTCAATGTTAACATGGAAGCAGTCAATGAAGTTGGATGATTCGCTTTCTTCATGCTATAAATACAAGAGATTTCAAGGTTTTTCAGTCTATCTGATTTTATTTAGGATCATTGCTTCGGAAGATGATATATTTAGGAATTGCAAACTTGTTTTATAGCTTTATCATCATGGCAAATAACGTATGATAATGATCTCAAATTCCAATACTAATTCGTAGATTCTCTCTTGAAGAAATACATCCTTAAGGAAAGCTTTTGTAGTCCCTATTTGCTCTAGTTTACATTAAGACGTCCTGAGAAATCAGCCGCCGGATTTAAGTTGTGTAGCGGATGTACAAGCAATTAGGTCAGCCATTCCCAGTCAGTCATAGTAATTCCCAGGAGCTACTATACCTTCTTGAACTACTGAGGTATTACCGAAAAATACCACGTACTTCCACTTCATGTCAGTCAGAAATCCGTTATTTATTACTTTAAAAATCACAAATGTCTCTCGTTTCTCGAAAATGTGTAGCATTCGTGTTTATGTTCATCCTTTTTTATTAGAAAAAATCGAATGAATTATATAAAGGGTGAATATCAAACAAAACACACTGTTGTAAGAAGTTTTAATGACCTTCCTCATGTTAGGCTTGCTTTCTTAAAGTATATTTAAAAAGTAAAAAATAGCGGATAGATATATATTTGAAATCAAAAATAAAACAATAGAAGCTAAACAGAAAATATCTCCGGCGATTAATAAGGCTCGTATTAATGTTGTTTCTTAATAGAAAATAACAATTTTTATGTTAAAATTAGACTGAAATCTCTACTTTGGCATTTCAGCAATAAGAAAACCGCAATGATATGATTGCAACCAAGAAAATAGTTCACTTCCGACTTTTTGTACTAGATCCAGTTTTTTTAATATTTTCTTTTGACATCTAATAAGGACAACTTCTTGTCCTCGATGTTAACACAGAAAAGTTTTCCTAAGTGGACTGTATGATTACTTTTGACTAAAAATGTCTCCAATGGATAAATTAAAGGATACGAAAGAGTAATAAATATATTATAAATACTTTAACATTCACTTGCATTTTTGTTTTATGAATCACTTCCGATTTCATTTTCGAAGAATCTGTTTACTTCCTCTTTTGGTCTATTCTGAACTGAATAAATTCGCTGGATCTACGAGATCTAACGAGAGTTCCAATTCTTGTCCCAAAATCCCGGTAAACGACAATCTTTAGCTACTTTTAGTCCTATCTGACATTTATTTGAATCGTTCACTTTCTTTGCGAGTATACTCTATCATCTCTCTAATTGTTACAGCGATCAGTCTTAGACCATTCCGTTGGTTGGTTGGCTTCATTTCGATTCCATGAAGTATTTCTTTGTTAACAAGGCCACATCTCAAGGTCGAATCGCAAGTCCCATCTGAACAATCGGCTTGAGAAATCCATGTGCTAATGAAAGCGTTCAGAATCTCGGAGGAAGAATTAGAATGAGATCGCAACGTCTTCTTCTGTCTCTTCCACGCCTTAGATTAGCATTACGTAGTCCTCTGGCTGTTTGCCGAGTTGAGAAGCTGATTCTTTGAATAATACGCACTTGTCCCGAGAAAAATTGACGCCGTTGATAAGTACTCCTCGTTATTTCTCATAAAAACTGTATTTTTTGTTGATTCGTAAAGAGATTCATTTCCCTTAGACAAACACATTCTATCAAAATATAGAAAAACGAGTCTAATACACAAGAGAAAAACTCTGCACTCGTTACCAATTCATTAAATCCTCGCAGACAATCCAGAATTTTATCCGCTTATTTTCATTTGTTTTCCCGGACTGCTCATAAACTTCCATTTATTAGAAAATTACAGGAGGCGCGTGAACAGAAACAAAAAGCGAACGCACACAATCATTCCCTACCACGAAAAATCTGATTAGCTGGGATCCGAACCCGAGACCTTTGTGTTGGAGCTACCACGGTAACCATCCGCTACTAACCATAACCACTCCGCCATCGCTGCAGGTAAATATAGTCATCTCGACTGCATTCTTCTGCCAGACTTAGGTTCCCCTATGATGTGATATTATTAACGTTCAAAATAATTTTTCTCGAAAACTAATTATTATGATCGCGGTCAAGCCGTTATCATTTGCACAAATTAAGAACTTTTGTAATATTTCTCACCAAGAAATTAAATCAGAGGGACCACTGTCTTCGGAGTGGCAAAAAAATACGAAAAATATTAACTTAAAAAAATCCGACAAACCAAATAAACTTTTAAGAAACGTAATAAATATAATAATCTCGATAAAAATGCGGACAAAGGAGAAAAATACGTAATTTATTCAAGATTTTATGACAGCAAAGCAGAATGATGCGTAGGTTTCAGTTATGGAGAACAACTAAATATGGGCAACTATTATTCAGTGAAAGCACTACGCCATCGTCTCCAGCATCGTATTAGCTCACCTTTTGGGTATGATGCGCCTTAAATTATTATTATATAAACCGCCTGAATATTAAAGAGACTATTATCACATCGTACTAGCCAAAATTATTTACTACACTGTTCTATAAAATATCGTATTGTTTTCATTTCAATTTGGGATTCACAACATCAAGAACTTCGCTCAGAGACGGAAGAAACGTGATTTTAAATCAATTTTAGTCTAATCATTTCGAAGCTTGAAGTCGCAAATACAGTGGAAAACTGTTAACGTGAAAATGGATAACACAAAACATCGGTTAAGCAGCATTGGTCCCTTCCGTTTCTCATAAGTTTCAATGCGTATTATTTCGTATAACGCGAAACGGTGTACACGAAGCAATGTTAAAAACGATTACATTTTATGGTCCGCAACTTAAAATATGTTCAGAAATGTCATCGGATCACATGAAACTGTATTTATGATGGAATTTCAATCGCAATAAAAACTATCGTTCTGTAATTTTAATTGTGTTTAAATTTGGTCTTCATACATTTTATAATAATTTCATGAGCAGATGAATTTACATGATTCATTTCTTGGTTGGGTTCATTGATTAAAAGTTTGTTCGTTTAAGAAGTAAAACTTACGATGCTTTTCAATAAAAGAGATGATAAATATTCCTGCCTGTTGAACTCAACGTGTAGGGCTGCTATAGCACGAACTTCGGTGAACAGGAAAGCTTTTCTTTCATGCAGCGCTTTAAATAATTTCTTCTCTTCCGTAAGCATACTATTTCCCTTGCAAAGATACTCCTTTCGCTTGGAAAATATTCCTGTGTTAAATATCTTTTAAGATCGGTTTCATCCTCTGATGGTGAAATCCATTCATTTTTCGAGGTTAAGCTTCATCCTGAACGATCAGCTTCAATTAAGATAGATCTCTTTCCTTATCGGATCGCTTTAGGAATGCATTTTCGTCACCCCTGGTAGGGGTTAAGCATACCTAATCTATTCGTGTACGTGAGCGATAAAAATCACAAGTCCCTGACTCGATTTCCGATTGCTTAATCCGCCATTACTTCAAAAGAGCTTCAGAAAGAAATGGCTCCATCTTTGTGTTTCAGGGTATTTCCTGTCAAATTCAATGAACATCTGAAGTTTAATATATCCAACTAAATCTTCTGCTGAATTTAAGTATATTTAACAGAACTTAGTCGGACTCACGTGCGAAATTACCTTAGCTGTCGAAGCATTGTTTTATTACTAATTACCATTAGAACGAATATGTTTTGTGTCCTTTCTCGTTATAGATAGATAATAATAAGAGGGTGTATGTGAGTGATATCTAACATCAGCGAATATCTTTGGTGGACAGAACACATTCTTCATTCTGGAAAAGCAACGGTATATATCCCAGTATGCTGTACTGGTTCTATATGAAAGTTAACAAAATTCAACCAAAGGTAGGTCGTAAATCAAGGCCTTACGTTATCTTTGGCAAAATATTATAAGCAATAGGATACAATTCTGTAGTAGACATAATCTTTCTGATAAACTGGTTCGATTTTGTGTTAAGGAAACAATAGAGTTATGAAAAAAAATAAGCGGCTATGAAACTGAAAATATTTACTTACTTATTGTTAAAATCCTCCAATCTGATGTGTAGATTTTTTTCCATTACTTATTTACTATCTGATCTTCCACATCAGTCAATCATTTTCCTTAGAAAACTATCTTATAATTTTATGATATATGTGTTAATTGTGGGACGTTTTACCATTCAGAGAATCATGTATAATTTTTGGCTCTAGTATTTCGATTATTGTTCGGTGGATAGCAAAGACTGTATCCTGAAAAAATTACTATGTACTAGTATTAGAAAGAGTTGCGTAACAATGACTAAGCTGACATTTGACCGTAGGTACGCTTTAAGCATAAATTTATTTAGAACTCTAAAAGATTATGTTTTCTCTGTAATTGTCTTATAGTTAGTTCAGCTAAACTGCTTTAACTGGATACATACTACTTATGCTAAATTCTGAAAATCTTTCTCAGAAATTATATCTATTTTGCAGTTTTTCGCAACATTCGATTGTTAATTCGAATATTTTTGGAGGAAATAAGGTTTGTAGAGTTATAAGTTGTTAGAGAACATTCGACCCGAAATTATTCTTAGCACATATGAAATTTGTCGTCGTTAGAATTAAAATTCTTCGCATCTTTTGAGGCAAAGGAGAAGCACGTTTATATAAATATATCAGTCCCCTCTAAGATTTCGATCGTGATTTCGGATTTTACTTTATTTCCTCGAGATAAGTTATCTTAATTGAAATTCTCTAATCGCTATTTATATAAGCGGCTTGGCGCGGCAAAATCAACTCAAATCTCCAAACTTTGATCCGTAGGCCCCACATAAAAATTGACATCGTAATGCTAAAGATTATGCAACTCTTGTAGAATATATTTCTCTCTGTTCACAAGGTGTACACGGACGTAAAATTTAGTTTTCATTGCTTCAATTATATAGGGGTTTTCCTTTCATCTTCTTTTACATTTCATCTTTCCTTTTTTCTATTGTTTTATCCTAAGTAGAGGTGGCTATGTCATACAACAGGCCTCTGAGGATTTTATGGTCTTGAAATTCGTCGTTAATCGTTAGTTTACGGAATTGTTCTGTGATTCTCATCATCCACCTCAGAGGAGCGCAATAGAATCTGGAAAGGTTTCCTTGTTAACTGATTTTCGCTCCGCTAGTCATAGAAATTAATCTAAAATGTTCAAAGTTCTCATATCAGAGAGAAAATTCATTAGCTACTCCGTACTTCTCAAGTATCTCGAACAATATTAATCATGACATGTTTTCGTCTTTTTATCTTTTAATTTTTTTTGGGAATGTGAAGTGGGTTCTGGAATTGTCTGATAAAAATATATCCTTCGTGGCTACGTTTACTTTTCGAGACTGTCGGTCTATAAACGAGGAAACTTACGTAACTCAGTTCGCATAATTAGCTCGCAATGAAACGGCTTTACAAAGAAGTCGATGTCTTTGCCGCTCCTAGTAGTTGACGATAATTTTAATTGCCTTCAGAGACCGGGCACTAACTGTTTTGAGGGCAAAAATAAATAAATTTTTCATAATTTCCCTTCGTGATCTGGTTGAGCTCTTTTCCTCAATTTGCTGCTGGAGAAACTAACCACTAATCGGTTTGAGTCCTCATTTCGCTGAACGTCATTATTGAAACTTAAGAACATTTTCACCGGAAGATACTTCTGAGATTATTTATGGAACAAATTAATATCCTGCCTTTCTTTTATGAAGAGAAAGTCCATTCCAAAAATTTAATCTAAAACTCCTCCCTCTTCGTTTCCAAAAACAGGCTCTCAATTTTTAAAATTAGCTCCTTTATTGTTTTGTCCGCTTTTTTCTAATCCTAAAAGCGTAATATCTATTATTAATTTTCTAGGTATGGATGTTCTGTGGGAGGATTTCCAACATTTAATAAAGCTCATATTCCATCATATATGTAGCTCGAATATAAATTTATTTCCAAAGTTTGAGGGAACATGATGACGATGGATGATGAATTAACGTCTGGTAATGAAACCAAAGACCAAAACCCTGTGAAGATTGTTCAAATCCTAAAAGAAATATAATTTTCGCCTTTTAAAAAAGGCGTTCTTAACAATTTCTTTTATTTGACTCATTCTTCGACCAATTATATATCGTTAGCGTAATCAAATTACTCTAATAAGATTGTTCATTTACGCATTATATATTCGATCTTTCTTATCTATACAATTGACATATTCTGACTTGATAGCCTTTGCTATACAATATCTCGCTCACATATTGATACCCTCCGACTTTGTACATTTTTTCTATGTGCGTTCATGCTCTTTTATGTTCCTAAATTTTGAAATTTGTAACAGATGAAGCTTAATGTTAAACGCATGAAAGCATTTCACAGAATTTTATAGCGACTTAGTTATCGGAATAATAGTTTATTTTGTTGATATCATGTCGAATTATCCGTATAAAACCTAAGTCTACCCTTCGTGGGTATCTTCGTATAAGTGCTGTCTTAGAATTTAGCATTTTTAATGTTATTCAAATTTATTATACTGAAAGCTTTTACTAGATTCTTTCCCTGGTATTCGTTTCGTTACATTTAATGTCCTTCAAAAGATTCCCATCGCATTACTCTGGTGGGACGTTTCGAAGTACTGAGCTTTTGAAATTAAATTTTCACGGCAGTCATACATCAGTTGACTTAAGAATTTCTTTTCATGCTATCTAAGTTGCAAAGGGCAGAGTATTAAATTGTACGCGCAGTGATTTTATCTCATTTAGCTCAAAAATAGCGACTTTATGAGAGAGATAGTCGGCTTCGAGAAGCTCTTGATTACGTTGAGATATTTCCAAATCTTTTTGAATCTTTGGCACCGTAGTGCTGTGTTTACTTGGATCAATTGTTCTCAGGTCTTATGTTAATGTGGATTTATAAACGAGAAAAAAACTTATCCTGAAGAGTCATATTTACTGATTAATAATTGCTGAATAATCTTAAAGGGATTATCAGGCTCTATACACCTCAAAAAGTTGCATTTGAAGGCATCTCCCTAGCGTAATTTGGCTATCTGAATGCTGGAAGTGCGATATCTGAAATATATGCTCACCTCTTATGTATTCATTTATGAGGAGTCTCTTGCCTACAATGCATTGGAGGTTCCGCATTATTTTTGCAATAAATTAGTCCCTGATATAAATCACGTAATCTTAGTTTATTTCCCCTCCACATAAAGCGTTGGTGTCTCTCTGGTTGCATAAGATTGAGGATGTTTCTTTTTTGTAAAATAAATATTCGACTTCAAAAATCCTGTTGCATTATAGACCTTAAATTTTAATGAAAACTCTTCAATAGCTGAACCGAGCGTTTATATGAAATTAATTTTGACCTTACGTCTCCTTTTATTAATATATTGCTGGTTACATTTTACAACGCTCTTGCTTAATCATCCTCAGTTATCTTTTATCTAACTAATAAATAATTAAAATTTCCCCCAATTATCATTCATGTATGTTGGCCTGTTTGTTTGGATGTATTGATTTAATTTTCTAGGTGGAATTTAATAGTAACCAATAGTTTTTGTGATACTACTGTAATACGTTACTGTAATATTATCATCATGTAATATAGGTTAGGTGGAAGATAGGCCATTTTTGTGTAACATTGCCGCAAGAGTAAAATATAAATAATATAAACACCCCCGACGTTGCTGTTTTGTACACATTTCATTACATGATTTTTTTTCCTTTCAAGGTAAGCAGGACCGTTTCCTCTAATTATTCAAAATATTTCTCTCTGCCTTCTTTCGCTATAAATACATTCCATTCTCTTTTATTCTTCACACTACGGTCGTCATTTCTCTTTAGTTCCTAATCATCAAATTCACATAGATTTCTCTTGGTTCTATACATTTTGAACCTCTCTATTACTTATTATCTACCATCCTCATCATAATACTGTCATTTATCATCTCTTTATCCAAAGTCTCCAAACCTTGCTAAATATATTCAAACAAAGAACATTCCTTTTCAACTGCTCTTGCAGACTTTCTTTTTCCACGATTGTACATCACGTAGCAGCACTGTGACTGTCTTCCATTCTTTTCTGCCTTATATTTGTTACATAATCCCTTTTACTTGCTTTCTAATCTCCCTTATCATATCCTGAGAGTCTTTCTCACTTTTTCCTCATTTCTAATCTAATTTAGAGGAAAGGCAGTTTATTTAAAAATACTACTTAAATACTGAATTTCTCATAGATTTTTATAATGAATGAACATTACGATTGTAACTGCGGAATATGTTTGGTTCATTGCGATTCCGCGAAGTGAATGAAGCCTTTACTTGGATCTTTGTACTAGAAATATTTTAAATAAGAATTATCCTTCTCCGCTACTTCCCATCGCTAGTCTTCTTCCTTTTCTTCCGCCTATTTTGCTCCCTTTCCTCACTACCATACCTCATCCAATCATTAATTAATTATTAATTTAGCCTGAATTTTCAGCGTTTACTATTTTACTTTTTAGAACTCACTCTATTGTTTTATAACCTGATGATAAAGCCATGGATCAAGACCAGCAGTTTTTAAATAAATGTATAAGATATTCTTAGTTATCTTATTTTCAGCGCAAATATCCGAATCTGGCTAGGATACATGCTCATAAACTTTATGATTATACTCCCTTTGTGTTTCCGATGGAGCAGTGAAAGTGTTCTGGCTACAGTTCTGAAGGTGTTTTAAGAGAGCGCAAGTTTTATTTGAGCCGAGACGGACAATTACGAAGGCGCACGTGACCCTTTGAATGCGACATGGCTCGGAAATGCCATCGAATAACTCTTCCTCTGTTCTTTTGAGTCGACGACTTTCAGTCGTTCCGATAGCGCGGGCGCTTCCTTGCTTACGTACAACAAGGAAGCGAGTCTGCAAAAGGGAGTCGTCGGCTGTGCACTTCCAGCCATCAATATTCATCGCGAGGCCGATGGACGTGTCCTTCCGTCCGGGCGTGTCCTCCTGCGCCAACCTGTTCCTAGAATCAACTGCACCCAACTGCCTGCTTTCCACGTTGTCGATAACGCACCACTTAGTTCTTAATCTCGACGCAGTAGAGTTTCGTATTTTAGGGTGTGTTATATAGGGTGGAAACGCTCTCTGTTCTGCTCCTGGAAGTTTGTGCGGAGTTCTTCCGTAAATAAACAGAATTCTCTTGTTTTCCACTCGTAAGTTCATGTGTACTCAGCAAGCGTACATATTTGTCGCTCATAACATAATACTGTGCCAATGACGATCTCATCTTCTTGGAACTTTCTTTTGTCCCGCTTCGTAAATTTACTCTCTGATATCTCCTTCTCTAGTTACATGAAAACAAATGACTATTTCGACCGAAGTAAATGCGATTGAATTCCGACTCTCGCCTTGACCGAAAACGCTAACTGGATTTCTGTCAAAACTGCCGACTTCTTAGCAGTCGTTTTCTTGCTTTTCTGTTTAACTCCTGTGCCTTCTTATCTTTGAGCTCGGTGGCATACATATAGCGCTTTTTACGACACCTAGCGGAAAATATGGCAAGTATTTCGATTCTCTCGAAAAATATTCTACTAAATACCAACTGGAATTTTTATCAATTGGAAAATTAATTATCTTCTATCTGTTGAGTTTTTAGTTGTTGAGAAACGGCTATTTACCAATTCACCTGGTAAGCCACTGAAGACTTATTATTCTTTCCCTTTTTTGTGTATTAAGCGTTAGGTCCTTTCATAGATGAACCGTAAATATATCTCCTTGAAGGAGGGGAATCCGGGTTTGAATCCCAGTCACATTAGAATTTTAGCCTCCGTTTATCTTTGCATGTGTTATAAATTCATCAAACATATGAACATATGAAGTTTCTTATCTAGCTCATAGTCAAGTACGTTCTTTTCTTACTTTGGCACCTTTTCTACTCTCTTAAATGTTTCATCAAGCGCAAATTCATTTTTCAAACGCCAAGTATAGTTGCCTTATCTTCTCTGATGCAATCCCTACAGTTTGCGATGAAAATGCACTTTGAAAGGTGTTGTACACGTTAACGACGTAACGCATTCCTTCAATCCTTGTAATCCTCAATTAGCAGCTGTTGTTCTGTCTCATCGATGAATCTCGAAGAGGATCGACTTTTAACTCCTGTAATACATCTGTCCTAATCCCAATTCGGAACAATATTTTAAGATTCGACAGTTTTCCTAATACCTTTTATGGTCATACAGCGGCCTTCGGACGTATTGATCGATTCAAACGAGGAATAATCTCTAATGTAAGGAAATTGGACTTCCGTTTTTCCGTTTCCTTATGTAACTCTATAATAAACTAGCTCGTTCAATTGCTCGGGAATCGCCCCTATCGCGAATTCTTTAGAATTCAAAGCTATCCCCTTGGGCACGAGCACTGCTCCAAACTTCTAAGGACACATTAATGCAACGATACTCAAAAGTAGAGAACTCGTCATGTTTTTCAAAATCAAGGCGAAAATCTGTTTTCTTTCCTTTTCTGTTTATAAAAAATAGAAACATCGTGATAACTATACTAGATTCACCATCATGAAGACACCATTTAAAATGCATTGGCCCATACATTTTAAACGGGAGATATTCGGGCGCTGTTGCGACATTTGCGTAAAAATATGTACATAGTAAGTCAAAATTGTTTGAATTTTTTCTGTATTGAATGGAATTGATGCCGGATTTTACTGTGTGTTTAACTTTTGGATCTTTACTACCATAATTGCATAAAAAACGAAAATGTTACATTTCAAAGAAATTCTGGATATTTTTCCCGTTCTGTTTGTAAGCGTGCCTTGAGTTCCCTACTTTAAGGAACACGGAATTTTTAACATCTAACTCTGCCTCAAATTATTTTCTTTCCGATAGCATTATTTATTTTGCAGACAAACGTTTTTGAGGCATGTATTTAACAGAAATCGTAGGGGAAGTCGAGAATTTTTCGTAAAATGCATTGAAGAAAGGACATGCTGGCTATCTTCCGTCTTATTTGCTTTGGAAAAAACTTCCAGCGGGAAAGTTTCTCAGAAAATAGTGAAATTATTTTATTTGAAATTTCAACGTCATAAGTTTATAACTAACTCAAGAAAAACAATTTTTCTTTCGGGGGTAACGCCGTTCACGGCGCGGGCCGCGATCGTTCGAGCGGCTATCTCTGCGATGTGAACAATCTTCCTGCTGTTTCGATTGTTTGTCATGATACTGTTAATTAAACGATCAATTAGCATTTAAATAACAACATATCATTGATTTATTTAAATATGGTAAAGTTTCCCATCTTCCAGCCTTTTCTAAACGACTACCTACTTCGCTACACTCTTGACAACTTCCTTTTCGCAGTAAGTAGTTGATGAGGATAGCTTTGTTAACACTAATGTGCACAGCCACAGCATTTAACATAATGTTTTAATTCCCTTAACTGAGTATTACTGTTAGTTTCCTCAGTATTCAGTCGTAGTACTAATATGTCTGCACGGAACACGTTTCGCCGAAAGCCCTTCATCATTCAAAAGCCTCAGTGGATTCATTCACAATATATATATAGCATGCACTGAACTATTATATATCTAGGTAACACTATTTTGCAATAATAAGTGCGCGTAGATATAGATACAAGCAAAATTCTTAAAAAATTATTCATTTTGAACAGTATGAGAGTAGATGAGAAGGCGATATCACGGCATGTTCGTCACTTATCGTGTTCTATTTAGTGAATTATTGCATGAAGCCAGTAAGTAAGGCTTTGTTTTTTCTTTTTCCGAATATATTGGCGACTTTCCTCAGTAACTTCCAAAATGTTGTTCGTTTAAACAGTGATTCGTCATCATTATTTGATTTGGCTTTCATTTGATTATTAATTATTTTGACCCAATCTATCTATCCTTTTCTTATTTTCATTAAATGTAGTTAATAGTATTATTATTAGTAATATTTAAATGTAGTAAAATTTACCTACGTAAAGCAAGCTGTAGGAATATTCAGTACCAGCGATTTTGATTGATTAAGGTTAGGAGATATGGTATTGTGAAGAAAGAGAAGTTAAGATATGAGAATAAGAGATGATGAGTACCCAATGATGAATAAGATACGGATCATATCCTGTGTGTTAGAGGATGACCGAGTTATGTGAGTAAAAAGCTATAGCTGCATCCAAGGGCAACTGAGAAATCTTAGAATTTAAGGCTAAAGGAGAATCACTGGCGTGAGCAATAAATACGAGGGATTGGATGCTGAAAGAGTGATAAGAAATGGAAAGTCCCGTAACTAAAAGTAAACAAGTTACCTATTAGAGCTATATCTTTGATTATATATTGATTTTTTTTCTTTTTATAAATCGATCAAAGATGAAATCTTGAATGGATCTATACTATAGCGTCTTATCACTGATGTTGATTATTAAATTTGTATTTTATCGTACTTTCCTTTCCATCGGCTTCCTAGTATTTTCTCATTGCTTCCTCTATCTCGTCCATGATTTTTCTTTTATTTTTTCCCCTCTCAACGAGAGCAAAACTTTTCCGGTAAAGCTCAGAAAATGTTTTGCCACAGAAATTGTATTAGAGGTTGAAAGTCGAAGCACGTAATTCCCTTCAATTTTATTTATCGAAAGTTTTTATGCAATGGATGATGGCATTTTTTATGCCGGAGACCTGTGCGATTTGTCTTCGAGTTTAATCGATATGATTACGTAAGCGGCATCCGTAAAATAAGCCTCTCCAAAAATTATTCAGAGCATATCTTAATCTCGGATGCTCCTACGTTTTATGAATATCGGCTCGCAGTTGTGATTTATTACCGTTCTTTACTTATTTTCTGTCTGAATTATTTAGGGATTTAAAACTCTCTCTCGATTAATTTGCATTCTGTCCTCAGCGTTTTACGACTTATCTTCCCGTATTCAAACATCCCCTTTAAGTAAGAGGCTACATGACCTTTGCCTTCGTTTTTGGAAAGGGCTGTTGTAAAAATGAGGATTTTTGGAAAGAAAACAATGGTGTACCTGAATAAAAAGCAAAATCACTCCCAAAAAAATATCTGCAGTCGATAAGGAAAGACCTCTCTCCCACTAATTGTTTCTAGTTTTACCGTCTGCCAACCTGTTTGAAAGAGCTTTCAAATAGAAAAGTAAATATAACCGCTAGAAGTCTCTTACGGCGTTTCCGATATTTTTACCTACAAAGAATTATGAATTTTTTTCCGCCCTAAAGCATCGAGTAATAGAATTTCAGAGGAAATTCAGCATGTTATTTTGTAAATGCCAGCGCCATTAACCAGGAAATCACTAAATTATTCAAAGGCAACATTTTCATTGCCATACTGTTAAATATATCGATCTTAAGGAACCGCCTAATTACCGCAAATACATCACTGTCGAAATTGTTTGAGTTGCTTCAGATTAACGTATCATTTAAAAGGAAATTTTTTAATCTTCTTCTTGGATTAATATGTGTTATGATTTTGTGTTTTGGGACGGTTTGAACGTTCATACTAACTGACTAATTTGGAAGTTATCAACTGGCTTTAGATTGAAGATAATGAGTGAAAAGATTTAAAATAGAAAATAGGAATGATCAGAGTTAGTTTGTATAAAGACTTTGACACTACAAAAGCTTCATCGTTTTTTATCTTATCAATAGAATGATTCAGAAATCTTTGACAAATTGAGAGAGTTTCCTGCCAGAAGAATATCCTTAAATGGCAATGAAATGATGAAGAACTACTCGAATTTATTCTAAACCATTTTGGTGATTTTAATTCCGCGATACGGATTTATTTTACGTTATTATATTGAGTATTTTTTGTATCACTGTTCTAAATTCATGCAACTTTCCCATAGTGTATTTTTTTTATTCCTTCCATCGAATGAAATTAATTCCTGGAATGTAACATTGTATGTATTAACAAAGTTTATGTTGAAGGATTTTTTTCTACATCTACACAATGTGTAGTGCACATGTACCCTGCAAGCCGCCTTTCGGCGTGTGGCAGGTGGTGCATATACCATGACTCCACTTCCCTAATCGATTACTTTCGCGTATCGGTCGTGGAAAAAAAATATTCTTGAAAAGACTAGTTCTAGCACCCATTTCTCTGATTTTTCTCTCAGTATCAGAATGGCCTATATAACACATGGGACGCATAATTTTGCCTACATACATTCTAAAAACTTTCTTTCTCTAAACTAGTTAAGTAAATCAAATATTTGTTTAATTCTTCTATCCTCTAGAGATTCTCCTTCTTTTGGTGACGGTCATCATTACCTTAATTAAATCTTTCCCGAGTACTCGAGAATTTTGCCGATGCTCCGTTTACATCCTAAATGATAATTAAGATGTTGACTTAGATTTCATATTAATTCACGGAGTCATCCGGTGTTAGTTTCCCTTCATTTGTCAGAACTGTTTACCCGCAAACGAAAAGCTCGTCCAATTTCTTTTGTAAAAGATTCCAACTATAAGGTTTCCGAACTTCCTGCTAGAAGTTGATCTTATTGGACGGAGGCGCTCCGTTCTGAAATTGTCAACTGCTTCCCTTAGATGCTAGGTCAGTATTTTTATTTTGCACCATTCGCTCTCTTACGCTGATGATGCGTGCGAAGCATTACCTAACGATGCTCGAAGTCATGACGGAGCAACTGAAGTCGTCATCGTGACGGATGTCGCCCATGTTATTAGTTGAAAAGTGAAACCAAAGAAGTGTCGATCCCGCATTCTCGTCTTAAATAGTGTCAGCAACATTGGACAACAGCGAACGAAAAATCTCATTCTATGTTAATAATGAGGGCATAAACAAAGTCAGGAGAACGTTATTGAAACGTGGAGATGAAGTAAATCTTGAATTTTCCACCGTAATCAAAATACACTTTGCTTGTCTAAATCTGTATTACTGAAATTATCAGTCTTCCTTCTTATTCCCTCTCCCTCGTATACACCTTCAAAAAAGGAAAATTTATTTTCGTTATAAAAGGATGGATTTCCACGATTTTTGTCTATTTTATTTAGCTCATCTTAATTCGCGTTTTACCAATTTTCATATAGGATCGACTTCAGAAAATTCTCACTATCGCGTCCTTACATGATATGCTGAGTACATAGTACAAATAATCCAAGTAAAAAATGTTAAACTAAGCCGTGAAATTTCTTTTTCTTATAAGTGTGAATTGTAAGTATAAATGGGATAGCAGACAGGCTCATTGAACTTGTTTAGAGTAATTTGACCTTGAATACTAAGGCGTTTATTCGTTCTTACTTTAATTTTTATCTCGAAAGAATATCAAACTGTACTGAATATATTCAAATTTTATTCACCAGCTTATTAAATTAGTTTCCTTTAAGGTCCGAGAAACTGCTGCTACCCATTAACAATATTTTTATCTTCTCGTTTCCATATGTAGTAATGGAAGAGATTCACGTATATAGCCTTTTGTGATCAATTTTCATCGAACAAAGAAATAAAGTTAAACTCTTTCCAGCTTTTTTCACCAATGTGAAACTCATTTTTTCTTAAATTTGTCGAAAATGCTCGGTGGACGAGCATTCTCGTAACCTTTCCTGTAATCCTTTAATGCCTGCGTAAAAGCGAAAAGGTTTATATTACAGTTTCAATTATTAAATAAATCAACACAAATATTCTACATTTTTTAAGCATCTGTACCACTACTTTTACTCCTCGTTATTTTTTTCCCTTTGTCGTACCTCGGAGTTAACTTTTTTGATATGTTCACGGAAATAGAAATTATATCAGCTTTTATTCTCATTTTCTTAATCATTAAAAGGAATTGTCTTAGATTAACTTAAGCAAAGAATCCGGAGCTATCCATATGTGCATTTTAAATCGGCCCAGTTTATTTAATTTTATGTTACAAATGCATTGCCGCAACATTTTAATTTTCTACCACTTTCTGCTTTGAAATGAAATTGATCGCGTAAATAACTATTTATTTAATTTCTCAACAGAGATTGTTGATATGCTTCTATATATCAGGATAAAGGCTCGTATGAAGCATAATCAACATACGTTCTAAAGATAAGGTCAGTAATAGAAAGCTACGTTGGCAGGATAACCCTTATTTCATGGCCATTTGTAGATAATATACTGAGCACTCTGAATGATGACTGACTTTTAAAATATTGGTCTTTTGTGAAGCTAAATGGTCAACTCTTAATTGAGAGCGAAGAGTATATGGGTTGGAACCATTTTCAACGAATGTAATTGAATGAATGTTTTCATTTTGATCACAATCATTCCCCATTAAAACAGGTTTCTAATTTTACCAGAATCAGATGCCGCCAAGTTTCCTTTTAGTGATAGAATGTTATCTCTTTTCACGTGTCTATTAGCACGTTGCCCCTTTTTGGGATAAGTATTCCAAGACCTTGTTTATTCACAATACTCTTCCATATTTACCTATCCTGACACATATACTTTGCTGAAAACAAATGCGCACATCATTCCTTGCATCTTTCTCCGCTTTGTATACATACACCAGCTTTTTTCCGTTCTTCCTCTCCGTTTAGTACCACTAATATTGTTAACGTTGGCCATATTATTCAATTTGTGGATTTCGTCATATTTTGTTCCATTAGTATCATTTCATCGTTTCAAGTATCGCGCGATATGTTTCGTCATCTTACTCTGCTCCCATCCGTCCATTTCATCGATTCAGAACAACGTAAAACACTCTTCACAGCTTTCAAACTGCTCGCGAAGCATTTCCTTAGACTAAGTTTATTCATTGCCCAATCTTTACTCAATCTATCTCTCATAGATAGATAGTTAAGTCCTCCTGATTTATTTCTGCTTATTGGCAGAATTTTCTCTTATTGCGGCATCGTTATCTGACATATCGTGACTATATTTATTTCTAAGACTTAAAATGTTAATTTTTTTAGGAAAAAATTGTCGTCCAAAAAAATACACTAATATTGTAGGGAGTTTCTGTGCGATTTAATGAATCCATATTCCGAATTCACCTTTGATGTTCGTGACAAATGAAACTGTTTGAAATCTGCAATATGTACATAAAGATGTACCATTTCTATTTCTTAAACCTGCTATTATTGAATACCTAATCGATCAATTACGGGATTTCTACCCCGAGTCGTCTTCTTCCTGTAAAGTAATGGGATACGCTCTCCCTCACCTTTCCTGCTCTCGCGAAGTGTACCGTTGAGGTTTTTAAGCCGTGAAATACAATTTTCTAAATCATATTACGCAGAACCCCAAAGCTTCGCAAGGTACAGAAATTCCGTGACAATAGTTCATTGTACCGATTTTTGAGGTGAATATTGTGCTTGATTGTAAAACAGAAGAGTCGCGGAAAAACAACAGAGGGTAAGATAATATTTCCGTCCTTTATCCTCTTCCTACTTGAGAGAGGTTTCATCCTAAAACAAATATTGCTGTCACGATCCGTGGGACGCCGTGGCCTAAAGCAATCGTGAAACCTAGAAATGTCACAGACGTTCGTTAAAGTCGACCCGTTTGTTTATTGTTCAAAGGATTCCCACGGGGAAATTTCTAGGTTACGGTTATTCCAACCCTCTCCTCATTTCCGATCAAAGGGAAGGAAGCTATTTTCGGTCCCTTGAGATGAATTAAAGCCAAAAAAAGTCGCCGAATATCTTCATCCCTTCGCCATCTTTGAAGAGGAAAAAAAAACAATAAAAGTCGCGTCGCGCTGGGAGACAAGGTTTCACGTCCCTTTCTGCGGTCTTGGTTCTGATATATGAAGCATTTGGTGGAAAGGATGTGGTATTGACCTGCGGCTGCCCAAAAGGACGTTCTGGAAACGCGGTTTGAGAGCGAAAGGGTAGATATTGCATATAAAAAAGCCGCAGATCGGAATCGGATCGAATCGATTGGACTGAGGCCGATTCGATAGCGGTAGATTGATCGGAAGAGGGTTGAGGAAATTTCCCATTAGTTGACACATTGAGGACTTCGCCGTGGGGCCAATATTCGCCTCCCTTTCTCATCCTGAGAACTCGGGGCGAAATTACATCGAGTTAAATGAAGACGTTTAAAAGGATGAGTCTTTTCCACTCGGTTGATGGGGTTGGACCAGCTAAGTTGATGACAGCGGATTCTGCGACGGGGATCGCAAAATTGAAAAGATAATTCGTCGGAGGGAATTTGCTTTTTTCAAAATTGGACATTTTCCCAAAGACACGAGCGACATCTTCATGCTTCCATCGCACTGCTGTTGATGAAAACAATTTGGGCTCTTTCGTTTGGGGGGAATGTAGAAAGTAAATGTCGAGTCGTATGCTGTGTATTCGAAGCGGGTTGCTTCAACAAATATAGCGAATACAAGCTAAGCTATTTCGGCACAACTTGAGAAATTTATCGGTTTTCTCTGATTTTAATTACGTTCCTCTAAGCTCTCATTTTTTACTCCACCATAATCGGACTCAAAGTTTTAATGAATTGTTTCCTATCAGTTGTGGTTTTTTGCCAAAGTTAGACATCAACTAGAAGCATTAGAACCCTAAGCATTCTATTTGACAATGTTTACTATTCGTGTATTCGTAACTGAAAAGGTTAGAGTGAAATGCCTTGCATTTACTTTAGATTTGCTTCGACGAACAAATTGCTGAGTTCAGCCACAACGTTTCTTGCATTAGGATGAGAATCGAAAGAAGACATAAGAATAAAATAAATGTTAGTCCTGCTCAATAAATTTAGGGATCGCACGTTATTGGAGGATGTAGTAGGTGTCATGTGTCTAAAAAAATCTCAGAAACATATGCTTTGGTCGCTTCAAGAATTGATTTTTTTCTGAGAATAATACGCGACATTAAAAGTTCCAGGAAAATTGATGGAGTGGCTCGAGTTCCCTTACAGACGCGGAGAGGACTTTCAGTATATTCTTAGATGTACTTTTTTGCGTATTACGAGCACGTCAAGGCTTTAATGTAGATTTGCGAATAATTTGAGGTTTCGATTTTAGCATGTGTAATGTAAATATGACGTGTATGAATATTCTGCGTGCAGTTGCGGGCCTTAGCTATAAGATTGGAGAGTTCTAAAAATAACGAAACCGTAAATTAACAGAACATTCCGAAAATATTTCCAATCAAATGAGACTTCTGTAGATAAGTTTAATGGCATCACAAAGACTCTATCGGTGATAAACTTTATTTCACTTCATACCACCTTTCTTCCTTGTTCTGAATGTCACCGCGAGGTGTCTCCATCGTAAAAGAATGTGTGGTTAACCAGTGACCCTATTACTTTGTGTAGACCATGAGACAGAAATAAATGGTGCCTTTGGAGATCATAATTTGTGACATTGCACATTTACTACTGCTATTAACGGAATATTATAATAACCGACCCATAAAATGCGGAATAAATTAAATCAGTGATAAGTTCAATTCAAGTGTGCTTTTGAGTGATTTTTTTGTTTAACTGGTCCATTTTTGCTAATGATCCGCAATCCTTACGTCATATTTCAGCAAAATCATCTCTTGAAATTAGGAATCACTACCCGTTTTTGTTGACAAAATTATTAATTAGCTTGATCGCGTTATTTCCACCTAAATAGACTTTAAAAAAAATTTTCAAACTTCAATTTTTCTAAATGTTTAAAANAGAAAAACAATTTTTCTTTCGGGGGTAACGCCGTTCACGGCGCGGGCCGCGATCGTTCGAGCGGCTATCTCTGCGATGTGAACAATCTTCCTGCTGTTTCGATTGTTGTCATGATACTGTTAATTAAACGATCAATTAGCATTTTAAATAACAACATGTCATTGATTTATTTAAATGTGGTAAAGTTTCCCATCTTCCAGCCTTTTCTAAACGAGTACCTACTTCGCTACACTCTTGACAAATTTCTTTTCGCAGTAAGTAGTTGATGAGGATAGCCTTGTGAACATTAATGTGCACATCCACAGCATTTAACATAATGTTTTAATTCCCTTAACTGAGTATTACTGTTTGTTTCCTCAGTATTCAGTCGTAGTACTAATATGTCTGCACGGAACACGTTTCGCCGAAAGCTTTACGTCATAGAATGTTATGTATTTCTCAAGGTAAGCGATTTCATGAAGGGAGCATGAGGAAAAATGATTNAGAAGTAACAACGTCACTTTTCTAAAGATTATTGCAATTTTTCAATAAACAGAGGATAAAAGAATACTAGTTTCCTAGGCAGTTAAATTAGAAACAATCCCTTTATGCTTATATCCTTTTTATCTTCGAGGATTAGATACATCCATTGAACCTCATCTGTAGAGTTCATGGTTATAATCACCGTAGAAATATGTTGTTAGTTTCTCTTGTGGGTAGCATTAGAATCAGACCTTTCAGTAGAATAACTTCCGACCCTTGGGTGGAAAGGCTTTAAATTAAGCTCACCCTTGAGAGATTAAGGAACCCGATCGAGGACTTCTCCAAAGTTGAGTGAGCCAGATGGGGAAATTAAATTGGAAAGTACTCAGCACTCCACCAAATCCCATTACTTCAAGTACTTTTCGCGCTAACTTCAAAATTAATTTCTCGCTCACTAATTAGCGGACAAATGACGACTGTCGATTGTGTATTCGTTTCCAAGAAGCCATTGTTTTTAAAGTATTGATAACATTCCTTGTGAATCTGCGAATCTTACTACACATTATTTACTGTGTAGTTTAGTTAGTTAGGTAGAGGCCTCCGGATGAACATGTGGTTAACGCGTTCGGTTTCGGTGAAAGAGATTTCGGGTTCGATTCCTGCAAGGGGCAAAATGACCTGAGCTGTCGTAGTAATTGTACTAATACTTTGTAAGATTACTAATTACTACTACTACTAGTTTGTGAAGTAAAGAATCGCTTTATAATATACTATTCTATTTTATATAAAGAGGTATGGAGAACGAAATATTTTATCCTGGTTCACAAATGATTGTTTGTAATTTTAAACTTCATTGACCTTTTGTCACTTAACAGTCCTAATTTCGCAAAAATCGAGGTCTCCCCTTTAAAATTTTCGAAGCGTTTCTCTACCTTTTAATTAAATTTGAAGCATTAAATCCGCCTAGCTGGAACTCTTTTCCATTCTCTCCCAAAAATACCTTCATCCAGGCCACCTCTCTAATCCCAGGATCTTTATCCTAGTTTTTATCTCGATTAAGTTGGGGGTAGATTTTCGGTATCATTTCCTCGAGTGGGATTACCAAACGCCCCCGCAAATCTTTCGGATGACCAAATCCCAATCTTTCTCCCGAGATGCGACGAGATAAAGAGATCTCGGCCACTTTGACTTTCCCAAACTGCCGCGTAAAATCGAACGGGCCTCGGTAGCGTGCACTCCCGTTACTGAGGGAGAGAGAGTTGGAACTAGATCGATACGCTCGGAAGAAAACTAGGCCTATTTAGCGCGATGCGGCGTCGCTTTGAAGTGCATCGCACGGAACACAAGAGGATATTACGCTACGAGTTGAAATATCTTCTCTAATTGAATCCGGAAGTCGGTCAGTTTGTCCTGAATCCGATCAGTGATAAAATTCGAACGGTTTTATAGACCTTGCGTTTTAGTGCACCCGATAATTGCTATGAATTCACTTATCTCTTACCCAGTTTACTTTCTGCTTCCACTCGTGCGGTAGAGAGCAATGTGGCATATCAATGATATATCGGAAGGAAAAGCTCTGAGAATTACCTAAGAGAGGTATGAAATCGAAGGTCGTTTTTCGTCTTCTTTCTCTGCAATATGTTAAGAAATTCCATTTTCATCTTAGAAAAGTGCACCAAAATTTGTTTGAATTATTGTTATTTGTTTCCGAAAGAAAGTGGCCGTCAAAATATTATAGAACCCAGATACTTTTCTTATCTACAATCAATTCATTGTTTGGAAAGTTACTTTTGACTCCTACGATATGACTAAAAGGCGTGGACTCTCGCCACTACTCGCGCGACTAACATATTATTATTCATGGAATGCAATTAATTCGTAGCAAATATGGATATAAAGATGTTAGATTAAATGTCAGCGACAGCCTTGAGTGAGGGAAATAATCTAACCTCGTTTGCCTTGGACATTTCTCAGTATTTTAAGTAATCGATATTCTGATTTGAGATTTAGTAACATAGACTCGTATCAATTATTTGAATTAAAAACTTGCACATCTGTATGGCAAAATTTAAATATAAATTGGTAATTTAAATTTGTAGACCTATGTAAAAATCCGCTGACCTCATTCCTGAACAGAACCTCGGATCTCTCTTCATGTAAACAATGTAATTCACTTTTTATGACTAGATTCATTCAAACTTACTACACTGTATGGTACAGTGAAGGCATGTTAAAGCTAATGTAATAGCTATCTGGATCAAAATCCAATTGAACAATATTACATGACTAATTTAAAAAGGTTCACTATTCAAACATTTATTTATTTTTCTATTCAGTGTTACATAACCGATTGTGAAGGAGTTGACCTGCTGTACTATGTTGGCAAGAAATAATCAATAAGCCTTCTGCACCATTCAGGAATTCCTTTGCAGTACTTTTTCTTGCGCTTTGCGAGCAACTCATGTTAACGTCTGAACCAAAGTGAGGGCTTGCTTAAGTAGAAACCAAAAGCACATCGCAGTACGTGCAGTATGTGAATCGGTCGATGAAATTTTAACACATCTCCGCACTTGAAAGACGTCACATCCACCATTATTTCCCTGTCCGCAGCCGGCATTCCCCACCCGTTCGTTCCATCTCTTTCACCTGCTTCCGTTTCCTTTCTCCCGCTGCGCCCTTCCGCCACCCATTCTGAAGGCATTCCGACGGAAGCACTTGCTGATTCACAAATGCCCTCGTATCGGCGCAAAGCAAAACTTCAGCGCACAAGTTCAGCATAAAGTAAATATGCATTACATTCCCAATAAAGATGTTTTCGTTGTTTTTGTAAGGTAGTAGCGTATGGTGGTTGATTTATGTTCCATCTACTTAATTCGCAAGTTTCATCTCGTGTCATAAAACGGGTGGACTTGGAACTTTGCGGAAGCTTGGGTGATTTCACGGTGGACATTGACTCACGAGTTGGGGCCCTTGAATAATTCACTTACATTTCCTGACCAGAGCCTTAAGACGTAAGTTTTCGCGAGGAACCATAAAATATTTAAAAAGGAACGCGTAATGAAAATCCCTTGATTTGTTAGTGGACGTTGGATGGAATTTTTAGGTAGGTGGGTCCAGAAAAATCTTATAAACATGGAATAGACTCATAACCGCGCACCTGAAGGTGTAAGAATGAAGTTTCAGGTGAAGATTTATGAGATTTGGATGCTTGAGGTGCACTAAGGGTCACATTCCTTTACTAAATCCCAGCTTCGGTAGTTTAGATCACAAAAAGGTATTATTTATTAATGCATAGAACACGTCTCCGTTTCTTAATTACATGAGTGTTAAGAGCGATGTTGGAAAAGATTTTGTATTACTGGAAGATAAAATTAATGAATGTTAAAAGAGTAATTGATGTCTAAGGCTGTCTTTCTGGATCGGCTCCCCAAGTCCCCCATAACCTAATCGGTAATGTATCTTTCAAAAGTATGCGCTAGTTTTTTCCCAAAAATTTGACATACTTCTCTCTAAGATTGGCTAAGCGTGTCTATATTTTTAAGGAAAAGGCTCTCTCTTCGCCATAATCCTTACTTATCGTTCATTTTTTCGTTGACTTCCGGAAAAATAATTGGGAAGGGACTTACAAATATTGTATCCGCTATCAGTCGCATTTCAAAATTTGTTAAAAGACTCTCTTGACTTATTGTCTACATCAATCAGCTATTCAAGATTAACTCAAGATTCCCGGATATGGCGATAATCTTTTAATGTCTTTTAATTCTGAAAAGAAACCCGGCCATTTCTTGGATGGATCGACTGATTTAATTTGATCGAATCAACTTTCATGATCTGATAAATGCATCAATTAAATATGACTGCTCTTCTTACTATCAATAAGAAAGAAAGAAAAAAAATTGCCATCTAGTGGCATGTAATTTCCGACTTCCTACCAAGCCTCTATTACCTAATTTGTTATGATTGAACCCTTACAGGATACTCAAAACTTTTGCCAAATTTAATCTGTAATTAAAATTGTAAATCTTTTATGTAATATATTTTTGCAACTAATTTTCCAATTGGCTCATATAGTTAATAATATACTTGAGAGGTATCAGCATGCATTCCATTCAAAACTCTAAGAGAACCAAATTACATTTCAACTTTAAATCTTAACTTGAAAGTGCTGTGCTATACTTACAGAAACATAAAACTGTACATTGTAACTGGAATAAATTTATCGTCAAAGAAGAGGAGGCAGTATTACTTTTTCGTCCCTCTAATAAATGATAAACGTTTACTTATGAAGAGCTCTACATGACGTAAAAAGACGATTCCAGGACATTATCAGTTAGGGAGTAATTGAGTTTAATGGTTAATAAATCCTTCGTTTCTGTATTTATCTGAGTAATATTAAACATCCTGAGTTTGAAACGTTATTGCTCTCCCTTTTCTCTGTCATTGAGGGTAGTAAATAGTTTGCTTGTGTTCTTATGAACTCCTGGTATTGTGATATTTTCTGGTTAGTCATTACCAAAGTCCTCACAGTAAAATCATTATAGATAAGGGGAAGATATTTCGTTACTCCGCATACGAAATTAAACTTCTCTAGCTTGTATTATTTAGTTTCTAGATTATGTATAATATTATATGATCAATGATATGTTCTAATGATGATCTCTTCCATCTAATCTATAAACAAATTGAAGTGGTTATGGATAACTAGTAATGAATTGAGTACCTCATTAATTTGATTTTCTTTTAGATTAAAACTTTTATCCTATCTAATTATAATATCTATCTATCCCATCTAATATTATTTTTTGCACTTTCTTTTTATTTGAGCTGCACTTGATGATTATATCCCAGAAAAAAATTTTAAATAGATCAAGGCAATATATTTTCTATGACCTAGGACTGTAACTAATCTAGGACGTTAATATTAATAATCAAATCATTACTGATTAGTTATATTTTGGTACTTCCAAAAAGCATGTATTTAGTATCTTATTTTGCCACAATCAATTTATTCGCGACTCGCAGCCACAGTTGACTGACTCCCGGCCTTGTCCATCCTTAACGTTTACCCTCTGTAAATTATTGGCAAATTCTGGGCAAATTACAGAATACATCAAATCTATATGGATACATTCGTAGTTAAAAGAAATTAGTTCGGTATTCAAAATTATATTTCCTTCGTAATCTACTCTAAAAACAATACAAATATTAAATGAATGTATATATATTTCAGTATTGACATATTTCAGTGGCGGTTAGTGTGGATGGCTTATCACCAGTTTCTATTTCCGGGCTCGAACACAGATTTAGACTGGTAGAAAGAGGATTTCAAAATGAAATCCTACTAAAGGATTTCAAGTACCCTTTGTTTCTTATACGTCTTTCTCTTAAAAGCTCTTGTGCTGACAACAATTGTTCTCTTTCCTTCTTAATCTAAGGTATTAGACGTTTGACTGACTCACGGTTGACTTTACATCGACTGCCTATTGTTTTCTGAGTGACAAAAAATTGTTTTATCCTCATTTTCTTTTTCTCTTTATCTTTATTTACTGTAAGATATTCTAATTCTTTTCGTGTTATCCAATTGTTGTGCGAAAGATAGCGCTAGAATTCTTCTGTAATCTATAGAGCGGTAGTTATTCATTTTCTTTTATGAGTTTACGATATGAAAATAACGAGTTTAAGGTGAATTAGTCGTCCATCTACAATAATTGAAGTGAATAAATTGCGGAACTTGTCCTTTTAGTGAAAAATATGTATGGTATACCTGTTAAAGCGAGCTGTAAACAAACCCTGATATACAGAGTTATGTGGTTTAATGGCGAACCTTCTCTTTATCGTAAGAACGCGAATGAAGTTGCGAAACGAAACTTTTTGATGTAGGTATTTTTTCCTTACCTAAGTAAGGGTAATTTTCTATTAACACACCACCTTCAAAGAATTATTTAACTGTTTGCTTTATCGGATACTAAAGAAATGCTTCTATAGACCGTCATTAAAAGTTTCCTAGAATATTGTTTAGTTACTTTGTCGATGAAAAGGCCATCATTATAAAGATATCCGTTTTCAATAGATTTATTCTCTTTCATTACAATTATTCATGTTTTGAAATACATGTCAACAAAGTTATATTTCATCTGATCAGTCATGATCTATGGAATGACAGTGTAGATTTCCATCCTTCCAGTTTGTCTCCTTTCGTGGGTTTTCCCTTTATGAAATCTAACTGATTGTGTACCATACGTGAAACTTCAGTGCTAGGATTTTGAAGTCAGATCAAGGCTGATAATAGCTAATGATTCGAGGGGGTAAGATTTCACTATTAGCATCAACGGCTGACTATTACAATCGGCGATTCAAATGTTTTAAGAATTTTTATGGAAATAACTGAAAATTTTTAATCTTCTTCATTTTCTATCTCTTAAAATTTCTATGGGGGTTATATAATGATTCACAAAAATGTAAGAGAAATTGCATCAAGAGAAATCTCATAAGATATTAAGTGAAATGAAGATAGTTCTGTATATAACCCAGCCGGTTTAGACTATTTTATATGTCCTAATGAAGATATAATGGAACTGATAGCGTTTAACGCCAATAACAAGTAATTCATGGATCGCAGAGGCTTCTCGAACTTCGAACGTTTCAAGGTTAAAATCGAGTGGAATTTGATGCAAATTTTAGACGATGCTCAATTTTTACTCCTTTTTTTTATATCCTGTTTCCACTTGTTTCTTGTGACTGGTTTTTAATGAAATTAGTAAAGTTGGCATTTCATTATTTTATTTGTACCTCAAGTTATGCATATTTTCCGGTTAATCACGAAGTAGCTGTCGTTTACTCTTGATTCCCGCATTCTTTCGCTCTTTATTTGCTGTCCGAAAGACTCGCCTCTGATAAGTTGGCAACCGATACCTGTTATGTTCGCAATTTCCTACTCGTTTTATTTGTGAACACGCTCGCAAATTTGTCGGCGGATCTTTCTTTGGGAGCTTTGTTGCTGTTGGAACACGCGAACTGCCAGTCACGCCACCAAAGTCAGATAACCCCAAAAGACAAATTGTCAGTCTGCGTTCATAAAGAGTGGAGGATCCGCTTAAAAATTTTAATAGGCGGAGTTGTTGCGGTCAATCGGGTATTTCTCTTGTGTTAAATGAAAAGGGAAATTGAGGATACGAGGGTGTTATCCTTTGAGGCGCTCTCCTCAGATTATGTCGGGGAGGAATAGCGGTTAGGGAAAAGAATTTCATTCTGTAAAAATAACGTAAAGGCATCAAAGCCACGCATCAAACCAATAACATTTTACTGTTGCAAAAGTCTGCTGCGGAGATCAGGGCCGATTTTTAAATGTAGCACTGTCGTTTAAGCTTTAGTTTGGTATTATAAATACCTATACTTCAAAGAGTTCTTAATTGAAATCTTACACTTTCCCTTACGATAATTCTTGCGTACTTAAATACTCAATTAAATCTTTTAATTTGATTAAAGACAGCCGCGCAGCTATGAAATTTTATCCAAGTTTCCTTCCAGACGATAACATCGTACATACAATCCGCAAGTCCTACTTTTTTATTTACTTAGATGTTGCATTTCAAATAACTTTACGGAATTCCCCATTAGACATTTGTCCATTCGCAGTTTCACAGAATTACTATTATTAAGGTCTTATTAGTTTGAACTTTACAAAGTTTATGCCGGGCAACAAGTAAAGCGATATCAAAATCTTTTTTTTCAAGAAAATGTCCTAAGATTGTCGACTACGTGAGTTCGCTTGGAAACAGACATTACACTAATTAATACCTCTGAGAACCGTATCTTTATCGAGTATATTTCTACATTTAAGTATAATTTAACTAAGTTAATTTATCCAATTGCAGATTCATGTGAGATGCTCTAGGAATTCAACTACCTTGGCTATGTAAACTAATTTTGATGAGTGTATGCAATATCTTCGAAAGACCATCGGTCAGAGTTAAAGTTAACGTGATCACAGTAATTGAGTATTCATTATGGTATATGCTGCTTTAATTTGTTGCGCAGCCAAAGCGGGGTACTCATATACATACAACTCATGTGCTTGTCCGATTATTTAGCGGTCCGAGTGTCAGAACTTCAAAAGTACAGATATTCATATAGCCCATATATATCAACAGTTGGAAAACTGTGCCGTTTAGGAAGATGCGTCTTCTAACTGACTGTAGGATAGTATTTTAACCCTCCTTAATCAACGACCCTAGACGGTTTGACCCTTCATTCATTCGACTCCAAGATATAATCGTTCCCTTAATTATTCTCGTAATTATGCCTTCTTTCTTAAAAGCCGTCTCGCTATTCATCTGGGATAAACACTCTATACTCTTTCGAGTTTCGCGAGGTCTTCGGGGACAAAAGACAATCGCCGAGTAATGAGGAAAAGCCGATAACGAATAGGAACAAAAAAAAAAAGCGATGAGCGGATTCCCGCGCGCCGTCTGGAATCGGTGGACGTGCGAGCCTCCGTCCGGACTAGCGAGGACCTCTCCTCAATGCAGCTTTTTCTCCTCAATGGCCGCCATTTCCATGAATGCAGTCCGTTAAATATCTCGGAAACGTCTTCTTTTTGTGGCGTCGTTGCGCGTAGACCACCCGCAGAAACGCAAGATGGTGTTCCGATGCATTTATGCGAACTCTTTTTTTTCATTGAGTAAAAAAGGGGCACTTGGCGCTTTCATCGATCGCTCGCTTTCCGAAGAATAAGAAAAAAGAAACAGTCGTCTGTTGCCGTATTCCTGTTGTGTTTGAGACCCGGTAGTGATGATCTACATAGGACGTTGATTGGGACAAGAAGTCTTCCTTTCTTCCAACTCTTCTTTCGAAGGGGTCGCCCGTTAACCGTCAGTGTGTTTATCTCGGAGTTTTCCCCCTCGAAGTCATTTATCTGGGGTCGGAGGATATCGCGTTTTAAAGGAAGTCTTTAACTCGAAGCCCGTCCCTTGTTACGAAGAAACCCTAAGGTTACTTAATAACGGGGGTTCTCTAATTGGTCTGTATGGAACCCCTAGAGGTTGTTCGCATCTGGGAAGGGGTGTATAGAGATTCAAATAATGTAAGTGCAATGATTTATGCACATTCTACATATTTAAAGGTAAATTAATTGTAAAGAATTTGGTTATGCGATACTTGGTGGAACTTCATCTTAAACGAATATTTATTACAAAACTTGTACAGGTCCACAATAAAAGATGTAAAACGTTTACCGGTTTCGGCATAAAATCATGCCATCTTCAGAACTGAAAGAAGTTGTGTCGAGCGAGGGCTTAAATGCAGTGGAGGACGGAGGAGGGAGAAAAAATGGGGGAGGAACATAACATGAAGAAAGAGTAAACGAGTCAATTTCTTGAGATGGGAGGTGGAGGTAAATGAGTCAAAAGTCCCATTAGAAGTGGTGATCGGTTAACAACCGATCACCACTCCTAATGGGACTTCAAATTGGGTAGTTCATTTTCTCATATCTAATATATTTACAAAATTGTTTCCCTTTCAGTTTAAACCTACATTGTTAAGGAAAATGTAGTTGAATTCTCCTGTTTTCGTATACCTTATAGGGGCTGATGGTCAAAAATGTGCTATTTTTTCCATATTTTACTCCGAAAAATGCATTTTTAAAGAGCTCTTTCTCTTCATTTCAAATTAATATTAAAGCCCTGCTAACTCACTATATATTCAATTCTTTTCTGTTTTCTGTATTTATTCGTATATATTTTCTTCCTGTTTGCATTTTAAATATCCCATCAACCATACTACCTAATAACATGGTATCTGGCGTTACTTGGCGGAGTTTATCCTTCCATAACAGAAAGAAGAAAACACTTGGTGAAATTCCACTTTAAGTGTACTTTACGTGGAATTAACAGCTCGATTATTAGCGCAAGTGGCCATTGGACTTAATGTTTCGCGATGTTGCTCTTAGTCATCGTTTCTCGATTCGCAAGATAACTACCAAACTGTCAAACTCCCAAGTAAAGTAAGCAAGTTTAAACTTTTATCTGCTCTATTACGGAACGATAGTTGCTGTCCAACGCAAATAATAAGTAGGAGACACCCAAGATAAACAGGAGAATATCTCTAACGTGAGGTTGAATTCGGGTCATCCGCGACGGGCAGATTTAATCTATCAGACGTTTTAAGAGCAAAAATGAGATTGAGGCCAACCCTAGGAATTACGAGTAAAAATTCGAAGTTTTTCATTAAACATACAAATATACAACCGTTAGAAATCTTTCTATAAATTACAATGAATGATGGAGAGACATTTTTATATTATATATTGACATAAGCAATGTAATATATTCTATAAACATTTTATATGGACTCACTCAACAAATATAAAATTCTTTCTTGAAACGGAAAACCAGAACAATTTGGTATTGAGAGTCTTATTGAGGCCCTATGAAGATGAGGCCCTCAGCGCCTCTTGCGTCTTATTATAAATCGCCTTTGCTCCAGAACGTCAAACTGCAAAACCAATGTTTATCGTTAGGTATTTCCAGAAGCATGCCTTATCATCCAGAATTTATTCCTTCATAACTAGAAATGAGCTACTGATTCTCGTAAGGTTACGAGATGTCCTCTCAACCATATGCATATGGAGTATATTTAATTCCTTCTTTATGGCAGTGTAATAATTTTTACGGCAACGGTAGCTTCATTTTGTTGATCGTAGCTACATCAAATATGACATGAACAAGGAGAAAAATTCAATGAGATTAAAGGTGGTTTAGCTCACCCTTCTTCCACATAACTGACTTAACATCCATAACGTGGTCATATCCTAATGTATTAATTAAATATTTATATATAATTATATAACTTTATGCATAATTTATAATCGCTGAGGGCAAAAGATATTTATGCTAATATCTTTTATCTGGTATGAATAAATTCGCTAGATTCGAATATTTTACAATCAGTGACAAAAGTTAAGTCCGGAAAAGCATTTTTTTCGAATTATTTGTTCGGATGTAGTTTAATAGTGATTAAATTGTATTACATTCGAGTACAAATATCATTAAAAATGGGAAAATGGTACTTTTTACTTTTGTCGTTAACTTGCGGGGACTATAATATAATCTTTACATGCATGCCAATGTGTCAGCAGCCCGAATGCCACTAGTCTTTGTCACGCATAAGTTTAGTATATTATGTGAAACACCATAAGCGTTATTCTTCTCCTTTTTTCAGCGATAACGTTAATAATGTTGTTAAACATAATTACACGAACCTGAAATCTCGCTGCACTACCGAAACGTCTGGAAAATATGGATGCATTTGAAAATATACCAACCTAAATAATAGCGTTTTTTAATGAAGAACTATAAAAAAACATCCAGCAGCGCTCAAAGAAATATATCACTTTAGGGGTATTTAAATGATTTTTATATTTATAAGGTTTTAGGAATGAGGCTATCAGCTATGATTAAATAGTTTTAGTGTCCAAAAAAAGGAATTGTTTGACGTAAATAAGCTTAAAGGAGGAAATATAGCTTTTGATACCTTTTGTTACATATTGTTTTAATTTCGCGCTGTGGTTTAAGTTTAAATCTGATTTTCTTATCAGCTCGTATTATAGCTAATTTTAATTTCGTGAAGACGATGCATCGATATGACGTCGGATACGTTTCCAACCAATCTGAATCACAATTCTCTCTTTAAGCTTCTTCTTACGCCTGAGAACTTGAAATGTCTCCATACCATCTTTCCTTTGACATTTTTTTATTCACGCCCATTTTTTTCTTCTACAGATTTTGAATTTAATTATTGGGACATTGATGCAAACTTAGATATTGAGATTTAGTTTCTCATCGTGATTTTCGTAAGCTATGTGTAAATACCACTGTCAAGGAAGTGGAATGAATTTGATAATGGAATTGACGTATTGTCTGTTTACAGAAAAGATGTGGTAGCGCTCACAGATGATACAATAGCTGCTATATCTTGCTATTTTTTCAACTGAAACAATGCTATCGCTTCGATCGTAACTTTCCTCATATAATCTTTTGATTATACTACTTAAACTACAGATTTCGCAAAGTTTAAGCGACGAAAAAATAAACTTTGATATTGTGAGCATAATGCAAGGAAAATTTAAATTTTTAAGGGTTTTTCTGTTATTGTTTCGATTTTCTTACCTTATTCCCGTGTCTCCTCTTTAGCTTTCTGAAAGGCCTTTCGTGATAACCAGTTTTCTCTCTTAGTGCTCTGAAAATATATCGTCACTTTATTCATAAATACCTACTTAAATACGACTTCCGAAAATTCCATACCCGACATTATAAATATTATTTTACACATAAGTTGTCTTTCTTGATGGCTATCTTAGATCTCTTCTCCAGCATTATGTCTAAAAGTTCATTTTTACTTTTAAAGTAATATTTACTACATACCACAAAAGTCAGCTAATTCAATTAATCTCTTTCATTTGAAAAAAAATACTACTGTGCAGATGATAATCTTTGTGATATTTAGATGATAATCTTTGGGATTTGTGAAAACTTCCTATTATATGATATATTTGATTTAATTATATTTTAAGCTTGTGTTTAGCCTCCGATTCATAGCACCAAAAATGTTTTCATCCGTGTTAGGAAACCTAACCTAATTACCATCTCTGAACATTCTATTACCCACAATTCTCCAATAAGGGAAAACTAAACAACTTTTTTAAACTCCTTCATGTAACAATTGTTTTCATAATAATACATAAATAAGTTAGGAACTTTCTAATCCATTTCCTCTCACTCCATATCCTTGGCTTTCTAGGATGAATCTTTGACTGTATGTTTTTGTAATGTGATTCCTTCTTAGTGCATTAATGCCCAAGTTTTTATGGATCTATCATTGCAATATTTAGATGAGTTATCCCGTTGACCGCTAAGAATAAATAATTTATTGTTCAAAGAACCAAATAAATATGTCACAGCGCCCTTCCATTTATTTGAAATGAATACTAATTGCGAAATTGCTTTCCGTAAAGAAAATTTAGGTAAAGAGACTAGACATTGATATAATTTCGAATTGAAGAAACTTTATTTAATTACAACGTAGTGCTTTATAAAATAGCCGTAACGACAATGTTCAAGAATTAGCTGTTCAGTTATGTGCTTACTTCGTTGAAACCATGCGGGCTTTTGAGCAGCCCAAACTGATTGGTCAGTATCTGTCCATTAGCCTTTGGGATGCTTTTTTGCGTCAGAAAGGACATCACTCGTGATTTCTGTCATCAGACAAGCTTACTTATAAACAGATCGTACGTCAATCCCTCGTTCTTTTTCCTCATAATTTTCAACAGTTGTTTGTGAAGGTATAACGTTGCTATTCTTAATGAGAATGAATGAATGCCCTCTCTCGCCACCACTAATCGAATGGCAATGTGTCATAGTTAACGTCGCGGTATCACACTCCGAAAAAGCGATGGGGATATCGCGCGAAAGAATGGCCGGACGTGTTTAATTCGCCGCCGTCTCCTTCGGCTTGTGTTTATTGCCACAGGAAGCGAGCTTTTTTCGCCCCACGCGACGGATCCTCTCTCCCCTTTCGCTTACTTCTTAAACGCACACATGCGCCTCTTTGGGGGTGAGAAAACCCTTACGCATAGGGCACTTCGGGGATCTATTAATAGAGCAAGTTGATAGACCAAGATGTCCTCCCTGCTCCCCCTTTTCATATCTATACCCCTTCCACTTTACGCGTCCCTTCTCTATTATCTCTTGTCAAAATTGACATGCTAACATTCCGATCGTAGCGAAAGAATGGTCTCTTTCAGCAACGACCGCCTCTCCCACGCTTGTGAATGGGCGGCCATTCCTCCATCATCATCGTGTTCTCTTACTATATAGCACATACTTATCTCACCCCTCTTGTCCCTCCCACCCACGAAAATCACGCCAGCAGAAATGTTTCGTTAACTCATGACATTCCCGCGCTTCTGCTTGCAAAGCCTTTTTCCCTTTACTCCTTGGAGGGACGAGGGAGTTTTTCCGTATCCATCATGGAAAAGAGCGGAAAAAGCAGCCCTCGTCTCTATTCGGTGCAGACGTTTTTGCTTCCTCAGTCTCGCATCAGCTTTGGTCTGCGCGGTCGTGTGTTGCTCCTCGCCGTCTAGTATTTATCATCTCTCGGCCCTTTAGAATCCTTCCTCAGTGAGCCTCTATAAAACGCCCGCATCGCCCACTCAATAGATTCACATCAGAATCCTTCTCAAAGGAGATCCCATTATTCTTTTTATCATTTTTTATTTTCATTAAATTTCCCTCCCCCTTGGATCCCTCCTTCGTTTCACCCTTCTCTTAACCTTTCGCGAGGCCTTTTCCCCTTCCGGAGACTTCTTTCTCGCCATTGAATCTCCCGCCTCCTCTCTCTGGGGAACGATTTAAGCTTTTCCCTCTTCCCCTTCCTCTCCTCTTCTGTAGCTCTTTCTTTCTAAACTTTTCCCAAACACTCCGTAGCTTCTGGAGAGCATACACTTCCGCGAACGGTTATGAGAAACTCGCGAATGCTCTGCATTCATTTGCACGTGGCCCCAGTTTCTGGTGATAGTGGCACAGCGATTTGATTCTCATCTCGGTGGAATTTATTTTTTTTCTGCAGCCCCTCACTCTCGGGTGTCACATGATCTTAGAGCGCTTAAAAAGCACGTCTTATCCTCATTTGTTTACGAAGTGATCACCTAAGATGAAGCGGGGAACGTACACTCTGGAAAGTGGTTCGTGTTTTAGTGTGCATGGATTACATCGTTTGTTTATCTGGAGTGTTACTCTTTCGTGGTATTTTAGTGAACTTTTGTGTGTAAAGTGATGTTAAGGAGGTATCGTTCTTTCTTCCCGATGAAGGCCCTTCTCCAGCAGTGGTGCCGATGGCATCCATGCCGGCGTCTGTCTCCAAGAGGTCATCGGCGGCCACGGAGCCCGTCCGTCTCACCCCCAGCTGGGAGGAAAGCAACCTACCAAACGATGAACTTAATTTCAAAGAGGTGACGATGGAAACTGCCGACATGGAGGTTAATCCTCCTAAGGACAGGTGAGCTTTCATTTTTACAAACTTTTAAGTGTCCATTGGGAAAGTGACAAATTCCACTGCGGCCCCACTAGAAAATTTATCGAAAGAAATCTAAGCCGAAGTTAACAGAAATATGAAATTCCATATAAAATAACTAATTTTCTATTGACAAATAGTCCTCTCAGAGTACGACACAGAATTATTAAAATGTTAGTAGGTTTGAAGAGAGCATCATAAGATTCATTGAGTTTGTAAAAAAATTATCTTAACATTTCCCTACGTAAAGCTGACGCTAGTGAGAATTCAAATAAGAGGAAGTGGAGAAAGCATATTAGTGATTTGATATAATTGTTTTGATCTCGTGGCACGAGTGATAGCCAATTAGCAAATCATGTTTTATTTATTGCTGCATCTATGTAAATAAAAGTTGCGTGCGACGTCTTTCTTTGTACAGCTTCGAGCATTGCTTTATTGTTACATTCTCGCACGTTCTTTTTAAGATATGTGTTACTACTTCACGTTCGAGTTTTCAGTAGTTAGTTTGCTCCTATGATTGACCATGATTTTCTAACATTTGTTTCATGTTATTATTTTGTTATTGTCCTTATTAATTAATTAATTTCTGCTAAAAAAGACTTGAGTAGGAAGAGTTTTTATTTCTGCCTTTAATATTCATCGTTATCTCTTTTGTAAAAGACAATTGAAATCAGGAACTTTTGTCGATCTCAAATCCTTTCACATTGTAGACAACAGATTTTGAGATAAGAGTGGAAACAAAAGCTTTTTCTTTTAATAACAGTTCAGGAAATCAGTAGATTGTAAATTAAGTGATTAGATGTCATGCGTCAGAAAATCTTTCAAGAATCGATAAAAATTTTATTGTCTTGAGTTTAACGTATTTTTCCCGTTTTGAACAATTTTCTCAAAGCATTCGACGATCCGCTGGCAAAAAAAGTTTAAATTTCTTTCATCAATGGTCATAGAATTCTTTTTTGATACAAAAAAATCATAACCTATCATTTTTATTCTATATAAAACTTTTCGTAAAATTTAAATGCCCATACATATCTTTAATTAAAGCTTCTAAGCCTAAAACGTCGTGTAGATGGGTCATGGTTTTCTTTTTAGTAAAATTTTGATGTTGTAATCAATAATTTGCCTACTCCTATAAGAAAGGTTTTTCAGTGTTGAATGAAATATTTCGATTACCCTTCTTTGCTCTCTCTAAAGCCGACACCGCGCGAATACTTAAGGAAGAGCGAGTCCCTTTAAAGTATTTTTAAATCTTTCAAATGCCTCCATATTTATTCCAAGATTCTTCTGATAACTTATGAATTCCTATACATCCTCAGACACCCAGTGGCATGAACCAGAATGTACGCCGATAGCGTACCCTTACTTCTCCCTTTCTGTAAAAGTTGAGCTGAAAACTTTTTTAATTCCATTTTTCGGACAAATTGGAATGGTAAATTCTCTCGCCTTACCTACAAGCCTTATCCGCCTCTCATTCTTCGTTTTTCCGCGTTTTAAGCAAAAATGATTTCTATCGCATCCGTTGGATTTTTTATGTTTAACCGAATCGGAAGAGTAAAACAATTGGAAATAACCTTTCCTCTGTAATAGGTTCTCTGTTTAGGTTCTCGTTAATTATAAGTTAATAGGGGGGATTACCGTATTTATACCTGGCCTATAAGAAGCTTTTAAGACGCACCGCGGTTTTTCAGGTGAACGAAGCAAAGATTACACACACAGGAGCATAAGCTGCTTATAAGTGAAACAAAAAACGATATTCGTAAAACAGCATCAACTTGGATGAAAGAAAAGTGCAACCTTGCTAGAAAGGCTTCCGCGGCGATTAGAAGATAAAACCCTCGAGCCAAAGTGCAACATCGTTTGCAATTACTATTGTATGGCTATTCCCGACATTAGAAAAAAATCCTCACTCTCGGTCCATTAGACGCAGGCCGATTTTAGATGAAATGTTCGCGGGAATATAATGTGTCTTATGGTCCGGGTAATACGGTAAATGAACACAAGGCTCATTCTTCACCTCAATCAAAACATATTTCGTTCAATATTCGGGCAGCAATTTCCGTTTCTAAAATCAATCTGGAAGCCCAGAAACAGCATAATTTACGCAAAGTTGTTTGCCTTTTATGATGGATGATCGTGATTCATGGATTTCCTCCCTATTTTTGGACCGTAAATAGACTTTATTTTCAAAAATTTGTGAAATGAGAGACGAATATGACACGCGCAGCAGTTTATTTGCTTTAAATGTTGAATATCGGATGAATTGTATGATGATTTAGATGTACCAAATGCGTGTGAAGAAATAATCTGGTCCTTTCTTGATATTTCTGCTCCTAGTCCTTCGCATAATATCGAGTTATCGCTTCAAATGCAATGAGGTTGAATAAGTTCAAAAGAAAGGAAAGGCTCTTATACGATGGTATACAGGATGACTTACATGATCGAAGGCCATGAAAATGTCTCTGATAAAGTTGTTAGATTCCTCTGAGTGACGTGATTTTTTGCGAGAGCTACGTAAGATTAATTTTGTGGTATTAGAGATGGATTGTTAAATTTAATTAACTAGCCGTCCCAATCCATTATTTTAACAGTTGAAGTTATAGCTGATACTGATTTCTGTCTTTACGTTTGATAATTTGTTAGAAATTTGTTTCTTTTGAAGATGAATTCCATTCATGCTCTCCCCTATTTTGTTCATGCGTGATAATCTTCTTATATCTTCATCCAAACTCCTCATTTGAGTCCGCCAATCTAATATTCTCCACATTGACATAAGACTTAATAATACCTTGAATCATTATTTCCTCTATTCATTTGTAGTCTGTGTACACTCATTGCAATTTCACGACCGCATGCACGTAAGTTAACTTGACCGAGAGCAGTATTGGATAGCTAACCCTTGACTTCTACTGCCAGCGGTCGCGTCCTATCTTAGGAATGCAGATATATACATATATTTCCTTTTTGATGGGAATCCCGAGTAAGCAGATCATCAGTATGTCATAATCAGCACGCGAACGATCTGTTTTTCACGTAAATATCTCGATATTTCGAAATTTTACACCACTTTAAGCAACACTAGAAACGATATAAATGATTAGATTTGTTGAAAACCAGAGTGATGGTTGCTATCAAAAGTCACCGAATGTCAGTTAATAGAAATGCTTATATGGGTATTAGAATGGTTTATTGTATCTTACACTTACGATTTCATCTTTTATCAATTTAAATTAATAAGACATTCATATTCGACAATAATTAAGTTTCTCCTAATAAATAATCGATTGTTTACTTTGTCCGAATTCAGACCTCCATTTACCTTTATAAAAAGTTCATTTCTCTTCAAGGTTGGCGTAATTCCTTGTAAGAGAGTTATTTTTACGTTGAGAATCTTCTGAACGCTCCAACATTTAATATTCGGATGATAGATATAGTTAAAAATAATTGGGGGTTAGTTTATGTCTTAATAATTTCCTTCGAGGCACATCGCAGAATCTCTTTATGGAGGATATTTTTAATTGGTTTTATTGAAGTTAAGACACGCATGCATAATCGTATTTGCATCGTTCATAGAATTCAGAGTAACAAATAATTCGTACATCGAAGGATTATGAACCAAATTTAGGTATTATTCTGAACTATAATTACATTAGAAAAATATTATTTATTGAAGATTTCCTGTATTTCTTAAATCAGCGTTGTCGTCGTTTCATATCTTTCCGAATTGAATTACTTCTGTTCTCAAAAGTGAATTACTTGTCAGTAACAGGTCGAAGGTTTCGGAAAGTTCCAGATCGAATATCGTATTTGAACTTCGGATTTGACATGGAAAATGTCTGCTCCTCGATCTAAACCGTGTCATCGTTCTTTCGCTGTAATTGATTTTTAGCGATGAAACGCTTTTATCGAAAGAAAAAATATATTGCTCTCCCGCAAGCCAATCATCGATTCCTTCGCAACAGCGTAAATCCAATCATCCCTGAATTTTTTCTGATTTCGGCTTATTGAATTTCCCTATTTTCTGTTACCTTCTTCGTTATGGATGCTATTTTGTAGGCAATGAATATCATACCGTACTGAAAAAGCTCCTTAAATATAGTTGAACTTGAGAAGAGGCAAATTTAATTTACATTTCAGTCAATTCTTTACGCAAAGCTTTTTGTCAAAAGAAAAACGTAAAATGTACATTTGCCCGTGATGTAAGGGCTATGATAACGCGAGGGTAGTCCTAAGCTGCGAAGAAGTTTAAGAATGGTAAGAATAATACAATTAATTTAAAGAAAGGGAATTTTTAATGTTATTAATCGTTGTGGGAATTGTTAAGTACATTTTCAATATTTTACGAGTCTATTCCTAAAGTTGTGATTTTTATTTTTGATCGAAACTATTACATATTTACTTAGACATATCAGTGCTACTTCACTCACTTTTTTATATTTAATATATTCATTAAAACTAAAGTGACAATCTTTCCTCGCGAACTAAAATTCTAAAACCAATATAAATTCGTAACAAATCAGGACGCCTTAACGACGCTCTAACGCTAAAGGAAATCCTTAATTCAGTCTTTCTCACTCATTCTCCTCTCATTCATTTCTCTTTCTTCATTCTCTTTTCGATTTCATCAATATGCTAATCAAATTTTTATAATTCTGACCCAAAGGATGTTTAACGCGAGGTAAAAATATTTTAATTCTGTTGAAACAATCGGGTCAACCCCAATGCGATTTTTTAAATCACCTCTGTAACATCTGAAATCTATTCCAACATAGGATTTTGACTTCTTAAAGAGTTGACTTTTGTTTTTTGTCAACTAATCAATTTAATCACATGAAAGAGGCCCGAGGCAGAAGATGTGCTCCAGCTGGAAACTCGACTTTCTTCCAACTTTGGAGTCTGGGTCTGCTCCAAATCCGCTTTTCGTGCAGACCGCTTTGTGGTCGATGTTTGAGCCATGAAAGTTTTTAAGATACTTCATTCCTCCGCTTGCTAATTATTTTTTATCGGCTGTTCTTAGCATCGCTCGACCTTAAATCGAAATAAATTAGTCCCTCAACATCCTTTCTTCTCCTTTTTTTGTTAGTAACTTGTGTTAGTTATTCGGTCATTACTTTCATTTTGTCTACTAATTGTTGGACGTGCTTTTTAGTGAATAATTACAATCTTCATTATTAAAACTTTTCTTAACTTTCGAACTGGCGGTATAATTAATTCTTATCCTCAGAATTGTTTATTATTGGCTTAAATAAATGAGAAAATAAACGTAATTATACGTCTTCTGTAAATTGTAAGTTTAAGGAAATAGATATTGAATGTATGTCAAGCGACGAGTAAAATTTGAATGTTATCAGTAGGATCTACATCTATATTTGACAACGGAGTTTCCCAAAAACGCGAAAAACTGCGAATCAGTAATTTTTTCCAACGTTACCAACTTTTGTCAACAATGATAAATTATTTGTCTAGCTGTTTCTATGGGTAAAAAATTAATTTCTGTGTCAATAACAAATCGTGAAATTACCCAAATTGCCAAATCATTTGCTCCTTACAGCAAATGATTCGGAAATGTTTCTACTCACATACCACGCAGAAATGTCTTTCGTAGCTTTTTGATCTAGTTCTAGAATTTTTCAGAATGCTTATAATTATTTTATTCGGTAGTTGTTGATATTGTGAAGTAAAATTCTCAACATTTCTTTAGGTCAACTGCTAGGGTAAACTACTTGCGGGTTGGAAGTAGGGTTGCCAACTACCTCGGATTCCATGGGAGACACCTGGAATCGGACAATAATATATAAAATCTCCCGCCACCCGAATAAAGGAGTCACTTTTCCCAGTTTCACTCAACTAGGTTTGCCTTGTAGTTCCTAAATTAATTTACCGACTTTCGCAACTTTTGGCGACATATTTTCTTTTATAGTTTAACGTCGGCAATCCTCCCCCGTAATCTTAAATGCTCAATTGCGAGATATTAAGTAGTATTTTCTTTGCACAATTAAACTATCAGTTTATATCCTTTATTCTTTTGCGGAAATCGCATTAAAGCATCCAAAATTACATCTCTGCGGAGAGATAGCTGAATTTTGATCTACTTGCACATTTATGCTATTCGTAAACGGAAATAATATGTATAGTTTCAGTGTCTCTTTAAATAGCCTCGCGGAATCTCCAGAAGTTTACTATTCTTGGAATTGACAACTCTCGAAATCAACTCTTCGGGAGTTTGCTAGCGGAGTTAGAAGATGAAAACGAGATAACACGGTGGCATTGGCTATCAGTAACTCTCAGTTGGATTTCTCACGATAAATCATGTACATATGTATGTGAGAAAGAAAAATCAAAAGGAATTACGTTACTTTTCACTTTTCTTGCGATTGTATACTTCGGTTTTAACACAAAATGGCTAAGGTAATCCCGACTTAGTTGATTATGTATTTCCATTTAGCTTCCAATCTAAATATTACTACAATTTTGCTCATAGTACGATCATGGTGTAGTGAAATTACAATATATTGATAAAAACATCCTGGGTGCACGCCCTTACGTGGAAAGTCACCTTTACCCTTTTCCTTGTGAAATGATCGATAATCACATTTCCCTTGACTCCCACCAGTGAGTTATTTACTTCTTAGAACCCCACCATTTTTGAAGCGAAAATACCGGAGCTTAAGTTTTAGTATCTTCCAGATATGTGCGTAACCCTTATTTTATTTAGTAATGTAGTTAACTTTTCTTTTTTTCAACGATTCCTGTTTTATCTTAGATAATTACCATTAGGTATTATTTCGCGTAATATATTTAGCTTCTTTGAGCCATTTGGTTAGAACGAGAAATTAGAGTATTGTAAAATAACCGATCAATTTACTGCTCGAACTCTAATGTCAGTAGCAATTCATTCTTCCGGCAAAAATCTCGAATTATTAGCAGATATTTTTCCGTTATTTTCAACAATAAGTTCTGTGAATTTTGGTACCATTTCGATCTGCATTTTCATTAAAACCAATGGAAAATCCGTTGAAAATATAATACGCAACTCCGATGACATGTGATTGATTAGCTCCAGAATTATGCTATTGATTGCGTCTCTTCCCTTTCAAGAAGAAATGAAGAGTCTCTGAAGCGTTCGTTCTTAGAAATCGCAATCCAGATGACCCCTTCTCGAGGAGAATTGATTTGGAAATGGAAGGCTTCCGTCGTAGATTCCAAATTGTGTGGCGTAATTTCGGAGCACAAAAGGGAAACGGATGACGACGTTTGGGGAAGAAAACGTAATACGCTAAGGAAATACAAGCGTGTATTTTCAAGACGTCTGAAGGTCGAGAGTTAATTTTAGCATCCGATGTACATTTACCTTGCCTTCTCTCTATTCCAGCGTATTGACTCAGCGTATGTTCCTTAATAAATAATGAAACAAAAATAGGGCAGTGTACTTTCCCAGCAACCGAAAGAAACCAGCTCCTCAGAATCACCACTCGGAACTCCTTTCTTATCTCTCTGTACGGAATTATTCGTAGTAGTCATCATGAAAATTATAGAAAACTATTAAGCACTTTAAACGCACTTTAACTTAATTTAAAATATTAGTTTGGATTTGTACTAATCCAATGTACTAAACATAACGTGCGCTAAAACTATTACAGTTTAAATTATTTTTGTTGTTACTATTTACCACCTTGCCAATACTGATTCTATCCAATATCATTAAACTTGAAATTGTTTATGAATAATATAATATAAGAATATCACTATATCTAGTCAAATCGAACTTGGGATGACTTTGCATTGATCTAACAACATTAACGTACTAATAGGACAGATTTCCATGTATTAACATCATCTTCTGTAGTAGAATAGCTCGAAGGCGAAGAATAATCCATGGGAAGTGAGGGAGTGGAAGGGGTAAAAAGGAAAGAAATAAATGTATTGTGATTTATATAATTTTTCAAACTAATTTTTTGCCCTTCTTTTGGCGGTATTTCATAATAAAATGAAGTAAATAAGCTGAACAAAAAGTTCAATTTATACACTACCGCCATACATGAAGACACACGACTCGGGCTTCGAAGCCTGGCATCATCATTAAGTGGTGATTCGCTTCATTATGATGGTATGCATCGAAACCCGGGTATTGTGTGTGCATATATTGTGATAGGGTATAAATTAAACTCTTAGTTCAGCTTATTTACTTCATTTTTCATGTAGGTTGTCAATATTTGGTGCTTTTTAAAGCAATGAATGAATGAATGCTGATACTAAGAGCCACTCTAGTGGTAAAACTATTGGGTTGTCATTGTAAGATCTTCTAATAGTGGGAGTATATTTGACGAAAAGCTTTCGTGTGTGAGGAACCCACTTAACTGTTATTACAGATGACCTTTTGGGAAAGCGACCGCTACAGCCAATGAGTTATGTAATGGAGTCAGCCTATCTCCCATCCCTCGTTCTCATTCACTCGCTTTGTATTACCCTTTTGTAGCCTTAAAAGTGACAAGAAATAGAAATGCTTAAATGAAATAATATTAGAAGTATAAGACATACAATAACTCCGACAAAACTACGATAGGAAATTTTATTTAGAGAAACAGGCCCTTTAAGTCTCTTCTTTTAATACCTTCTATTACAAAGTATACCATAAATATTTGTTCAAACATTATATAATTTTAAGTTAATCGCAGAAGGAAATTTATCGCTAAGTGTATAAAAGGAAAAGAAAGAGTCAAACATCGTTTAAAAAGGATGAATATGGTAAATATAGTATGCGAGGATGGCATTTAAGGTCTCATAAAGATCTTGGTGAGAAGCATTCTTGAATCATCAGGTTTACTTTCTGTGTTTTTAAAGCCAAAGGTAACATGGTTCGATTTTGGATGGAACTTTACGGGAGTAAAATAATTCATCAACTATTGATAGTACTACTCGACAATTCATGTAGAAAACATTCCATAAAAATAACGAGATTATAAACAGAATGACGCCGTGTTTACAAGTATCTATAAGATATCAAATCTACCTACCTCTTTTCTTATATCTTAAAACCTACTGTTACTATATCAGAGTATCTTAACGGCTACGCAATCTTAATGGCTACTGGTTGTCAGACTACTCGTACTTTTGAATTTCTCGTAAATTTTCAGAGTTTTATGACAATCCCAAATAATACAGAAGCAAAATATTTCTATATTTAATACTTTTTCTTCGTCTACTTCTAACTTCAAAATATTATGAATATTAGTCGATAATACTTTTGATACTCTTTCTTGATCATTGATACACATTTTGTACTGTACTGAAAAAAGGAAATGAAAACATACGTGAAACAAAGCAAAATATTCGATATAGTTTTGGTAAAGTTTCTCAAAAATAAATTACGGTTGAAATTACTGTGTTAGTTTCAATAGGGACCTCAAAATTGCAATTTTAAAAAGTTCATACTCGTCAGTTTATCTGTATATACCTATTTTGGCTGTAAAGTTGATTTCGCAGCAAACGACAGTAAATTCATTTAGATGGTCTTTTATATTTTACGAAAGAAAAACTGCCCTTAATAAATTCGAAATGCTTTTATAGTTGGCTGAGCGTAGTTTTGTTTAGAAACTAACGGCCACCTCAGACAACCTGTTAGATAATGTATTTTTCTTCCGAAATTGTTAACATGTATTATTATTTACTTGGAAAAGGAAACAGCGACCGTTTGTTTTGTGTGTAATTGCTTTTTGGCCCGGCAGTGGCATTATTTTACAACGTTCCGCTGAATTACTACCCATAACTTCATCTTTCTCTTGGAAAGATCAAATTTTACAGGACTATGAAAGATTTGTTTGTTTTTACCCCTCCGTCGCCCTCTTTGTCGGCAGTTTTTCTAAGCTCGTAGTATGTTCAGGGGCACCTTTTAGTCCAAGAATATCTGCACGCGGTTTACACCGATCTTATTTTTTTTACTCGAAACCTCAAGACGTTGCTCATATCATCTTGCAGAAACCGTAATGCGAGCGTCAAGTCAGGTATTTATTATTTCAATATAAATACAGTTGGTTTTGGAAAAATATTATTTCAAATGGAATTTTCTGCCGAAAAGCGACCACCTGAATAAATACATTCGAGAACCTTCTTTATGAATTTAATTTTTCATTCTTTTAGTTTTTCCCTGCACCGGACGCTCTTGTTTCCTGCTCACTATCACATTTCTGAATTCTCTGGGGAAGATGACGCTTATGAAAATTTTAGTCAGTTATTCCCATGTCGTATTTCTCTGAGGAATAAATGTTTGTGCTCGATGGATGGAGTGATGAAAGGGATATATTAGGCTATCGATAATCTTTTACTAGAACCCTGGAAATACTGAAATTAAACAAAAACCACATGGGACGTTATTTTAAAAACGATTAGTTAAGAATGTATGTAACTAATAAATACTTATCCATGTATACAATTTCTTATATAAACTTCTTTAAACATGAATCGACTTTAAATTCGCTTAAAGAAAGGGTAAGAAGTCCCAAGCGAATGCAATGAAGATATAACGTATTTCAGATATTTGGAATTTCTGAATAATATTTTATTTCAATGCCAGATGATTAAGTAAAGCTCAGGGAAAACTCGGGAAATATTTCTCTTCAATAATTGATATTTTCGTCGTCTATAATTTAAATGTCTTTTTGTTTTTGTCCTCATCATTATCATCGGTTATGAATGCAAAGATTCCTTCGTCGCCGTTCTCTAGGTCGTCCTCAGTCAATCGCTTAGTTCCTTCGTAATTTCTAACCTTGACACTAACCATTAACTGCTTCATATTCCAACGCAAGTCTTTATAATTCCTCCCTTCCATCATTTTTCCAGTACTTTCTTCTGCTGTTTTACCTTAGTGGGTGGCCAATTAAGTTTCTTCTTCTTTTTTACAATGTTCTCCAGAGAAATCTTTATTTGCTCTTCGAAGGACTAATTCATTAGTCTCCCGATATATTTTTTTCTCCGTTCCTTTGAAGTAGCCCATCCTCCATCGTTCACCTTCTCTGCTTCTGTTACTGTTCACGCTTCATAATAGGAAGATAGAATACTTCATATAATTTTATCATTAACTGTTGCATTATATCGAAGTTTTCTTTCCTATTTTAGAGTTTTTTTTTCTGGTAGAATCTACCCATGATTAAATTAATTACTCTTATCGCTTTGGCTAATCTGCTTACTATTTCTCTCTTGCTATTTTCATTGTTGTGGCTACTCTTAGTAGTAGTAGTTCCATTGTTGTGGCTATTTTCATTGTGGCTACCCAAGCATCAGAATTCTTTACATTTTCGTTAATTAAAAAACTTGAAGGAATGTACTTGAAAGGCACTTGAAAAAGCAAGTATTTTGGGGTGTGTTTGTTTAAAACGGGACTGTACTGGGAATAGTAGTGTTAGTCGGAACCCTAGTAGAGATTTGTAGGTAGGACAATTTGATATTGCCATGTGTGAACTGAAAGCTACGTTATTTTTTAATCTATTTCTATGAAATAAATTTAGAATAGATTAGAAATGAAATATTTTTAATTATTTATTTGTCCTGCAAAGTTAAACGTCTGAATTTAAAGTTATTTTTTGGGTCTTTTGTATTTCCCAACCTGGAGTACTGTGATATAACATTCTTCAATTCTACAATAATAATAGTTACCTCCTTCTTCATGGTAGGTTAGCGTCATTCAAAGCTTACATATTGATCATACCTGGTTTAAATTTCTTCCTCAAGATATCCCTCTGAAAACGTTTTCAAGAATTGAAAAGTCCCAAATAACTATACGAAGCAAATGAATTTCACTCAGTGTAACAAGTTAACCAAAATTTTGATTGGAAAGGTCTTACATTTAGGTATGTTACAGACCCACGAAGCGTAGAACACGAAGAAGAAAATGCTTTTATTCTCTCCTCTCAGGAACTCTGTGATTCACATTCACAACTTCTCTTTAGGTATTGGTTCAGAGCCTGGCTTTTGGCTAGCAGAAACTTGTATAGTCTCTACTGTAGGCTGATTCTCACGTTTCTCCCGCCTAGTCCCGAAGAGAAGCATGGCTTTGCCATTTCCAAGTGAAAACAACAAGCTGGCTTTAGTAAGGCAGGGATCCCAAATATCAAAAATTATTATGGTGAGAAACCACCATCATCGAGACTGAAATCGCTTCGCTAGGGATTTAATACTGAAAAGTATTCCAAAATCAGTTAACACCTCAAGTTAGTGCCTTATTTACAAAAATCTGTCAGTTTTATTATCTACTATTTTCAATTCCACGGAAAACCTCAAATAATCATTCCTGAGTATATATTAACAGCATCTAATTTATTTCCTTGTCGTAAAATAATTGTATTTATTTTTAACATGGTGTGAAGTTAACTTATTGATTTAACTGGATTTTAAACTATATCATTAATTAAATTATTAGTTATTTTCAAATCGACGCCCTCGGAGTACAGGCGAAAGATTTGCTTAACACTGAATTTTTCACCTCTTAGGTTACCGATGAATTGGAACGGCAGAAACATGTTTGTTATTGTTGTGACAGAATAATGGTCCAAACTTTTTAATCGAGCTAATGGGAAATTGAAAGTAGCGTAATTATTACAGATACTTTATAATACTATACTACATATAGTAGTACTTTGATATAAGGAAAATACCTATTCACTGCATCAAATCGATAGGCATTTGATATAATACAACATTATTTGCTCTTGTTTCCGTTGTGTGCTCATTTATGAGACGATATTTATCGCTACCAAAGATAAGGGTTGTTATTATCGGGGCTTTGGTTTCGCGGCCTTTCTAGGTAATCAGGTAATGACGTATCATTTTTTGATACTTTATCAGAAACTTATTCATGCTATTTTTGCCCATATATGTTTAAAGCGTAGTTCTTAATTGAGCAATGTACTACTTAATTTAGCAATGTAAATTGAGAGTATCCATTTGTATATCGTCGTTAGATATAGCATTCTCTGCACTGTTTCTCTCGACTAAAATAGAATGCATTTCCTGTATCTTCCTGAAGGCTACTTCATAGAGATTAATCTCTTCCGTTTAGTTTTACATCATTAAAAATATTTTATTTCTAAAGAATGCCAGCCTATTCGACCGATTGTCTCATCTCCACTCCCTTCGTTTCCTTCATTTCATAATCAAACATTCTTAATTAACAGTTTTTTTTCTCGACACAGGGATCCTTTAGTATTAAATATAACTTCCACGTTGCGAAAGTCATCTCAAAAGTGCTATGCAGAGCGATAACTTATCTCTTAATAGAGGGAAGTAACCAAATGACAGATATTGATTTCGTTTGACCCGTGATCTGAAGTGAAGGAGAGTGGGAGTTAGCGGTGAAATGGAGCGTATTTCCGTTGTCATTTAAATGACGATGCTATTCCCCGTACTTCGGTGTTGTTCTTTATTTATTTACCGAGTTTTTTAAATTATTATTCTGTTATCCATGTATACGTAGATTCTCAATTGTACGTGCGTATATGGATTGGATTATCTTCAGTAATTCAGTTTTTATATTCAATCGGATTATCTCTTCAAAATTAACATTTTAAAGAAATAGTTGAGAATATACTAACTCTAGATAGCTAGTAAACAGCAACAGCCTCAATTTTTAGCTTATAAATAGATTTTTTTTCTTTTATCTCAACTGTAATACTTGCTAGTATTAAATTACACAATGTTCATATGATTTCAGGGGAATATAAGCAACTGCCGATTCTCTTCAATTCAATGTACACCTCAACATAATTTTCTTATAATTGAAAAATTTGTTTGCAACATTATACAAATCCATTACTATAATTGGGTTAGGCATAAATCAATTACGAATGAGAGGAAAGGCGTAATTTTAAGTATTCTCAGAATTGCTAAATTGTTTGTTTGGGGCTTATTTGAATATTTGTCATAGATGAAATTGATTAGTAACAAGGATTGATTTAATTCTTTTGAGTGCAGTTATAAAGTTAAAGTTCAAAGGAAAAGAGATTTTAAAGAGAACGAAAGGCAGTTCCTATTATAAGTTTACATACTATGGCCAAAAATCACTATTTATAAATTAATTACAGTGACAATATATTATTCGGATATTTGTATCTTTAATCGTTTCATTATTAGAAATATGGAAGTCCCGGTCTTCCTAAATGATGCGTATGCTGTGAATTTTTCTTCTGCCTTTGCTAAAAGTTCATATTTTCTTTGAAATTCTTTTTCGTATCTTACATTTTCTTAATTGCAGCATTTACTTACTTAGTATTTTTAGTAATTTATGTATAAAAACTTCATTAATCTAAAAATTGCCATTTTTTCCACGAATTCGACTAGGCTTTAGAAGTAGATTTTTTTATAAGTTTATAAATAATCATTACATAGAACGACCTTTCCAATTTTAGCAAAATTTCTCCTAGATAGAAGTTCAGTACTTCATTAATATACGGTGGTCCTAATAGTTTTTCTATCTGTATATTGAAATACATAATTTTAGTAATTCTAGCTTTAATGTTTCAATAAAACTGAGTTCTGATCATTGAATTCGAGCTAAGATTAATTTTACTACCTCGATCTTTGGCATTGAAGTAATTGCCTTCTCGTTCATTTGAATTGATGGTTATTCACACACTGTTGCTACCAAGTCTTTCTTCGTATAATGTATACTTATGAGTCATTTAACTTGCTCTTTAACATTTTTTTCTTGCTAAACTTCGTGATTTCCGGAGGGTTTTTTCGATAACGCTACTAAAGGGAAAGATAATAGAAGAATAAACAATATATCGAACTTACGTTTCTTTTAAAGAGAAGGAGAAAAGGGTTTGGGTGGAAAGGAGGTATAAAGATGCGTATAGAGGGGTATTAAAATTTTTTCCGAGGTTGAGATCCCGAAAGAGGATTTTATCTCAAAATCCCTCCACGCCCTCCGCCTCCTCCTAATCCAAACCCACTTTAATAAGGCGACTATTCAAGATGAGGAGTGGGGTGGTTTGCCATTACTTTTCTCTCCGAGCCAAAATGATGTGAGTGTAGCACACTGATACTACATACAACACATTTCCTGGAATTTCATAAGAAGAGCTGTTAATCATGCCATTATCATTCATACCACAGAGGCTTTCATTTGATCCCATACATGAACAGGACTGAGACAAACGAAAGAAACATTTTTCTCTATACTTAACCAAAAAATAAATAACAAGTATTCCATTAATCAACATATGGCGGTAGGAACACCTTCCCCCCAATATACTTAACAATACTGAGTTCTAAAGCTCCTGAAAGTATTACTTAAATCCGTAGACGGAATGAAATTCAATGATAATAATAACTTCCACTAATTTATTTAATCTTGGCTTTCAGCGAGTCCAGTACTAGTCGCTTTCACCCTACTTTTTTTCGTATCCTAATTTACGCTCGCAGAAGATGGGGCGCATGCGCAGAACTTGGCGCATACAATTCATTTATTGGGACGTGACCCTCGAGGTGGAATTGTCATTGAATGGCTTTGAAAGGGGATTAGAGGAGCAGGTGGTAGCGTGGGTGCGGAAATTTGATTTATAAGGGTGATTGCTCTGTCGTTCGCTGCCCGTACATTAAGTAAAGATTCCCTCGATGTTGGTAGCGTAACGTGACTCGTTTATACCGGAGAAGAATAACCCTCGAATCATCAAAAGGTACTTTTGAGGATATCGAATGAGAAGAGCTCTTGAATTTGTTTTAAAAAATGAATATTATAATCGACGAAGTCCAAAATGAGCAAGCAATATTTGAAATAGAATTTAATATTACGCAAAACCTGGATTCGATCGGAGAACTGTTTTTCCTATCTTGTTAGTGGAAGCCTATTCCTTCGTAGTGTATAATGTTTGAAAATCATCTATTACGAATAGATTTATCGTGTTTACTATGATTACGCTAATTTCAAATTCTCAGTTTAAACCTTAGACGATTATTTTTTCAATCTCTGCTTTGATTTCCCAAGAGAAACAGTGAAGATAGCTTGGATGGACACAAATTCCTTGTCGTTTGCACCCCGTACCGATTCAAAATTTTCCGATTCATTCCACTTGCCAAACACCGAAAGGCGGCTTGCAGGATACATATGCAGACGAAAATTAGTGCAAAAATATGTATTCAAACAGTGCTTAGAGGCCGCGCAAATATTCATACGTAGAGTATTGTGTGCTAAGTCCACACTTGCTGTAATTGTCAAAATCCTCATCTAATCGTTCATCAAATTTTTATCAACCTCGACTCATCATTCTCTGTTAATTGAAATGTAGATTCAGTTTTCTCAACCCTCTAATATTTATTAGTTGGGGGTAAATTTGCGAAATTTGGGAATTGCAGTGCATTTTGAATTAAATAATAGAGAAAAACCCTCATCCGTAGATCACATACATTATTTGTTTAATCTCTACAATGCCTCCGAATAAATGACAAAATCAAGATGATAAGTAGACCACACGATCTCATGATATGAGTATATAGTTTCTAGTCTATTGTTTCCTTTTTTTTTTAATATGCGTTTGCAATTATCAATAATACGAACGTGATGGTAAATTATACGATATGATACTATCAGATTCCCGAGATTGTGCTATCTTTTATATTATTATTAAAATTGTATTTCTTTTCAAAACTGTTAACCCTCTATCTTCAGCTCCTCCTTCCTTCCTTTCTTTGGAGCTCAAATTAACAAAATTGAGAGTGATATTAGATTTAAAATGTATTCTTGTTTGTGACTCTTTTTGTAACACAACATTGTAAAATATTCTCTACTGCATTTTTCTGATTCGAAATATTTACGCTTCCTGATCCGAAATATTATTATAAGAGCATCTTTAATCGACTGTGATAGAGACCAATTTTCTAATTTCCATTTTCTATGTTTCACTCTGATTGTCATCCTTTGCATCCTAATTCTCTCCGTACACAACGAATGACTTGTTCCCACCCCCTCCAAGGTAAAATTCTACACTCATCCTATAAATCTCATCAAAAATTTACGGTATATTTATGGATTCTACGAATGAAAGTGCACGTCTTGGTGAGATTTTTGGATGAACGATTCGCTCATTCCTCCCTTCGTGCAACCGTGGAGTTCTCGGCTCTCGACTGTGGATCTATAATATCCCCTCTAAAGGCTGTCGTTTTGTTTGTCTTTTCTCTCGCAGTAGTTTCTTGGTTATTGCGGTGCAGTCAATGAATTCATTCGTGCCGAACTTGGGGAAAGTTTGTTCAAGATATTTCTTCAGGTGTAAAGACCACATTTCTCCGACTAAGGACAAACAGAAAGGAAAATGTCTCTTTCGACGAAGGTTGCTTTTCGTTAACTACGTAGTAAAATCGTAATAGCATCTTTCATCGTGACTTCATCGCCTCCTATGTCATTTAATAATCCATATATCCTCTTTTCTTGGAAAGCAAGTAAAGGGAAACCATAAGTATCTGCGTACCAGTGAAAAGTCTACTCTTTACGTGCATGTGACTTTTAATGGGATTACGGCCAATGAGAAACACCATGCATATGATTCACGTGAATTAAAAAGTATTTTTACTCTGTGATACTGGCTCATAGACTTCTACGCAGTTAGTAGGTTCCTCTTTCCGGCCCGGTTACTTTTCTCTCGAAGATACTGCGGAGAGACTGCTTGGCCCATTGCCTTTGGGTTCGAGATGGGAATTCACTTGTTCTCCCCAACATTCTGCGGTACAGTAGTGAAATGAGTATTTTGCTCGATCATTTTTATGCCACTGCTAATTTTGAGCCTCTTCCTTGGGACTTCCCATGAAATAATAAAACAAGGCGATAGACGAGAGAAAGTTAGTTCCGAGTGCTCCATTCCTTCATTTTTTTAAATCGACCGCTGTCATCTTAGGCCATTCCTCTGTCGTAGTTTGAGTCATTGGAATGAAGCCAACGACTAAACTATCTTCTTCCTAATCGGCTTTGATTACTTTTTACAAAGTAAAACCAGAGTTCGCATTCTAGCATGTGTTTCATTCCGCTGAATGAAATTTAGTAATCAGTCTTATTAATGTGAATGCTTCCTTTAAAGCCTTTCCTTTTCTCGCATTGCAATAGCACGTTTGGTTAACGTTAGTAAAGGCGACTTCATTTATTCTCAGAGATTGATGGTTGCTTGGAAACTATTCATCAGTCTTTGGAAAGAAACAAACGAAGAGGTCAATGCCTCTGAAAAAAAACGTTGAAAATGAAGAAACTTCATCCTCGTAATATCTGCTCATTTGCCTTGTGATTCTTGGAAAATATATCTTTTTTATTTTTGCACGCACTTTTAATACACCATTCTCATAATTTTCTGATATAAATTCTTCGGACATTGTTGGAGAGATAACTTTAGGAAGTCAAGTTCTTAGGTTAACTTTGTTTAAAACGTATAACTTTTCTTAAAATACCTAAGAAATGAAATAAAACCGAAAAAATTAAGTTTTTCTGTAACATTTTTCAGCCATATATTATATATAATATACGTAATATTTTTATTTTCGTTTTATCCTAATTAACAATAAAACAAAAGGAAGATAATGATCAACATCTACATAAATACCCTACAAACCGCCTTTCGGCATGTGGCAGGGGGTGAAAACACCGAGGGTTCGGACTATTTTTTTAACCTATTGTTATCGCGTATGAATTCTTAAAATGACTCGTTTTATAAGATAATGATATTTAATAAGATAAAGTTACCATCAGATTGTGTAACTTTAGAACTTCTGAAGTGTTAAAGGATGATAAACAACTTCCCTTTGATACTTTAAAGATCTTAATGGACCGCCTTTTGATTTTCCGTATTCCCCCTTTAGACTTAGGATCTTGTTAAGTAACTGCATCTTCGTCAGAATGTGTTTTAAATTGCGGGAGACATTTTTTTTATTTCTTTGTCGTCACTTTATTGAGTTGACCGGTTTTCAATCAAAACCCAGTGGTGGAGCAATGAAAGTTGATTTTTTTTACTTACAAAGTTGGAGCTCATAGAATTTCGCTCGCCAAGGAGCAGTTAACTTAATATGAACGTTTAGTTTCCAAATAATTTGAGCACATGAAGTCGAGACTAATGCCAGTAATATCATCAATTGATATTTTGAGAAAATCCTATCTTTCGTTTACTAGATAGAGCATAGAGCTAAAAATCAGTTTGTCTCAGCAGTTGCCATACTTTTTAATTAACAGACGTAAAAAGAAAGTCAAAATTATCAATATACTTCTTTTCGAATCTAAATGTTTTACAAACGAACTTAAACTTATTATTCCTTTTCTTTCTTTCTCTTTTTAAATGTCATTTCATACTCAAAAGTTACAGTGATTCGGAGATAACATGTTGTATTTTATACCCTGTTAGTAAGTTTAGAAGGAAACAGCGTTCCAGCTATGTTTTACTTTTCCTGTTTTACTTATATCAACTCACCATCTTAAAATCATGCGAAACTGGAAATTTTTTCACAAAAAGAAACTAAAAAACATATAATCTTTCAAAAAAGACTGAAGAACATTTCACATTCTAAGTATCACCAAATAATAACTGCAATACGATTCTTGATTTAAATTAGGAAGGACGTTTGACCAAGCATGCATTTTTTCATGGAATTTTGTATAACTTTCAGAAAGAACCACATTGTTAGCAATGATGGGACGATTAATCAGAATCGAATCGGGATGCGGAATTATCGGAACTATTTCGGGTATCGGAATCGGCATAGAATTGGAGAATTTTTAACCTAATTTTTATTTCCGATATTTTCACCAAAGATAACCTCACGACTCGTACCAAGTGTTTCGATAAAACGGATATTCTACTCTATCTTGTGAGCCTTTGCATTAATTATTGTACTAAATGTTTCATAAATAAATATACTTAGTTCATTAAGTATTTGTTTCTATAAGCAACGGTAGCTAAAAATAATGAATCGTAATTATCGCAGGAATCGCATCGGAATTGGAAGACAAGAGAAGTATCGGGAATAATCGGTATCGGAACCGGTAAACATTTTAGTATCGTCCCATCACTAATCTTTAGGGTTTAATTTCTTCTGTAATGGCTTTCAAGTCGTTCGCCGTAACTTTCTTCGTTAGGAAATGGGAAAAGTATTGTGCTGTTTTGTAAGGCTTCCTCTAATTAGTAGAGTGATTGCGGTTCCCATCAGTTCTCCCTTTTTTGTATTTAAAGACCTTGTCGGTTGCAGCATTCGTCGTTGTACACTCATCGCAATTTCTTCTAATCCTTACGTATTACAATAGTTGAAGACGAAATAAATTTCTTTTTCGGATGCCGAGAAGTTGGTAACGTATCCACTCTGTTCGACAAGTAGGAAAAGCTAATGAGGCAGCGAAATCGTTGCTCTTTAATGAGATCGAATCCCAGATTTGAAGGAATTTTTAAGAAGTTTTGGTTTCCAGCGAATCACTTGGTTTTAGGATTTCGATTATCCGTCTTATGAATAATTCGCTTTGAATTAATCATTCCTGTTCCGCGTTTAACAGTCGCAGAGTTCTTAAACGAAAGGTTTGTGGCGTTTCAGGGAAGTTCTATACGAAGCATCCTCCAGAGGGCAGAGTAATTATGCAACGAGTCTCTATTGAGAAGCCGGAATAAATGGCTCTCTGCAAAGAGATCCTTATCTTTGGTCCCAAGGAAAGGGGTTCAAAAGAGAGTCAGAAATGTTCTGTGCCGAAGAGTGCCATCTTCAATGGAGATTCCCATTTTCCCTAGAGAGCAGCAGGGTCTCAGTGTGTTTTATTTTCTTCTGTCCTTTGACCGGCCGAATTGGGAATAAGATGAGAAATGTAGAAAATTTCCTGGTGGGATTTGCGCGGCGATATGAAAGGAATGATTGAATTAAACCGGAATAAATTCGTTCAAGAGCGTTCTTTCACAAAATCGACCGATACTCTGCGTCCGGTCTGGTTGCATTAGAAAACAAAAAACCACGTCTACTGTATGGCCTGACTCGTTTCACTTCCTCATGATCATGTAAAAAAGTTGATTCCTCGAAATAAATCCGTATAAAGAAAGAATGTACGTAATGTAGTATGCGCTTAATGCAGTTACATAAATTCCTAAAAGTAATTCTATATAAATATTTCCGCCATGTTTGATGAGTATGGAATATAGAATATAGCCGTTGTAAAATCTTTTCAGTTTATATTTACAGCGGTTTCCAAGTTTTACCCTGCCCTCACGAAACATGTTGAAACGAGCCAACTTGATAAAATTTTTGTCGAGAGAATTGAAACCGTTTTTATGTTTAAGCTCGAAAAGTTTCGTAAGAACTCCTCTACATTCAAGCGTCCGAAGAAATTTCGTAATAGAAACGTGATTCGACTTGTATTTTGTACCGAGAAAAGGTTTTTAAAAAAGAGAATAATTAATAATAATGTAAAATTTATTTTGGTCTGAAACTCCCATAAGACTGTAAGGAAAAATTACAAAACTTACTCGGCACTCAGAGCAGAAACAAATCATCAAATGAATATACAGGGAAGTAGAATATAAAAATACATAAAACTGGTAAAAAATAAGATCCTGTTGGGTGCATATAAACTCAAAATAACTCACAGTTTTGGTGATACAGTAATAAATAAAAAAGTATATTCTTAGTACTGACACAAATAACTCAGGAAATAAAGTAACAAAACAAGAGTTGAAGTGGATAAGACTTCTGTTTGGAGATAGTTAAATAGCTTTCCTTTAAAAGTTTCACCGGAGAACTTATGTTCTTCCATTTATAAGATGTGCATTTAAAATTCAAATTTTACCACAATCAGCTAGAAATGTATCTTTTGCAACTCTTGCAAGTAATAGTTTTAAATAAATTTTTATTTACATTAACGTGTAAAGAAGTAAAGATTGTGAGCATGGATGAATAAAATATGCTGAATCTACGACTGTACGACACTGCTCAAATCGCGGCTATTAAATAATAAAGTCAAAAATTATTAAATAGGCTTCTTTTTTAAGTTCATGTCCAAATTCGCAACCCCTTATTAAAAAGAAAAGGATTTCCGCATTGAGAGCTCAGATTATCTTTCGTTTCGCTTCGATTGCTTGAGCAAGAAACCTCCGCTATTACATCAACTATTATTGTTATATCGGTTCGATATAACAATAATATGGTACCCAATCGATTCCCATCCGGAGAACGACAGTTTTCACTCTCTCATTTCTGTGGAATATCACTCCATTACTCATCTCTCCTCTTTTAAAACCAGCGAACAACGCTGTTTTTATTAAAAAGAAGTTTTCGATATTAATACATTGCTTAATTATAACTCATTCTTTTGATCTTAAATATGAATATCCCAAATATAATGCCGTACTTTATGGAAATATGAAGGAATGTCATTTTTCATCTGTTTCTCGTTGAATATAATTTTTATTGCAAATTTATCTTCGTCTGAATTTTGCCTGGATTTCTTTAACTTGATTACGAAGAAAATACGAAGCTTTTGATAAGATAACGAAATATAAATTAAGTAATGAATTTTGGATGATAAAAATGTGATATATTATTATTTTTAGTCAATACCGCCGCAGTTAGACATTTCGTCCGGTGGCGACGTTTAGTTAACGTGCATTACAGAACTATTACATACAATATGGCTTAGTTACACATAAACAAATAAAGAAAATTTGTATCTTTGTACCCGTATATTTGTACCCGTCAATTAACTACAATCGTTTAAAAACTACTCTAGTCACAATTACAACTTCAATTATACTTTTACATCACAGCCACTACAAACACTAAAATATATACATTACAATATATACAATACGTATACATTTACTGAAAATGTGTTTGATGTTTGTGCGGTGAATCTAACTCAATCTTATGTTGTCGTATAGTAAGTAGTAGTAGTGTTCTTTCTCATTGTGAATGAGGATAAATTGTGAATCCTAAATTTAGACTAGGAACTTCTAGGATCATCTATCGTAATGCGTTTCTCGTATTCATGGCTAATTCTTACTTGTTAATGCAGGAACGACGCTGGGAATTAGAGCTGATAGAAGAAAATTTTACGTCATCTCTCATTGAAGTGAATCCGTTAAGTTAATTAGAGAGGCGATACGGCGAAACGTTCTCTCTATCATTTCCTTTTTGGTGTCATTAATCCGAGGGAGGAGAATTTTCGCTCGTTTTTTTAATTTTTTTGTTCAAAAATACTTTCTTCGGTCTCTTGTAATTTTGGAGAGTATTATTCCGTGTATGATTAAAATTTACCGGTATTCTAATATGAGTATGGTTTTCGAGTGAAAGAAATCCTTGTTTTATTGAACTATCTCTTGCCACGGGCATGTCTCGTACTGCAATGCGCCATTTAAGATTTCGTTGCACAATTATCGACCTCACTTGCGCGAGATAAACTATTTTTCGTTATTTCTTCTTTCGCAAGACTTATAAATTCAATAGAATGTGGTTTAGAATGAGGTGTTTGGAGTTAAAAAAAAAAAAAACAGTTGTATCTATTGTTTATATGTTATTGTATTTTCTAGTTGTGTAGAAACATTTAAACGTCTCGTAAAAAAATTTTATTAAGTCCTATTTGGCTTGATATTATTCTTCTCCTTTTTGGCCATTATTATTCTCTTCGCCTGTTTAATTGACTTGTAAATTAGATTTATTGACCATATTCTGATAAGAATACTTTTACATAGTTCTTTAAATTACCAAAATCTATCATTTTGGCGAATCCTTTGAAAAGGTTTTTTCTTGAAAGCATTATCAAAGGGAGTGCATCTCGTAAACTGCTGCATCATCACTGTTTTGCAGAAATTTTTCCAAAGAGTTTCCTCCTACTCTTTCCCAGAGAGAAATTCTGGAAGCACTACCTTGATCGGTTATTTAATTACAGAACTTTACTACTAACAAACTTTGGATGAAAGACTATTATGAATTCTTTAATGAAAGATTTTGAACTGTTTATTACTACTAAATATACCCTCGCTTTCCTCGCCCAAACTTTTCAGAATCTATAACTTATAAATATACTTTTTAACTCTTTATTTCTCATTTAAAAATCCGTCTTTAATGTATCTCATCTACTATAAAGTATGTTACCAACTTATGTGACACTTCGAGGCATTGTCTTTATTTTCGCACGTTTAAATTTCACTCAAAAAAACTCTCTAAGATAAATTACTGTACAGCTCACATTTATTCTTAGAAATGTTATAGGAGTTGTGTATTTTAGTTTTAAATTAAATGTAAGAGGAGACTTTCTTTCTCAATCAAAGATAGGGGTAAAATATCCGCTCCTTCACTTTTTTAATTTTTTTATTTTGTTCCAACAGTTTTTGTTTCTTTTTCATCTATTTGATATTTTTGCTCGACTTTCTTATGTTAGTTAATTTTGCTATTCATTTTCCTTGAGCTAAAACCCAAATCCTGAATTGAAATCCTTTTCCCGAATAAGTTCCGTTTGTCTCCGCTCTGTGCAAAATGTCCCTCTTTTTTCTCATTTTACTTTGCTATCATTTTAAACAATTGATTGGGAATATAACGAATATTGAAATACACAGTTATATTAGAATAAAGTAAATTAGTAAAAATGTAGTCTGCCCAATCTGTAAAATTAGATTGCAAGTTGCAGCACCAATGCAGGAAATTTTGGGCATTAAAATTTTTGAATGAAGAGTACCTCACTTTCAATTGTGTATCAACTTTAACGGACGTAGGAAATATTCTGCTAGTAAGCAGGATTCCGTCTCTTAAAAGAGCTCCTAATTCTAAATTTCATAAACGCGTCATCACAATACAAAATTTTGCAATGGAAATGAACAATTGTTTTAAATAAATCTCTGTTTCATTTCAATTCATGTATTAGATGTAACAGAAGGAAAGTTTTAACACTATACAGTTCCTTATTGTATCTAAGACACTTAAAACCAGCGATGTAGGTCATGGGTTAATGTCCTTAACCGGTTTGAAAACACAGTATGCTCATGTAAATTAAATACGAGATAAATTAAGCATCCTCGTGTATGGATTGGAATTTAAAAATCAACGTCTCGGGAGTCGCGGGCGTTTTCCGCTACACGTAAGTAAAACATTTATTAAATTATACTTTCAAAACATGTTGGAGAACTTCTTTTCCCCAATCTCGTTAGATTGATGAAATGCACACAAAATCTTTCTTTAATTAAAAGAAGTCTGTTGCTTCATCGGAAAATCTGCTCTAGATTAAATTTTTGGGTAATTTGTTTCGAATCCGCGTAAAAATTTCTCTTTGCGTATCCATTGTGTTATGGTCCGTTTTGCTGCGATACTTCAGCAACGCGAGGGAAAATGAACAAATGCTGGTCAGAATGCGGAGCTACGTGAAATGGGTTGTGGAGTAGAGACGGAAAAATCTGCAATATCATAAGTCCCCTCCGCGCTATTGGAAAACTGGATATATGAAAGAGAGATTAAATTATAATGACGGCAAACGCGCCCGCCTCAATTTTCTTCTCGACTGTGGTAATGAAGGGAGTTGGAAACCATCAAAGCCCACCCACTCTATCTCTCTACTTGTGAGCGGAAATGCTGAAATGTCGCTCTCTCTTTCTCTCTTATACCTTCTCGAGAATGCTTACAAAGGCGAGAGGGTCATAACCTGGAGCAGATGGGAGTCTTACTTTTATCACGTTAAAAATTCGATTATTCAACCGGTAGGGAAAGGTTTGCTGGATTAAGTTCAAAGTTAATATTCGATTCAAAACTTATGAGCGATTTTTTTAATTTTACTCGATTGAAAACTTTACTTACTTTAAAGTACGCTTGAAATTTTTTAAGAGAAGATAAATTTCAAAATAAAGGAGTAATTTGCAATGGGTAATAAAGTTGGGTAACATTAAAAATTTAATTGACGACATTTTGCCATAAATTAAAGTATCCCACGGAGGAAAAAAATAGTTGATATGTATAAAATAAATTAGTTATATGTATGGGTAAAGCAGGGTCGTAGCCAAGATTTGTCTCTGAAAGGGGTGTGAGAGAGCCTTGATGTAAACGCAAAATTGCCTGCATTCCTGGAGCAGGCAAACTTGTCCCCTAGAAGTAGTAAAAATGGAATCAGATTTATATTTACATTCCCTGCTGGTCACCATTGGCGTTTGTAGCTATAAATATTTAAACGATTACAATTTACCTCCCATAACCTCAGTTTTTTTAAACCCATTTTGGCTCTTGGGGGGGGGGGGTGTAATACCCGAACTCCCCCATGGCTACGCCACTGGGTGAAAGTTTTTGTCAGTTTAAATATTCTCAAAGGCAGACGTGTAAACCGAATATAGTCGATATTCAAAAGCATAAGTAGGAAAACTTCGACTTGCTATTATGGCGGGGCTGCATTTCCGGAGACCATTGGTAATGAATCCACTTATTAAAAGTGAAGCGAAAGTAAATACAAATACGACAAACCAGCAGATTTTGGATCTTTTTCTTATTCTATGAATCTCATGGGTTAGAATATTGAAATTCTCATATAAATGTTTGTATGAGATTGTTTATAACAATTATTGTCAATTTTAAGTTCCGAAATTAATGTTAGATGCAATAAGGGGCTCTTGGATGAAACTTTTACTGACTGCACTTGAGCATTGAGATAACTCGGACGTTAGCATAGTTAACTAATCCTGGAAAAAATCGTATTCCCGTGACAGAAAGGAGGAAATCAAGGGTCTGGAGTCTCTTTTTATGTTTTCTTCGACTAAGCCTTTAAGTGGATTACATAGAATTATTAAAATCGACGTTTGATTAATCGGAGATTACTACTTACAATGTGTTCGATTTTAAAGTATTATTCGCGTTTTCCTCTAAAGTCCAGTTTAACATGTTACTCCTAATGGCGCAGCGCATCTAATCTCAACCAGGGGCCGTTTAAACCAAAATTCTGTTAATCGAGATTTTATCTGATTACTCGTCACGTGGCCTCGTGGGTGCGTGCCCCTTCCCCTTACGCGATTCCGTTCTTATTCTGCCCTCCCTTCGTCCTGCAGTCCTATCCTAGTAAAAAAAAGATTTCTTGGCACGCAATCTTCCCACCCCTTCCGTTTACGTGGTGGTGAAATTTGTTGGGTAGGTTTCGATCGATGACTCTAGCGCTCAAACCCCGCTCTACAGTAAGGGTTTCCCCCAACCCCTTTCCCTTTTCACCCTTTCCTTTCCCATCCCACCCTCTCTCCTCTCCCCTCCACCTTCTCTCCTCTCTCTTGCCCTTTACTTCTTGTTTATACGCCAATGTTTATGCCGGGCGACGGTCCATGAAGCTCTGCAGACCGTCTCCGGGGAGCACTTCAATTCACCCCTTTTCCGTCTAACTTTCTCAGTTCCCATTACCCGCCATTCCTCTTGTCGTCCAGTTCTCGCGAATTCTCAGAGCCACCGAGATCCTTGGGCAACACAGCGCCGCAGGGGTTCTTTAATAAAAACCCCTCTGCTCCATCTTACTCTGTCGTAGCAAGTTCCCCTTTCGCTTGAAAAATCTTCAACTTTTCGCGTGTCTGCGTGTACGTCGAGTGTTGTAGGGGGAAAGATGTTATGGGAGGGTTAGAGGAAGGGGAAAGGCGCGCACCGGTCTCAACTTTTCCTCTCTACAGCGTCGGTTTCCGTTGGATCGATTCGTCTGCCAGTTTTGACGACCCACGCGGTTCCCCTGAGTCAGCGGCAGGTTCCCCCTCGTAACGGACGGGCATGACCGGCTCGAGAGCAGGGAATACGTGGAGTGGGAGGCCAGGGTTCGATTCCTTAAATGCGAGATAGTGTGTGAGGTTTTGTTTCATGGGGTGCTACCTGAGGTGCAGTGGGCGGGAGAACGCATCCTCCCCTTTCTATTAGAAAAACCCTCCCCCTTCATAGGGTGAGCGGACGTGGATATCTGCAGAGGTTCGCCAGTGATTTGCCGTCTGTGGCGGTAGTTTTGAGTGGAAACGGGTTGCGTGCGGTATTTTGGCGGGTTTTCGGCGCGTCGATAGTGTTTGAAAAGGAGGCCGCGCTCCGGTAGGTTACTGAGAAATGTTCGACTGTGTGGGTAAAACTGCGCCTTTGGCCAGCGTGGAAGATTTAAGCCACCATACGACACCGTGCAGAACTCTGGACGGTCCAAGCGAAGCGATTTTAAAACGAGAAGAGGATAAAAAAGATAAAGAAGATGTGGATGCGATCGCTGGTGAAGGAGAGATGGACACACCACACCATTTTCTTTGTCCGAAAGAGAAGGCGGCTCATGACAGGTATAATGGATGGAAAACAAGTACTTAAGTTTCTATAATTTTCCTCCCTTCCTTTTTTCATTGACTCGATTCACTTTTGCGTTTGGCTAGTGTCATAATGTCTCCGTTAGCGAATACGGTCGTCCAGCTAATTCCATGACAATGAGAGATTCGAGTCATCTATTATCTCCTGTATTCTTTCTGAAAGCACATGTCAGTCGTAAATGAATCATCCTTTGATTGTAGTTGTGCTAAAGATCTTCAAACGAATTTTACTAATTTTGGAGTAGCTTGCGTGGTGTTTACGTTTCTTCAATGTTATCCTGTCCTCCATCACTTCTGGATCCATATCTAGATTCAGGGCAGTTATGAGATAATGTAAAAATGTCCGTATATAGTTTATACAATTAATATGAGGTATAATCGAAAATGTTATCTGACACCATGTACATAAATGATCAACGTCCCATGAGGGTATACGATTCAAATTGATATTTCATATTTTATTTACCTAGACAACTAATGACCTGCAATATCCTTTTTTCGATTTTTCAGAGAGGTCATTACTTAACCCATCCCCTTAAACTGATTCTTCAATGTTTCAAATAAGTGAGTGTCCATTTGCAGTTGGTTGTCAGCAAAAAAGCTGTGATTATAAAAAAATCCTGTTGAATATGTTTATCATTATATCTTTCATCAATCTAATTAATATAGAATAAGCCTCGTGGTAAATTTTCCATTCATCATTTTGGTAGGTTACCTTGATATCATCTAATAATATGTTAGCACTATCTGTTATTACGAAATTTTGTTTTGTGTTTCTAAATTTATCTCACTATTCCTGCAAAACGTTTTAATACTAAACCAAAAAAGTTCATCAATGCATCAATTCATGCAAATCATTTGCAAGAAAGATGTCTATGTCTCATTAAAAAAAAAGAATTTGCTTGATTTTTCAGGTTTTACGTTGTTTACTTAATTTTTCTGCTCCACGGTATGGGAACATTAATGCCATGGAACATGTTCATCACAGCCAAAGGGGTATGTTTCAACTTATATTAGGACTATGCTGTCATTTGCAAATTATTATACTTCTGGTAATTAAGTGTAAAATCAATCTTGGACATGGATTAAATTATCATGATAATTAATTCCATTGCATTAACATTGTATTTGTGAATTTCGGATAATAGAAAAATTTTCTGAAATGAAAAAATAGTTTTTCTGAAAAAACTGAATACTGCATATCTCAGACCAACTTACATCATTTCATCACTGGAACCTTTTCTTTACAGTATTTTGTAGACTACAAAATGAGTAAAGATTATACGGGAGAAGAATCTGATTATGCTACTAACTTTTTAGCATACATTGGTTTTGCCGCTCAAGTTCCTAACCTCGTCTTTAACTGGCTTAATGTGTTCATTCAGATTGGGTAAGAAAATTTTTACTTTCAAATGCATATAATTGTTAAGGATATTAATATTTAAGTTGCTCATTATCTCAGAAATTATGATTTATTTTAAATACTCCTTCCCAATCTTTCCTACTCTCTACTTTTAAGAGAATATTGATCATTTTCCTTATTTCTATAAACAGGGGCAATCTCACCAGGAGAATTGTCTGGAGTATATTTATAGAGGTTCTTGTGTTCATTTTGACTGTAGTGCTAGCCATGACAGACTCATCAGCATGGCCAGGCATATTTTTTTGGACCACCATGGCCACAGTTGTTCTACTGAACAGTAAGTGAGCTTTTCCATAGCTTTTATATCAATTTATTTTGCAAATCAAAAACAATATTTAAGGAAATGGACCTTCATCTGTATCAAAATAAATGATTTCATAGTAGGTACTTTAATTGTATACTAATATACACTAATGAAATTGATAGTCAGGGCTCAATTATCAGCTAATCAGGATTCTATTCAATCATTCTACATAAAAAGGATTCAAGAAGTATTAATCATTGACTTCAGTCTAATCATTTTGAAAACCTATTAGAACATAATGCACTTTATGCCTGGGTATTAAGACAAAATACTTTATGACTTTTTCTTATTAACGAACAATCTCTTATATAAAGAACATATAGAATTTGGTATCATCTATGCATGTATCTTTTGTAGTGTCTGATTATTTTAATTTTAACAACATTATCAAAATTCTAATAATCATTTAGACAATGATTTCATGTAATTTTTATTTTATTATGCATTCAATTTAAATTTAATCTGCATGTGAAGTTCTACCCAATTTTTGTCTTTAAAATTTAGAGGCTAGATTTTTTGCCCCATGTGAACTTTTAAATTGTTTTAAACCTGTGACACAAGTTAATCTTTTTTTTT